>VDFB02271358.1:855682007-856055408 GCA_007258455.2 Sequoia sempervirens | reverse complement strand
ATAGTGTATTTATTGTTTACAAGGTCGAAGTGGCAAATAAGTCATAATACTTAAGGCATATTAGTAATTCTTTTATTCAAAACAAAAATAAAAATGCAATAAAGCATCGAAATTAATTAGCCATTAGGGTAAAACCCTAAAAGACAAAAATGCGAAACAAGCAAAGGCATTTTCACTTTGTTTTCTGGAATCATTTGGATGAAGCTAAGTCCGCCGCCATTGGGAAAACCCTAGCTGAGCTTTAAAGCTTGAAATCTTTGCTTCTTCACCATTTTCTTTGCAGATTTTGAAGATATAAAACGGGGCAAGTCTAATCTTGTCTTCAAATGTCTTTTCCTATGTATTTCAAAGGCTGTTATAAACTTTTTAGCCTCTGAGGCCACAACTTCTGCATCTCTTTCTTATTTCTTACTCACCCATTCCATTCCTCTGTGTTCCTTTCTGTGCATTCAACGGCCATATATGCCTCTGTATGGAGTTTTGAAAGCTTGAAAACGACAGTTTTGAGGGTATTTCAAACATCGATCTATGAGTGAACTCCCTGCTCATAGTCTTTAAATTGCTTTCATCAAGATAAAAATGTTGTATTCAAATTTTGTTTGCAAAGAACATGAGCATATTTTGAATAAAGTGTTTTCTTGAGCAAAAAAATACGAGCACTTTTAATTTCCAGAGCCACAGCCATATTTTTTGTTTCAGATATCTGAAGCTTTCATGTGCATTTTTCTGTGTAAACTTCATTTTGATTCTTTTAAATGGTTGCAGCCATACTAATCCTCTTTGCTCCTATGGGCACGGCCATATATATCTATAGATTATTCTTGGTTTTCTGGCGTGACTTTTGATCTTTTCTGTAACTTCTTAAATCATTCATAGCCAAGAGTTTGGCTGTTTACAAACATAATGCACTATAAACTACTGACTGTATATTACTCTACCGGTCATAGCTTATTTTTCTTTTTAAAAAAAAACTGTCACAATATTCTATTATAGTTCAGCCATCCATGACTGCATCTATGACATACCTGTTAGATTGTTGTCCTTTAGCTGATAGTTCTCCGTTCATTGATCATAGCTTTTCTTTTGTATAAAATTGTGCCTTCATGTAAAGACTATAACAATCCCTAAGATTTGACTTGACTGTTATAAAAAATTTCTACATAGAAATGAAATGTTGTTTTAAAATGCTATCTATAGGTATTATTGCATTTCCTTTACCATTTATTCTCACTTGATAATAAAAAACTCCACTAATATGCAAACCTTGAACTCTCTCCATTATCTTGCTCTATGATTGCATGGTTGCACATACAATATCACTAATGATACCATGATATAAAACAATCATCCCTATTTCTTGCCCTATGCACTCAAGGATAGCTATTGACTATGGAAATCATAGATCTTTGACATGATAGATCACTGTTCACTTAAATTTTCAATGCAATCTGAGAGTAAAATTAACTTATAGCACTGATATTATTCAAACTTGCATATCATTACTATGAGCTGGGCTCAACCCTTGTGGGAGCCGCATTTGTCTCCACTCATTTGATATGAAAATAACTGCACATGGAACAAACAAGTTAGGAAAAATGATTGTCTTTTGTGTGTACATTGACCAAATGGTTATCCTAAACACCTAAGGCATTCATTGATCTTCTGATGCACATGGAGATAAATTGATACATGGATAGGTGGATAATATAAATGATCATGTATGGTTATAAATTTTCATTGCTTAGAGTATAAATCTAACACATTGCTTTGACTGCTGTAGGAACAAGAGAGCATAGAAACTAGGAAGGACAAGCAACAAGAACAACAGTGAAGCGAGACAAACATCAACCAATCATTCAGGCAATGACTGGTCATCTCTTCTACATGCTTATTTATTTTCCTTCATTTATTCATGTATTGATTTATCTTTATTTGTATCAAATAAAAGTCAGTCTCACGGCTTGCTGTGTGAGACACATGTATCTTATCACATTCAATAAAGATTACATTTTCAGAAATATGTGAATCTTTCTCTATTACATGCATGTGTATGAATGTAATGGTCTGTATTTGTAATCTTTTCATATTTTTCATTTATACATTTGAATGTGATGAAGAAGGATAATAAAATATACCTTATTTTCTCCAGTTCAAAACAAATTCTACCCTTTTGAACCAATGAGTGAAAAATGGGTAACAACTGGGACTAGTTCAAGATTTTTAGGTGCACTAGGTTGAATGGGGGTATTTTGAGGCTCCTCTTCTTCCACAGGAAGCTCAGTGATAATGGGTGTGGAAGGAGTTGGTATAGTAGTTCCTGAACGCAAGTGGATGTCACTCACACTCATAGCATATGTAGGGAATTGATTTGAATCAACAAAGTATATAGGTTGCTGTCGTGGTTTGTTATTTGGATTGGGTGTGGGATGAGCTAGTTTAGGTGGATTTGAGCTTGAATTAGTAGGAGGCATTATATCAGGTTGTTGGGGCTGAGAAGGTGGCTGCATGTAGCTATTTGGCTGGTTTAGCCATTGTTGTCCTCCCCTCCATTGATTTGTTTGCTGCCAATTTCCTTGAAACTGCTGCCAATTCCCCCAAGGTTGGTGCCATTGGGGTGGAGAGTTTTGATGATTAGGCCAGGTATTTGGAGGGTTACTCCAAGGTTGTGGTGGATATCCTCCATAGTTGTATGGATATGGGGGCTGCCATTGGTTACCAGATGAATAAGAATTGAAATATGGCCCAACAAAAGAGAGTGGATTTGGTGGAATACCTTGTCTTGGAGCCCAAGGCCTCCTTTGTGCAACATAGTAGACTTGATCTTCTTCAACTTGAATTGACTTGAACTCGGGTGAAATCTCCTTGCTTTCAATATTAGCTACCATCTTGCATTTGCAGCCCTTCTTCTTTTGTCTGCAATGGGGGAAATACTCTGCCAATGTTGCCTCTGCCTCCTCTTGTTTCTTCTTGGCCTGAAGTGCATCCAGCTAAGTAGCTAGATTGTTTATAATGTCTTGCTTGAAGTCTTCCAGCAAATGAGTAATCTCCATTCTTGAAACTCCACTAGTAGATGACTTACTCATGGAAGATTCGTAAGCTCTCCTTTTCTTTGAAGTTGCCCTAGAGTAGTTCTGGCATATCTTCTTGATATCCTCCCAAGGAACTTGGGAGATATCTCCTCCTCCCATCAGGTCCAAAGCATTAGTGCACTGGCTAATAGTTCCTCCTGTGAAAGTAGCTTTGCAGCCTCACAAGCAACATGGACATTTTGTAGGGAAAAGCAAAACCTGCAATGTAATCTCCTCCTGCTCATCTTCCTTTTGTTGCATCCTAAAAATGCCACCTCCTATGTCACCTTTGCAATACTCCTTGTATTTCTCGCGAACCTTTGTCTTCACGTCATCCCTGCCCATGTCTCCATAGCATTTCTAAGCCTAAGGAACCATCTTAATGCAGCCTTTCGTATGTGTAGCAGCTTTCTGCCTATGGAATAAGTAGATAGTCATAACCCCAGAGTATCAAAACCCCAAATAAGAAGGTTTATCTTCCTATGGATAAGTCCTTACAAACTTTGGGGCTGACCTGCCATTATTTTTGAGGCTGGCCCACTTCCATTCTCTGGATGGAGCAATGGGAAAAGAAAAGCTAGTTGGTTAGGTCTATTTCTATTTGCGTCACCCACGCTTGCTTGATGTAGTTTCAAAGAAAAGGGATTCTCAAGCTAATTTTGGTCTTCAAAGGAAACTTTAGACGTAGTCAAATCATGAAATGCATCAAAAAAGGGGTGTGGATCTTCTTCTTCTTCTCTTGGTAGGTTCCAATATTCAACTAGGTAGAATGGATCAGGATGGTTAGGAAGGAATCTTCCATAAGCATCTCTTCTCCTTTCTCTATGCATGCAGTATCAACTCACCATCACTCTGACTCTTGCCACAAAGAATTGTAAAGCATTAAGTGTGGGCCATTACTCCTGTACCGAGGTATACTTAAGAAAACTTTTAAAAAATACTACAAATAAGAAAATACCACGACTCCAAGGAACTCCCAGAGTTTGACACCATCCCCGCAATGGCAATTCAAAAATGTTGGCCTCCTACAATGATCTAACAGGTAATCCCTTACAACTGTGATTCAAAGATTGGGCATCTAAACTGAATAGCCATTCAATCATCATGAAGGTGCATTTAACTTGTCAACCCAGGGACGTGAACTTGAAATGGGCTAGCATAGTATGTGCACTAAGGATCCCAAGTAGCCATATTCATTCTACAACTAAGAAAAAGATAATGCTGAAGGTAAATTACTTAGAAGGAAATAACATAATTACTAAACATCAACCAACAACTATGCTAAGATGAAATGCATGACAAATGAAAATCTGAGCAAACAAACAGGGGACTACTCTGTCTGCTTTGGCTGTAGGAACAGTCACAGAATAAAATTCTAGTGGCTGCAGGAATAGTCAGTGCCAGATTCTTAACTAATTATTGAACAAAAAATAATAACTAAACTAAACTAAACTAAAGGATGGAATGCTCACCAAGTGGCCCCCCTTGGCTGAGTATCCTCTAAAACTAATGTAATCTCAGATGCACAGACTTATAACTTCATCTTATTCATTGGAAAACATGAGTACAATGGAGCAGTGTAATTGTATTACTAAAAACTAAGAATGCAAGTACATCATCAGATCGTGCAACCTCCTGAGAAGGAGCATCCAACTCTTATTTATAGGAAAAGAAGTGACTAACTAAGCAAGGTGGTCAACTCCACGAACTGGGAGGATGCCACTTTAGGGAAAGCATAGAAAGTGGAGAGGCAGTTACGTATGCATGGAATATGGTCAGACGTGCTTGCCTCAATGTAGATTTAGCACAATAGTAATGCCTATATTCACTCAACATCAATAAAGATCATTTACAAGGCGGTTACAACTCAGTTTGCATGAGGAATCTCCCGTCGTCGACCTCTTTGAATGATTCCCTTCGTTGACCTTTGCATGATCACTTTGTTAGCCATTACGGTGAATGACCAGCTAGTGGAATCTTCTCAATCTAGTGGCCTTGAATCATATTTGCATGGCAATATTAGTATGCACAATAATCACATATCTATAACTATCTTAAAGAACATTCATTAATCCACATGTAGAATTAACACAGATAGTCCATATAACATGTCAATGTCATTAAATATTTGCATAGATAAAATTAGGCCCAATGTCTATGGTTTCGAGGAAATATCAACATTCAAACATCAAGGTTCATGACAATTTCAACAAATAGATCCTAAATTCTACCAAAATTAAACTATAAACTAGACTCATCAACTACCATGAAAAGATAAACCAATTGTTGAAGCATTGATATCACTAATTGAAGAATTTTGGAAGAATAACACAAGGGTATCTTTGAATCAAAGGGATGCGATAAGAAGGAGAATTGGTAGTTGAAACAGTGAGCCACATCCAAAGAATTTTTCGGATATGACTCAAATGCAATTTTTTGGTAAATTTCTAGAGATATATTCTCAAGTTAAAAAAATTCAAAGATAATTTAAAATGTTAAAACCTTTCTATGTCAAAATAAATCACACACACACTACTTGTTTTGATTATATGGGAAAAATAGGTTTTGAAGGGACTTGAAAACCTTTACATCACATTACACCAAAATGCTTCTATGAAAGATAAAACACATTAAAGCATAAGCAGCAGCCAAGAGTAAAAAACAACCAAAAAAATAGTGACCCAACAACAAGAAAGCAAAAATAATTTTATTTTCACAAAGACACAAAAATCACTTCATATTCTTCTTGGTATTAGCCACCTCAATCTCCTAATTATAGTGCAAGTTAACCATATCCATCAACTCTTGTTTTTCTTCTTCAAACGTCTTCCTTAGGCTCCCCCTTTTTCTAGTGCTCAAGCCTTTAGCCTCCTCTTTGATAGTCTTCTTCCCCTTCCCCTTGGAAGTTTGGTCCTTCTCAAGCATGTCTACAAAGTACATTTGATCCTCACAGAGCTGACTGATCTTTCCAAATAGAACCTTGAGAGATTCTGCACTATTCTTTACAGAACTATGGCTAATCTGCAGTAGCTTCTTGATTTTCTCATTCATTTCCTTGATCTTTTCCTCCATTACACTAAGGTAGCTTTCACACTAGGCTTTGAAATTAGAAAATGAGCATTCCAAATCCACCAACCTCTTAATGAGTAGGTATAAGGAATATCCCTTCAGTTGGTTAGAAATGTTCTCCTTCAAGCCCCTAATTTTAATGTTGACCTTGTTGAATTCCTGCAACACCCATTTAGCAAGTTTAAAGGTGCAAGTAGCACTAGACCAAGCCATATCCAAAATAGCTCATACATGTTAGTATTATCATCACTAAAATAAGAAAAATCCTCAGACAAAGGATTAATATTTAAAGGCTTCGGCTTTCCAAGGTTTGGGTTCACACACGCATCCTCCTACACAACCCTCTCCCCCTAGGCCTCCTCACTGCCCAAATCCCCATCACCGTCCACATGTGGGGAGGTCTACTGCACAAGGGAATCCTCAATATCAACAACAGTATCAACACTGACCTTTACCTGTTCCCTGTTCCAAAACTACATTCTTACCCTTTGCACCACCTTTAGACCCCGACCTTTGTATTTTAGCAAGCCTTTGGGAAGCCCTCCAAGGAAGCCCCTCATCCACATTGTCCCTTAACTGAATGGAATACTCCTCCTCTTCCTTACTAGACACAACAAAACCCTACCCATGAAGTTCAACATTCTTCTTGGATGAACAACGGTGAGACCCACTTGAACTTAGTTCAGTTTCTTCTCCACTAGATAGGGACCCACAACAATCTAACTTTTGCAAAACAAGCTTCTTGGTGGGTCCCTTCTTCTTCAAATTCCATTTTTTCCTTTTCTTAGAAGGGGAAGCCACGGGGGACAAGGAAACACCCATACTATTATCCTCTTCCACCTTCCATTTTTCATCACAATTAGCACTTGTCTTCGAACCAGAAGAAAAAGAGTCTTCACTAATGGCCTTTTCTTTACTCTTAACTGACTTAGCTAGGGTATGAGCTCTCACATGCTCCATGATGAGAAAAATGAGGCCTTCATGAAGAATAGGGGACCTACGATTCTTTAGGTGGGCATAAACCTAGACTTCTAGGGAAGAAAGAAGAAAAAACAAAAATGACACATGCAACCCATGTCTGAAATGGTTTAGTAGAGTAAAATGATGCCCTATAATAGCAGTAAACCAACCATCAAGAGTAACATATTGCATTAACACTTCTACCACATTGGCCTAGATTCACTTAAGGGATAGTCATTCATATCCCCACGAGGGAAACTTCACCAGTTTATCTCTTTTATTATCTTTAAAGAACTAATCCATAGCATCTTTGTTACTCTTCCTCTCTTTGTAAAATTTTCATCCATTCATTAGCAACCTAGTAATGAATGCAATAAAGTATTCATTGATGATGTACTCCACACCATTTACCTTTAAACATCTATTGTTTGAGCAGTGAACAAACTTCACAAAGGCTTTAGGGTCATGGCCATGAAGCTTTTCCAAATAGGGCGTGATATGCCCATGTCTTAGAATCCTCCAAATTTTGCATTTGTTTCTCCACTTATCGCAGGATAGGGGCTCAATCTTGCTCCTATCTACACCCATTTCAATTTCAAGCATTAATAGATACCAGAGCTAAACCACACTTACAAGAATACAACTGAGTATGGGAATGGGAAAAAAACAACCCATAAAACATGTGGTAATCAAGAGGGCGATAATTACTTGATCACCCTAAATAACAAGCCCAAATCTAGCTATCATCTCGCAACAAAAGCTTAGCCTTTTTGGGAAGGAAAGAGTACTCCTCTCACACCTTGAAATTATTAAGGCTGATAGCCTCGTTAGCAAAAAAATAAGCAAGGGAATTACCTTCCCTATAGGTATGAGTGACACGGTTCGACTCATCAGAATATCTCAACATCATGATAGAATCAACAATAAATTGCTTGATTGTCTAGCTTAGATTTTGATTGCCAAGCAAGTAGTTAACAATGTTAAGGGAGTCCCCCCGAACCTTTAGAAATACCCCTATCTATCGTATATTTGATGCTTATGTAAGCAGCTTCAACCTCAGTGTGGTGATTAGTCTAGTTTCCCAATGGGAGTGCCACCGCACCTAAGAACCTACCATCTTCATTCCTCAACACCCCCCATAATTTGCAGGCACAAGATTTCCCTTGGTCACCCTGTCAAAGTTAACTTTGACCCACCCCAGGGGTGGGCACTTCCACTTAGTATTTTCTCTAGAATTATTACTATATTTAGCTAAACTAGAAGGAAGAGTAATGAACTTCCAATTAGTAACAACCAAAATATCATAGCCAATCAGAGAGGAAGACAAAGCACCCTAGGGAGAGTTTAGAAACTGAAGAGAAAAGTTCTCAACAATATCCCTTCAAATTTTGAGAAAGAAAATATCCTCTTTTAGTTTAGTGTCCCAAAAAATTCTTTTGTTTCTTTCTTTCCATAAGCCCCAAGCAATATGAGGAGCCATGAGTGCCCAAAGCATTTGAAGAGAGGGGGTAGATGAAGGACACTTCCATTAATCAACAAAACCATTCAAAGAATAAAGAAAAACCTAGTCTAGGTTCTAAAGAGAAAGGAACTTTCTCCAAATGAGGGAGGAAAAATTGCACCCAAGAAGGAGATGAAAAGCACTTTCTGCATCACACTCTAGAGCACACATCTATTAGGAACACAAAATACCCTTCTACAAAGGTTATCTTGAATCAGAACCTTACTTTGCATCAAAAGCCAGTAAAATATATTCACCTTAGGGATTAGCATCTTGTTCCACAGATTCCCCCAAAAAGGATAGGGGTTAGACTTTACCAAAGAATTGCTAAAAGCTGAAGAAACAAAAAAGTGGGGCCCAAATTACACAATCAGATTTTGGGAATTGAGGAACACAAATATGAGCAAGGAAATTCTGAAGCATAATCAACAAAGGGTCCCAATTTTGTAGATCTTTCTAGGAGCCATTATGAATATAATCCGCGACCATAAAACCAAAATTATGCTTACAAAAATTCAACTAGAGGAGGCGCCCAGGGCAGATTCAACAACAAACCACCATCACACCACACATCCTCCCAAAACAAAACCCTGGTAACATCACCCGACAACCACTTAACACCATTAGAAATGAGATTCGTGCAAGGCATGATATTCTTCTAGAAGTAGGAGCCCATAGTAATGGAGTCAGCTTGAAGGAAGTACCAAACTCTCCCCACCCCAAACAAATATTTGTTCTTGACCAAAGAGGACCAACCAACCTCACCATTGAGGAGCCTCTAGATGTTCTTTGAGAGAAGGGCCTTGTTAAAATATCAGATGTTTCTCAAGCCAAGCCTACCCCACTTCTTCAGCTTAAAGACACGGTCCCAAGAAATTAGAGGAATTATGGATTTGTCTTCCACCACCAACCACAAAAAATATCTCATGATTTGTTCCATATTTTCTTCAAATTTCATCAGAATCTTAAATAGGCTCAAGACAAAGAGAGGAAGATTTTTCAAAGTGGGAGAGATGAGTTGCACCTTACTAGCCTGACTGAGGAGAGCACCCTTCCACCCAGCTAGCTTTCTATTAAATTTATCCAAGAGACTAAGCCAAAAAGAGTCTAGAATCTTGGACACAAACAAGGGAAGGACCAAGTAGATAGATGGAAAGGCACCATGATTGCAAGATAAAATCATTGCCAATTTAATTTGAAGGTACTCTGGAGTATTGAGGAAGAAAATTTGACTCTTAGGGAAGTTAACATGCTGACCAAAAGCTTTCTCATAGCCACCAATCACCAACTTAATTTCCTTAATTTCATGAACCGAGGATTCCCCCATAATGATAGTATCATCAAAAAAATGTTGATGCATGATAGGCTCACACCAGGATGAGGGAACCAAACCTCAATGAACAAACCAAGAGTGCCTTCTAAATCTTCCATCCTAACACCTCAGCCATTAGGATGAAGAGAAGTGAAGAAATAGGATCCCCCTGCCTGATACCATGAGAATTGTGAAAGAAGGGAGAGGGGGAACCATTAACAAGAACAACAAAGGAGGGAGTCAAAATGAGTTGCTCCACAAGCTGTAAGAATTTTTGATAGAAGCCAAAAAGAACTAGAACCAGTAGTAAGAACTTCCAATTAACCCGATTATAGACCTTGAGAAGATCCAATTTAAGGAAGAACCCTGACTTCTTGTTAGAAGCAAGAGAATGAACAACTTCATGAACTATAATAATGGAATCCAGAATTTGGCACCCTCACACAAAAACACTTTGATGCTTGCATATGAGGTTAGGGAGAATCTGTTGAAGCCTAATGACCAAAACTTTTAAAAAAATCTTATAAATGGAATTGCATAAACTGATCAGCCTAAAGTCCCTAAACCCATTAGAATCAACAAACTTTGGAATCAGAACAATGAACATGGCATTCAATACCTTGAGTAATCTTCTACAGCTAAAAAAATCCTTAGTAGCATTAATAACATCCGAAGCTACAATATCTTAGCAAGACTAGAAGAACAAAAAGGGGAAGCCATTAGGCCTTGGAGCCTTATTACCTTCAAAGGAAAACACCACCTTCTTAATTTCATCCAAGGAAGGAATTGCAACAAGATCCTTATTGAGTTCTTTAGATAACAAGTTAGGTATGATCTCCAGAGAAGAGTCCACACTTTGCTAATCCCAAGTCGCATCATCCCTAAGGAGATTTTCAAAAAAAGCAGTAGCAACATTCCAAATGGAATCATCATTAGTCAACAATATACCATCAAACAAGATGAAGGAAATATTATTAGAATATTTGTGCCTAAGAGCGGTAAGATGAAAAAACTTAGAGTTCTAATCATCAAAGTTAAGCTAGAAAACACGAGAGCACTACCTCCAAAAAAATTCTTCTTTGGAAACAATATCATGCAGCTGTACACGCGCACTACTTGTTGTTGTAGAGTACATATTGAGTTTTCTAACCATTTTGATGTTTATCGGTCTATATGTTTAGATTTGCATACTAACAATGTTTTGCGAGACTGTGGCATACATGTCCCACCTACATCTTAAAGAGACTTCTTATCAACAATTTTATGTGAAAGAGAGGAAGGTCAATTATTCTACAGGAAATTATGCTTGGATGACACATGTTAGCATTATGGTGTCTTGCAATGTATGCCAAAATGTGAACATATGGAAAGTACACATGCCATTGGAAATGAACTAGTAGAATTTGGAAAGTATAAGACAATGGCCTACAATACAAAAGATGGTAAAAAAGCAAAAAGGTGTGATTTGGTTATTTAAAAGATTCCAATGTATCAGTTTATGTCTACATTTTATGACAGTATAGTGTATGATTATGCAAGGAATACCCATAGAGCTTGATGGTTGGACTTGAAATTCAAGTTATGCAAGGACACATTTCCACTTGGTAGCATTGTTTTAGTCCTCGAATTTGTAGAGAACTACAGTCTACAGCCACAACATGAGGCACAATCATATTATTACAACTCCAAACAAGCTGCTATATTTGTGCATGTAGCATTCATTCATGCCAATGACAGTACAAAGGATAATAGAAGATCATAAGGGAGTATCATTTTTATATCAATGATGATCGCATGCATTCTAAAGAGTTTGTGCAAGGTTTATTTAAGGTTTTCTACCATGATTTGGCTAGAAGGCACATATCATTCCATCGACATATCATATGGTCAGATAATTGTGCATCACAATTCAAGAAATCGTGGATGTTCTATTGATTGAGTAGGATGCATATTATTACAAGTTTTTAGCATATGTGGAAATTTTGTGAGGCCGAGCATAGAAAGGGGGAGCATGATGGTGTAGGAGCATGCATCAAAAGAGCCATATCATGAGAAGAGTTAAAGTATAAAGAAAATGAAAAGTTGACAGATGTGAAATCAATCAAGTGGTGAAATGCTTCGATGGGTCCAGGTAATGAAGGTAATTATTCAGTTCATTTTTTTTTTTTGGTTGATAGATGATACTAACATTGCACAATATGAGGATTTTTGTACACTGACAGGATCAAGTGAGCTACACTCTTTCAGAAGCTCTAATGTAGGATCATGGAGTATCCATACACAAAAGATGACATGTTTTTTTTCTTCATGTACAATTGAAGTGTAGAATGAGTGTGAGTCAAAGGAGTGGGTTGACGAATGGTGGTTAATATTTATAAGCCCACTTGAAACATATTGGCTCTCAACGACACTAGAACTAACACAAATGGAATCATCAATTGACTTTGATCATATATCAAATCTAGTTCAACTAGGTAATATATCTAATTACATAGTTTTTAAAATTCCTAATGTTATCTTACTTTGTAGTGTTTTTGTAATGTTGACTAAATTCATCTAATTTGCTACACATATTAATGCATAACATGTTTATGAAGTTATTGGAGATGAAGACAATGAAGAGGGAACAAATTATTACTTGTGTCATTGTGTTGAGGCCAAAAATAAATTTGGCCTACCCCAATTATAGATGGAGAAAACATCGAATATCCTATAGTCTTAGTGGTTGTTACTAGAACATGGCTTAGAAGGTACCCACATAAGAGTGTTAATTTTTGGATTTTTCAAGACTTTGACATACATCGAAAGATTCTTCATTACTCAAACCTTGTCGTGGCATCCAATGTTCATTTGATCAAATATGGGGTATACCTTTGAACAAGAACTTGTGGAAGGTGTGTGAGTTTGACCATGAGGCACTACTTGACACAATAAAGAGTAGAGAAGACCTGGATGGTTAGTTGGATTCATTTGTAAGTATGCACATTGAATTTGTAAAGTTATTTTATTGATATCAATGTATTGTAGTTGATAGTTAGACCTTTCACTATCACATTTCAACTTATATTTTGGTTCCAAATTTCATATGGCATAGGACGGACTTACTACCCCTCTTTAACTTAAAAAACAAATTCTCTTGTTGCTGCATTTTTACACATATATAGTGAATATTGGTAAGATTATATGCATATTTACGGTAGGTCTATTAAAAATGCCACATAGTGGGCTTTGTTGTGATAAAAATTACATTCACTGTCTTTGTTGTGTTTCACTATCAAGTCAAAATGACATGATGTGGCTCCCTTAGTGGTGGTAAATGGACCATCTTCTTAGGTGTAACAATTTTATATGACGTATTTAATATGACCATGTAATTTTGTTCAACTCTATGTGGTAAGTATGATCTACACTTTGATACTAATGCAATAACTTTGTCCTCATGTGTGGGTGTGTAAGTGTTGTCAAGATCCATTTAGGTATAGTGATGAGTCTCTATATGAGAATAGTTGGGTTTTTGTAATCTCAACGTAAGAGTGTTAGTGATAATTCATTCCCCCTTCAATTGGTTGTATACAAAGTGTGAAAAAATTAGATATGAAAAATAGTTTATGAAAACTACATGAAATCTAAAATTGAAAGCATGCAAGAACATAGATCATGAAAAGTAATACAAAAAGCATCATTGATAACATCATGTAATAATGAATATGTATTGAATGATAACTATGAAAATCATATAGACAATAGATAATCATCAATACATAGAAGATTGCTCCCAATAAGGGTAAACAAGTATGATATAATGTGTAGGTACATAGGAGAATAGCATCAAGGTAAATTCACATTTTTTTGAAAAAGATGAATCATTTGTAATTCTGTATTATTTTTTGTCTTCATTTTATTCTTGATATTTTTAAGACTTTGCTCTAAGATAGGGTAATCATGTGCTTCTATTTATTCAATGTCAATTGTAAAGTTCATATTTAGGTTTTGGCCAAGTTGATCAGAAATAGTAGCACCAAGCACTTGGAAATGACCAGTTGATAGTTAGACCTTTCATTGTCTCATTTCAAGTTTACTTATGTAGAAAATCAAGTCATTTATAACATTTTATTTATAATGTCGTGCTCTAAAAATTCCATTTCATTAGTGCCCTTACCCTATTGTATAACATCAAGCAAACTATAAGTTTATATGGTATCCTATCTGAAATCTACAAATCAAAATATAATCTATATAATCTTCAACAACTAAGTCATTTAGGCTTTCATTTACAAAAACTAGTTAGAATTTGTAAACCTTGGATTTGAATGTCTTATTAGCGTTCACAGAAGAAATTTCATTTATTCATTCTTCCAAATCCTTCACCACTCTCCATACTCTCTGATCAGCTCAAAGATCATGTTTCACACCTTTGCATGTCAGAATGTGCAAAAGGGCAAAAGGGCAACAAACTTTAACGAGCTAAGAAACTAGAGACCAAATTGCAAAAGGGAAGAAAAATTTGACAAGCTTGTTACTCAAAAATCATGGCACTTAGAAACATTCCATCTGAAGGTATAGGATCATGTAGGGCCCCTTTACAATAATCTCTCTCGATTTTGCATATCTTTGATCCATTTTCTTGTGGTGATAAGTTTCTAGTCGATGAAAAAAGCCTCAGATACATGTAGCGTGAAGTTGTAAGGTGGTGTAATTTTCATTATGTTCATCGTGTGACAAAATTAATAGTTCCAACATGCCTAAATGGATAGTTCTATGCTAGGAAAGGTCCCGTTTCACACCCCAACATACTAGAACGTTATGAGCTACATTGCACTGATAATATTTCTTAAGAGACCAAAGTACAAAAGGGTAGAAAACTTTAACGAGCTGTTACTCTAAAGCTGTGGCACTTAGAAATTTTTTCGAAAGGTATAGGATCACGTAGGGCCCCTCTACAATAATCTCTCTCATTTTTTCATATATCCAATACATTTGCTCGTGTTGACAAGTTTTTAGTCGATAGAAAAAGTGTCAAATGCATATAGTGTAAAGTTGCAAGGTGGTGTAATTTTGTTTTGTTAATTGTGTGACCAAACTGATAGTTCCAACACATTTGTATGGGTAGCTTTATGCTAGGAAAGGTTATTTTTTGCACCCCAGCATGTCGGAAAATTCTGAGCTACATTGTATCGGTGATATCTCTTAAGAGACCTAAGTGCAAAAGGGAAAAAACTTTGACAAGTTGTTACTTAGAAACCATGGCACTTAGAAACATTATGTATGAAGGTATAGGATCACATAGGGCCCCTCTATAATAACCTATTTTGGTTTTTCATATCCCTAATCCATTTTCTCATGGTGACAAGTTTTCAATCGATGAAAAAAGTGTTAGATGTATGAAATGTAAAATTGCAAGCTGGTGTAATTTTCGTTCTATTCATCATGTGACAAAACCAACAAATCCAACAAATCCAGATGGGTAAGTTTATGTTAGGAAAGGTCCTATTTCACACCACAACATGCCATAAAATTTTGAGCTACATTGCACCGACGATATCTCTTAAGAGATCAAAGTGCAAAAGGGCAACAAACTTTGACGAGTTGTTACTCAAAAACTGTGGAATTTAGAAATATTTTGTCTAAATGTATAGGATCAAGTAGGGCCCCTCTACAATAACCTCTCTCAGTTTTTCATATCTTTGATCCATTTGCTCATGATGACAAGTTTTGAATTGATGGAAAAAGCATTAGATGCATGCAATGTAAAGTTACAAGGTGGTGTAATTTTCATTATGTTCATTGTGCACCCAAACCGATAGTTCCAATACATCTAGATGGGTAGGTTTATGCTAGGAAAGGTCATATTTCACACCCCAACATGCTGGAACATTCCAATCTACATTGCACCTGTGATATCTCTTAAGAGACCAAAATGCAAAAGGGAAGAAAACTTTGACGAGTTGTTACTCAGAAATCGTGGCACTTAGAAACTTTTTTTTTGAAGTTACAAGATCATGTAGGGCCATTCTACAATAACCTCTCTCAATTTTTCATATCTCCGATCCATTTTCCTGTGGTGACAAGTTTTTAATTGATGGAAAAAGTGTTAGATGCATGCAGTATAAAGTTGCAAGGTGGTGTAATTTTTTTTTTGTTCATCGTGTGACCAAACTGATAATTCCAACATGTTAGGGTGGGTATGTTTATGCTAGGGGAGATCCTATTTCATACCCCAACATGTTGGAACATTTTGGACTACATTGCATCGACGATTTCTCTCAAGAGACCAAAGTACAAAAGGGTAGAAAAATTTTACGACCTATTACTCAAGAAATGTGGCTCCTAGAAACAATTTTTTTCTGAAGGTATAAGGTTATATAGGGTCTCTCTACAATAACCTCCCTTAGTTTTTTATATATCCAAGTCATTCCACTATGGCAACGATGTTTCAAATGTTCCAAAAAGTGTCAGTTGCGTTTAGTAAAAAGTTGTCGAGAGGCATTGTTTACATTCTTCATCTCCTGGGGGTAAACTGACAATTTTAACACATTGGGATGGCTATAGAATAAGTCCACTTTATGATTTTGGTCAATGTAGGTGTCTTTATAATCTTATGACTGAATAATCTACATCAAAGAACTAGTCCCATATGTTGCTTGAACTCAATGCAACCATAAATGTTTTGGTCAATATAGGAAAATAGTTTTTTGAGATGAAGGAAAGTGTGGGTATGAAGAATACATCTCTAAATTTGAAGTAGTGATTGGCCAACAAGAGGATGGGTACTTGAATATACTTGAATTAAATTATTGGAAATGTAGTGTAAATTGTGTACTTTGTCTTGAATAAAACTTGATTCCATAACTATATGCAAAAAATACGTCACCGAAGACCACAAACACATATTGGTGTAGGAAAGATAATAATTAACCAATAAATATAGGTGAAATTAATGTGAAATAAGTTATGAATCATGGAATACACTTGGATTTTAAATATTTGAAGTAAACCATCTACAAATATACATTTAAGGGTGGATTTATAATGCAAATATGGACACCATCAATAAAAAATATATGTATTAACCAAATAGCCATATAGGCATACATCAATATATGTAAATATAAGTATAACATATATACAAAATAACCATATAGGCCAGTTACAAGAATTCCATATAGGCATACAATGCCACACATATGCAATACAAAATATATGTCCAAAAATTCCATATAGGCATACAACAAAGGACGGGCCAATAAAAATTCATTCCCCTCTAGGTGAAGAAAGAAGATCACAGGTGGCCTTTGATCATCGACGGTATGGCGATGCGTATGATAGTGGTCTACAACTTGAGGGTTGCTCCTCCTATTTAATTCTTCATGGAGCCATACCTGTTATAATAAAAAGTATAGACATTAATATATAGAAATTACATTATAAAAAATGAAATATTTAACAAAATAATCACTTACCACCACCAAATGATCGCTCTCCTCATTTTTAACACTGGAATGCCCAGGATGTGGCATTGCGGAGTCCTATACAAACCATCTAGATAGAAATTAAACTACAAATCAATAATTATTTTATTTTTCAATAATAAACAACTATAACAATGAATGTAATTTGAAATTTACTAATCTACCTCATACCCCTGTCAAAGGCATTGAGCTGTCTATTTTAGTAGAGACACCATGCTCCATTTCCCTATCAACATTAGGAGGAGTCTCTGCTTACATCATCTAAAAATAAAATAACATTATTCAATTATAAAAACTATAAGAGTGATGCATGTCATGGCTTATAATGTATGAGATAGTCAACAAAATTTTGAGTACTTATTGAACTATATATAGCTTCAAGGGTTTGCATGTTTCATAAGGATACTTTCAAAGTAAAGGATAGTCACAAGACGAAATTCCTAGGGATGATCATAGCATGCAAACAAGGGACAATATCATGATCACATAAATAAGTCACGTAAACCTTTGTTCATGTTAAGTGTGAAGAATTTTTGAAGTGGGGATAAGATTTATGAAAATAATGTAAACCATGATAGTGAGATGCATGAAAAGAAGAAATAATGAGCACTATCAACTAAGAACAAAATGATGAAGTGATAGTGAGAAATGAGGGGACTATGGTCCTAAGATCTTTATAACAATTCACACCTATAAAGACACACCATGATTTTCATAAAACCTCAACATTATATTCATATTCATGGGTGAATTACAAAGAAGAGATAGTTAATAAATGGAGTGAGATATCTTCATTACAATGGATAGTGTAATATTCACATAGGAAGAGTAACAACCACAAGGAGAAATGATGAATAAAGGACAAAAAATAAACAATAAAGGATATATTATAAATAAAGAACTGTAATAGGATAGTTACATAAGACTAAATATGATAGTCTATGGCCACTTAACATGTAATAGGACACTCACATGCATTTCAATACCAAAGAATGCTTTAATCAAGGATAACTTTAAGAACCCCCCCTCGGCGAAGGTGTAAAATCCTCGCGAATCTTGTATACTTCTCGATAAAATTATTAATTTTATTGGCAAATTTTTTCGTTTTTTGAGAAAAAAAATTAATCGCACTTGGAAAATATTTTGTAATTGCTAGAAGTCTATGGAAAATCCTAGCGAATTGCAATTTTTTTAAAACCAATAAAATATTTTCATTAGCGATTAAAACCTATTTTCAAAACAATAAAATATTTCCATTGGTGAATTAAACATGTTTTCAAACCAACAAGATATTTCTATTGGAAAATTGAAGCTATGCTTAAACAAATAAAATATTTTTGGTGGCAATTCAAAAATGTTTTCAAACCAAAAAAAATGTTTTCATTGGCGAATTAAACCTTTTTTTAAATGAAGAAAAAAAACCATTGGCGAATCAAACATAATCTCAAACCAATAGAAAAATTCATTAGTGAAATAAATTGGTATGCCAATAATAAATCATAGCGTGGGTGGTGAAAATATCAAATGCTACATATTGTTGTATTTCGAGACAAATTTTCCACACATCCAAATTCCTTCATAAAGTGTCTGAAATGGGGACAAGTGTCAACATATTAATTATGTTTGAAGCTATATATAAGAGCAAATCAGTATAGCCCATGACCGTTCGATGAATTTTCGATGGATGGTTGTAGTTGCATTCTGAAAGCAAATTTTTGAAGCACTGGACTTGTGAATTCAAACCCACGTTAGCCCACGTGATTAAAATAATAAAATTAAGAAGCTAGAGGGATAGCAGATAAGTGACACATGTTCACCCTTGTGGTGGGCCCTACCACTATTCAAAGACATCGATGGTTGAATGTGATCAAATCAACGGTTAAGATGTGCTCTGAAAAATGAATCTCAACCGTTCCCCGCTAGCCCACGAGGGACCCACCATCAGATTTTGGCTTGTGGAGGGATAGCGGGCATGAGCCACATGGTGTCATCGCCACCACCCGTAAAACTATAAAGGGCATGGGAATATTTGGTGAAATAATTCTCGGTAATTATGAAAGTTTAAACAATGTGCTACTAAAAGGATGTATGAGCACATGCAAAAATTTTCATGGAGATGTTCTAATCTCAGTCGTCTATTACTAAAGGAAGATATATGTTATGGTCGCTGGCCTATTGGTTAAAGGGGAAGCAAGTTGACGGTCGTCGAGTTGATCTGGGTTGTTGCCCGCTAGCCCGCGACTGTTAATCTAAAACGTATAAATCTTAGAGGGGAAGCGGGTTGCTGACACATGGATTTTTTGTCAGCTTGTAAAGACCGGTGGGGGCCACAAAGCTAATGAAGGAGATGCACAAGAATGAAGGCAAGCTAAGTGACAACATATTCATTATTTCTGAAGCCAGATGTGAATTTAAACCTTTAGAATAATGCCACAACTATTAGATTTTAAAATATCAATGGTTGACGTTTTATTATTTTTTAAATGATTTAAAGTCATGACTCAATTTTTTTCAAATAATATTGTCACATCAAGTGGTGAATTAAATGTTAAGTGTTGAGTATTTTATGTCATTGTCTTCATTCTAACTTTTATATATACTTCACTAACTTTATGTTCTTCATATCATTTATAATATATTTGGGTTTGATTTCTTTCTTCTCTATTCTCATTTTAACTGTGATATGGAGTCTTCATGGTGTGTCATGCTATCCAAATGTTTTTGGGAGGAAAGAAGCAATGATGCATACGACAAACAAAAGCTGGTTATGGTTTTTATAATTCCTTGTGTGCAGGTTGAGGATGCTATAAGAATAATTATGGCTAGGGAATGGCTTCAGAACAGCCCCCATGCTCTATATTTTTAGGTAGCTTCGACTTTCTTGTCCAATTACATAGAAATTTTTCTCAATAAATATTTGGTGATGATGTTGGAAATACATTATTTGTAGCCTTTCATTTACTCTATTTCTTCGTTGGAGTTGGCACTGAAGCATTACAATTTTGAAAGTGGGTTAGTGCCTGTTGGTGTAATCTTCCGGAAAGTGGAATTGCATGCTTCTACAGTGCAAGATCTTGCCCTGGTTAATATGAGGTGTGGTCTGCTATGTGATACGAGAAATAAATCATTAAAGATTCTGGAGTTTTGGAGGAAGGTTTTGGGTGATTCCCTTTTCTTCTCTATTGTTACTTTGTTAAATTTTATTCACCTTCTACTCAAACACCCGGTTGAGGGCCTCAGCTATTGTTACAAAAAAAAAATAGCAATGAATTGTGTCTATATTTTATTGTACAATGTAATAGTTCTTGTAATATGTATTTTGTGACTGGTTTTTTTGTCACGGTTAGTGGCTTTTTGGCCATGCTAACTATGTAGTATGTACTTCAATCTTTAGCTACTTAAATTAAAATACTTTTCATGGCTCCATTATTGTAAATCCTTTTTGCTTTGTTCAATATATAATAATGTGTCTTTAAAACTAATAGTAATTATCAACATATAGTTCTGATCATAAGTGAGCAAAATTTATTGTGACTTATTAGTGGACATTGATAATGATTAAGGTATTATCAACATATAGTTCTGATCATAAGTGAGTGAAATTTATTGTGACTTATTAGTGGACATTAATAATGATTTAGGTGAAACAAGCCATTTAATTCTCTCTTTTTAATTCCTTGAAGTAATCTACCTTTCATTTAATTCTCAATCTTTTCGAAGAAAGTGTGGTTGCGGTACCACAAATTAATGCCATATGTACATCCGAAGTGATTGATTGGATAGCTTGATATTGAAAACTACATGACGTACTGTAGATGATGATGTCATTAATCCCGTGATCAATTGAAACAAGATTTGTAATGATTTCATATCGTTTGAGTGGCGATTTTGATATCTTGTCAACTTGAGGTATAGTTTGCATGTAGTCAGATGTCAATCAAATTAAAAAATTTAATTTTAAATGTAAGGCTTAAGTTACACGAATCAATAAAGTTGGTTTTTTGGTTTGCGCAATTATCATTATACCCAACCTTACACGACTCACAAGTAAACAAGGATATGGCTGGTAGTGGAACTGGTGGCCCATAAATAGGGATAGTGAGCACAACTAAAATCATTTGTTGAAGGATAAAGGCTTTACTATTGAGTGCAGTGTTCTGAATTTTCATAAGGGTTTTCATTTTGTAAGGTTAGTAAGGAAGAAGATGATGTGGTATTATTGGGGATACTCTAAATTCTCTTGCCTCCAGTTATGTAGTTATAGAGTAAAAGACCAATTTCCTTCATGTTTAGAATGGGTGGAATTGGAAAGAAGTTGATCTAGTTCACTCAACTTATCAGATAGGTTTTGAACCAAGATGAGGAGCTTTGATAGAGATAAGTGCTATCCTAGTGCATGGAAGTTGCATGCAAAATATGGGAGTAGATTTACTACCCCTCATCTTCTGCATGAATCTAGTTCTCAACGAGGATAAGTACATTTTGTATCTTCACAACTCCCATTTCCCCAGCATGGTTTTCCAGGCAAGCCCTATGCGTTTATTTTCAGAGCCGCATTTGTATTATGTTGTCACCAGCAAAAACTTGGAATCAATTTGTAATCCATTTTCACGAGCAACGCTACAACAACTTGGAATCAATTGTATCTATGTAAAGTGACATATGCCATTTATATAAAATAGGATCTTGCATATTCTACTCATCTTTAAAAAGATATATAATAATGTAACATTGTAATTCAGTTTTAATAAAATAAATGGTTGTGTTATTCTCCGTTATTCATTTACAGTAAAGAATTATTTTCTTAGTTGTGTCTATGAATCTATTCAAATCAATTTTTTTTCCTTTAAGAAATTAAGTATTATCTATTTATGAAATATTTGCATGCAAATTTAAAATATAAAGCAATACAAATGAAAAAAGAAAGTTGTTATCAAATTGACAAAAAACATTATAAACACTAAAAGTTGTCACTCTTGTTTAGGGTTCACAAAAATGTTATTGATTTCTAATTTGTCATTGACCTTCTCCCCTGGTTTCCAATATCATTATTCATTTTATTAAGTCCTTTGCAATGTTAAGTTACTGTCCCCTTGGCCTTGATGTCAATCCTAGCGCACTAAAGTTTAAAACAACTTTAATACACATGTTTATTGTTTATATCATAAATTACTCAATTATTCAATGAAAATTTTGATGATACCATAAATTGTCTCATATTTTATCAAATAAAATCATCTATTTCTTCCTAATGCATTGGTGTTAAAGTGGATTTGAGTAATGATTGAAAGTTCTTTAGTTGTTTAAGGTAGAATGTAAAGTGAATATTTGATTTATTTTTAGTAATTAAATGTGATCCAAATTTCCTCTAATATGTCTCCATGAAGTGTCTAAGATGATATAATGTAGATAAATGAGTTATTAAATAACTCATGGTAAGAAGAAGCTACAACCACTTGTAGTTAAGAGCTCTAGACATCAACTCCAGATAAGGCATTGAAGACATTATGGGAAGATAAAGAAGACTCCTCTAGTAGCAAAGAAATTAAGTGTCATTAATGATAGTGGGATTTTCTTCAAGAAAATCAAAAAAGATTTTTTTAAGAAAACTAAAGAACAATCCATTCATTCACGTGGAGAACTGAAGGTTCCCTAAAAATTAGGCACCCATAAATTGTCAAAAATGCAGTCTTAGTAAAACAACGATATCTCCCTCATTTCTCAACAAAATTCAAAAATTCAAAATGATCTGGAAAGTAGATTGGAAGGGATCAATTTTTTTTTTAGAATTTGGTGTGATTTGGATCAGGGAAGGAGCAATACGCGTCAAAAATTGACTGAGACAAAAGTGGCGTGATGGAGGACAACAACTTTAGTTTTTTAGAGTTTTGTAAACGACCCCTCAAAAATAGGATCTTGGATCCACATTCTTAGTGGATTAGTTGGATGGATATAGAATATGAATTCTATAAATACAATGTAATCATTTGAGAAAAGGGGGGGATTAGAAAGACTTTTTTTAGCCTGAGGAAATATGATAGTTTTAGTTTAATTTCCAGCAATGTATTTCCAACTTTCTAGAGTAAATTTGAATTCAAGCAAGCTTTTCATTTCTAGCAAGTATGAAGTAGTTTAGCCTTTTCAATTCTTGCAAGTTTTCCTTAGATTAGTTCCCTTTCATGCAAATTTCCTTTCATGCAAATATGATTTATTTATGCAAGTAGAATAGATTGTCCAACAAGTTTTCTACTTTCTCTCTTGCAAACAACCATGGACACCACCTTGGATTGATAAATTAAATAATGAGGATTACAATGAAACCATCACATTTGATGGATGGTTGTAGTTCCATTCTAGAATAAAATGCATAGAGTGCTAGGCTTGTGAACTTAAACCTTTGGAATCACCCTATAATTGTTAGATTTATAAAGATCAACAATTTAGAATTTGTTGTCAATGTAGCACAGCCATGTACTAATTGTGTAGTCTGGAAGCAAAACATTGAAATTTCATTCACTTTAATGTTAAAAAAAAGAAGAAAACTTTCTATTGCTAAGTGATTTTATTTTTAAATGAGAGGGTCAACACACAGTGAGATTTCAGATTGCTCATTGCAATGCACCAGGGATATTTTGGGTTCCACGTCTGTCAATATTAATATTTTCAAGAATCAAAATTTAGGTAAGTGAAAGACAAAATTCTTATAGCTACATTTCATCATTTCTTAAAATATTATTTTTTAAAACTAAGAATTAAGAAAAATTAAGGAGGACTAAGAGGGAATTCACAATTTCACATTGTATAAGCATGTCTACCACTAGTACCACTAGAGAAAAATTGGATAAAAAAATACATTATGTTGGATTTTTTAAAACCCTAGGTTTCACTGATGAATACCATGATATTTATGATCCTAAAATCTATGGTAGGCATACCTCAAAACTTAGATTTTCATTTGAGAATAAGGCTGCAAAGAAAATGCAAGTTAATAGTTACAGTGCATCATGGGTAACTGGATTAGGGCACATGATGTTACGTGAGGTTTTCCCTTGCCCAAAATTATGATGATAACAACAGAGCAATTGTTAATAAAGATAGCAAAGAAGAATTGTTATCCATTAATGCAAAAGAACTTGGAAAAGTGTTGGGGTTTACAACCGAAGAATTTGGAAATGTCCACATTGACCTAGAAAAGCTTGCTATGATTATGAAGTAGTGGATGAAAGGGAGAAAAATTATTTCATAAATAAAATAGTTTAGGATAACATACAAGTTAGAAACAAATTGAAAGGTAATCATAAGCCTCCTTATGATTTTGATATTTTTAGACCATGGGTTCAAGATACTATTTCCATGCTAGCATTTTTCCTCAAATTGGATAGCAATTGGGAAGTGGGTGCAAGCCTCCTTTAAATGGTATATAATATCCATTTTTCTTTTCCATCTCAACCTATCAAATATAAATTTATTGAGCACATTGTAGAATCCATGCATGAACAATTTTTAATGATTAAAGGAGGTGCACACTCAGAGTCCACTAAGACATTTAGGTTCACAATCTACTTGTGCTATTCTTTTCTATTCAGATTTAGTGGAATGTTTCAGACCAACAAGCTTTAGATTTATCCATATATGAATGTCGAGGAAAATAAAATGGCTCTAGTAGATGATTGGACAACAAAGATAAGGATGCATGATTCTCGAAGGAATTACAATCATTTTGTAGACTACTTTTTGGCTCCATTGCATCAAGCAATTACAGATACTCCAATGCCTAGATTGCCTATGTCATGTAGAAATTGCATTCAACTAGGAAAAGAAATAAATTGGCTGATTAGTACTTAATGGAAGAATATACTGTGCTACGATTTTACGGATCAAGAGTAGAGCCATACAAACTTCCAATACATGTGACATAAAGGGTTTTCACATTAGAATATGTAAGGAAAATTTAGAGTACTAATGAACTACACTTTGCCAATCAACATAAGAAGACCTTATTTCCTTCTTTACCTTTTTCATGTGGAGGATTCACATTCAAGAGAAAAACATTTAAGGTGGTACATGATCTTTTGATTTTTTTTAAATTTTGATGATGTCTGTCATTGGCAGTATGATCCATGTGACACCATTAAATCAATGATTGTGGCCAATATGAATGTTGCAAGTAGAATTCAAAATCAAAGTAAACCCTTGCTTGAAAACTTGGGAAACAAGGATTCTTGGGATGAGTTCAAAATAGCAATGGAGAAAAGTGTTGCTGAGAAAGGTATTTATTTTGAACAATTGTCAGTAGAAGTTATGGCATCGAAAGACAATTAGGAGGTACAACATTTTTTATGAAAAAAGTGATAAAACATCTAGTAGAGTAAAAATTCCAGATTCTCTAGATAAGGAAGTTACAGATAAAAATTGGTCATGATAAAAAATTACTACCTTTTGGTCTATGAGGAAGGAGCTAGGTGAACCAAGAACTCTTGCAGACTTTGGAGATAACAAAGAAGATCATGAGTTTAGAAAATTGTGGAATATATAGCATCCCAATGATGGTGAAGATCAAGGAACTGATGATAAATCTAATGATGATAGGGAAGAAAAAAGCTATGTCAAACCTGGTTTAAGTGAGGCCACAAAAGAAGCATATACTTCAAGAGCATCCATAGCCAAAAAATGGGTTATGAAGGCGGTCCTTTGGGGTCCCAAAGACAAGGCCCTTGGACGGTAACAGATGTAGAGCATAGAAAACTAGTTGATAAATCTAGCCTTAGAGCTGATAAAGTAGACCAAGGGCATACAAGTATAGCTGAAACAATTCATTTTGTTAGAGCTTCAAATCCTAATCCTCATGGTTAGATACAATCACAACTAGGACATGCCCATGGTGGAGAACCTAGTGCAAATGGCACTGCCATTGGTGGGGATGGTATGGATAGTAGTACTATTAGTGGTCAACATGTGCTACAACAAAAGATTACACACAAGAGGACAACAATACAAATACCACACAAACACCAAGTGATCAAGGCACACAAAATAGGCAAAGGATTTTGACAGGGCCAAGTCCAACAACAACTACCATTTCCACCACAAAGGAGTTATTTCCAGGAACTCCCGATCCCATAGTTAGTGTGTCTGCAATAGCATTAGCAATTGCAAGTACTCCTATTCCTTCACCATTCAAGAATTCCATTGTTCCTGCATCCCCAGGTTTTGATTACATTGAAGAGTTTAAAAAGAAATCATAATTTTATAACAAAGAAAATAAGCAACTGATGGAGAGTGCATCTGTTGTAACTTTAGAGCTTGCAACAAACATGGTATTACCCACATTTGACACAAATAAAGAAATAATGGAGTACATGATTGTTGTTCCCACAATTCAAAATAAACCAGCAAATCAAATGGATTAATCTGAATTTTAGGTGAGCATTTTATAATTGAATTTTTTTGGACTAAAAAATATTGACAAAATTAATGTATCAAAGAAGAACAATGAATTTGTGTACACATCATTACTAAAGCAAGAGAGAGAAAAAAAGGTTGCAGACTCAAATATAAAAGTTACAGGTAGACCTAGAAAATGAGAAAACAAAGAGGAAAGCAATAGATAACAAGAGCAATGAATTAGAAAAAAGAATAAAAAAATCCACCTCTACATCAACAAGCAAAGAGGATGAACAAAATGAGAGAGAAGTGAATGAACTAAAGAAAAGGTTAGATGAGAGAAAAAATAAATATGGTGAGGAAAAATCCACTTCAAAAAAATTAAGAGAAAGCATTGGGAAAGGAAATGAACAGTGGGAACAAAAATTGGAGAAAGAGAGAAAAAGAAATGAAAGATTGGCTATAGAGCTGATGGAAGCAAAAAATAAAATTAACTCTTGTCAAAATAAGTTAACTTCATTTTGTAGAGAAACAATGAGGCATATGAAAAAAAAGATCTGGGATGAAATAATGTCGAGGATTGATCATTTGTGTGAATTGTTTCAATTGATTGATGCTATCAAACTATAATATAAGAAACTCAACAAATATTTAGTGGACAACAAAAATGCGCTGGCATTAGAGAAATCTATAAATCAAGTTCAACAAACAGTCTACAAATCTAGTGAAAATGACTTAAAATCAAAAGGGATTAATAATCAACTTGCTGCCTCAATGATATTGCCATCTATCATTCAAAAGTGTTTGAGAATGCATGAAACAAAGGAATTTGTGCATCTGACTACAAACAAGATGAAGAAGTTGGATGAAAAGGTAAGGAACTTCACAAAGCTTGGTTTTCCAGAGGCTTTTGACACAAATGAGTGATTCATTGGAAAGGATGATTTCAGAAAGAAGATGGAGAGTGCAAGGAAGATTGATTTGGACCAGTTTCCTTAGAACCCAGATGTGGAAAACTATTTGGATTCCATGAAACCACTAATAACCTTGAATGCAATTTTGACTAAATAATTCAAGACAGGTTCCAATTTAAATCATGAATTATTAACAAATCTTCAAGTCAAACAACATTAGTTAGAACAAATGACAATTCCACCACTTGAATAGTGGAAGTCACTAGAAAGGTGATACAATGATTTGATATTGATAATATGAGTTTCCAAGTTCCAACTCAGCTTTGTGCAGAGTTGTCTTTGAGAGAAATTTTGCATTGCCAATGTCTCTATGTATTCCTTCATGTGCAAATCAATAAAAAACTCAAATTCAGTAATGTGTTGATGTTCAATTATTTTTATTAATTATTTTATCATTTGAAGAAAAAGTCTGGTTTCAACTACTAGATACACATTAAATGATTGCTAATGTTCATTGTTGTATATGCTACTATTGTTAATATGTTATTAAGCATTGAGTTGAGTGATGAATCACTAAGTACATGTTTAACACAATTAAAATATGAAATTATTAATAATATGTTAATTTATTCAATCTGCTTCAGAATTTGCACTTCTCATTCAAATGCCATTACTATTGTAAGACTATTATGCTTATTACAGACTCAAATTCAACCTAAGACTCAACAATAATCCTATTCCTCTGTGCTTGTATTTCAAAATCCATTACATGATTATAAAATCTCTCTCAACCAAAGACCCGTGCAATTGGCCTTGAATTCCCTTTTATAAGAACAAGGGAGCAACAAGCTTTGGGCCAAATTACACATTTACATTTGAATTACATTTCAATTTTAATTTCAGAACATCCCCAAGCAGTTATATTTTCATTTCCAAGAGGGGGATTAGGGGGAATACATATAAGAAAAAATTCCTTTCCATTTGCTGATGAAGATTTCCCCACCTTTCAAAAGGCTCCTTTAGTCGGTACAAAATAATCTTTTCCACAAGCAAACATTATAGTCCACGTGATTTAAAAACTTGTAGAAGAAAAGCATAAAGTGAAAGAGAGAATACACTAAAGTAACTCAAAGGAGGCAAAATTGGAACATGTGAGGTACTAGTCTGCAATGCTTGGAATTGTTGTTTCTACAGAGCCATTTGAGTTTGCATTTGAGCCATGTTTTGCTGGCTCGAGTTATACTCAACAACCACCTCATTATATTTGGTTCTAAAATTGTCCCTTTCCAATGTTAGTGACTCAACTGTGGTCTTGGTGAATTGTGCCACATTAACACTCATGGTTGCTACCTCTAAGTCAAATGTATAGATGTCCCCAACATGAGCCACTCATGGAACCCCTAAAATTATTTGTGTTCCATTGATAAATTTTGTAAAATCTAGTTGTCCTAGTCTGAACATGTCTTAAGGCTTAGGGCTTCTTTCGTTCTCCTATTCTGAGGTTTATGTGTGCCTTAAACCCTATCAAAAACCCTAAGTGTTAATTCCTTTGCAAATGTTCTAATTTGTTGTTGGCTTTCTATCGCCATTTCTTGGTCACATTAGTTATGATCTATGTCATTAAACTTGTCCTTTTTACCGACCCCTTGATCTTAACATTCCCAGTTGTTACCCATTGGATTTATTTTAAATATCACTTTATATTGTATGGGTCACACGTCTTTTTAATATATACCAAAGGTCCTAAGTATGGGGTTTAATATTTTATCATTGGTTTATAGTCTCGGCCTAAAGTTTTATGTACCCTATCATTCGTCTGCCTAGTCAGGTCCCCTTTTAAGTACTAACAATTATGCACGTGCAATTTTAAGGTTTTGTGCAAACCGTCATATCTGTGAGATTACATCCTGACCGCTCCCCATGCCCCCATCAGGTTTTATTTTCCATTAAAATGTTCGCACGGGCTAGAGGGTGGGTGCCGCGTGTCTTCTTTGTTAGCGGGTCCCATCATCCTTTGGAGGCAATGAATGTTAAGCCTTGGGCAATGGACGGTTGAGATAAGGTGACATGGGTTAATCTTGACTGCTCCCCGCCAGCCCACAGGGGGCCCACCTTCATCTCCTGTCTCTCAACAGGGAGGTAGGGAGGTGTCACATGGAAAGCTCTGAGCTATCCATGGAACTATATGAAGGAATGAAATATTAAGGAAGTATTTTGACATAGGGTTGAGTAGTGTTAAAGCTTGTGCTACTAAAGGGACCTTTTATGCACGTATTCTAACAAAGAACAAGATGTCTTAATGTAAGCCGTCTATCTGATCAGTAGATTATGAGCTAAGGCAGAAGGCTTGAAAGTTAAAGAGCGTGTAGGTTGGAGGCTCTAGATTTAATCTAGACTGCTCCCCACCTCCCCGTTGCTAAAATTTGTGCACGGGTTAAACCCAACAGGGAAGCAGGGAGGCCAACATGTGGATTTTCTGAGTGCTGCTGAAGATAGTGGAGCCTGCGTGTGACTTGGAGGCAAGGTCCACATGGCCTATTTTGATCAGACGATGGTGATAGTTGCTTATGGTTAGATTTTTCAAACCTCTCTGACTAAATCTGAATTGTTTGTCAAGCCATCTCACTACAAGATCAATGACGAGTTCAAAGTTGAGTTTGAAGGAAAATGTTTTGGTTTGCACGAGTGAACCATAATGGTAGATATGATGTAAAGATACCAAATTAGAAAGTATAAAAGCCATAAAAACTTGTTTTAAAGCACAATTGAAAACTGTTTAAGCATTCAACATGTTCAAGGAGTTCATGCTACAATTTTCAAGCTCGTTCGACAACTAGGATTAGGGTTTTCAAAGTGATTGTAAACCAATAAGTGAAATCATCACCTTGCTCTTCAATTATTTAAGAAATTTTCTATAAGGTTCTCCCTCTATCATTTTGTCATTAGGGTTTCTGTTTTGTTGCATTTCTTTTAAGGTTTGACGTCATTTCAAACAATTAGCTTGTCAGTCCTGCTATTGTTTTGTGTTAAACCCTTGCCCAAGTCATAAGCCTCTATTTTGCTAAAGAGAAACCCTAGTCTGCTCAAACCCTATAATCATGGCACCAAAAGTTAAAGTGTCCGCATTTAAAGAACAACCCTCTAGTTCAAAACCTCCTCTTAGACCTCTAGTCTAGGACTTAATCGACCAATTAAAGCCCTCTACCTCTGAGAAACCTAAGGGTCAATTGTTATTCTGAGGAACAAAAATTATGGAAGGGCTTATTGATAAACAATGCACCATTAAGGATGTCACATTGTTATACACTAGGTGGGCATTGTTTAGCTGTTGGTTTGGCAGTAGAAACTGTGGCATTCTTGTGGGTAACCTATAGAATTTGGATATGGTAAAGTTGATAGTGCTGAATGCCTACATGGACGTTGACCTATTAAAGGCAGTGGCTGCAAATTATGATCTAGTCACAAGGACTATAATAACATTTGATGGGATTGAGATGGCGAAAGTCACCAAGGAAGAAATTGCTAAGGTTTTCAAATTGACCGAGTGGAGTGAAGATATGGTCAAGATTGATGAGAAGGAACTCAGGGCTAAATATGAGAGGGTGAGACATACCTTAAAGATATCGGTTTTGTAGAACTATTTGGAAATTGTTAAGGGTCAGGGGAAGATTATTTTGGGCCCCTCAAACAAAGAGCCTTTCCCCATCAACTATTTTGTGTCTTACTTCCAAAGGACATTCTATTCTTTGTGTCAAATCATAGGATATGACCCATTTAATGGTATGCATATGGATTGGATGTATATGGTTGCACACATCCAACACCCTACTTGCTGCACAATTTATGACTATGGAGAATATTTGGCTGAGAAGATCCATGAGGGCCTGGTTGCATTGAAGAAAGGTCAAGATGGAGTCAGATTTTATTGGTATTCATTATTCATGCATACGTTTCTTTTCAAAGGAGCTACATATTTTGGTAAGGATATTATATTGGAGAAAAAGGAGGGTGATATGGATTTACTTGTCCAGTGCTGGACCACACATCTTGACAAGAATTATAGAAAATCCAACTATGTGGTATTTGAGAATGTTTTTGCCTCCAAGATAAGGAGGGTAAATTAATTATGAACATGCCAAGAATTCCTATTGATTTTCATGGATTTTTGAGGCATAAGGATAGGAGGCCAGATCTGAATATTAATCACAATTGGGGGGATGTGATCCCTTACCCAAGTTACACAATCTTGAGGGTGTATGAAATAGGTGTCTCATCGCATATATTGCAAAGGGATGTGCCGAAAAGAGTTGGTTTTCTAGAAGTAATGTGGCAATTAGTTGATGTGGAGAACAACCACTTGAAGGATTAGGGTAAGGGAACCTTTTCCCTACAAACACTTGTTTTTTTGATTTTTTTTATGTTAAAGGGAGGATGGAGCAAAATCAATGATGTGATCAAACCTTTGGAATTGAAGAGGGTAGCAAGGAACCATGATCCCAAGGGATTCATGGCATGGTTCAAGACGAGAATTCGAAGCTCAAAATTCATCCATAATTTTTACTTCCCAGAGGATGTAATAAGATTTTTTTTTTACTTTTAGAAACAAGATGACCGAAAGATGAAGTGGATTTCCTTCAATAAATTGGAAAAGGAGATAAGAGAAAAGGACCCACAATTTACAGCTCTTGGAGAGATCTCAAATGTAATGCAAAGAATTTAATATGTCTTTTAGAACTTTGAGATAGTGGTTGGGAATTTGGAAGGTGAAAGGCTGATATAGGATAAGGGGATGGCTATTGTAGTAGAGGAACAAGGTGAAGGGGATACCCATGTGATGGAAGAAAGACTATCCCCCCAACCCCAAAAGAAAGTAATTGTTTTCAAAAGGAGGAAGGACAGGGCGAAGGAGAAGGAACAAGTAGTGCAAACCTCTTCTCAAAAAGAGGAACAAAAAATTCCTTCACTAGTACATCAAATTCCACCACCATTTCCTCCTAGGTCAACTGATCATGGGATTGTGGAAATTGATTCACCACCTAGACAAGCATCACCACCTAGGTAGCAACCTCAAAAGAAATAAAAGGTTGAATCAATTGGCCTGGTAGATTATGAGGAAGACTTAGATGATAAAATATTGGTGACAAAAGAAGAGATGCAATAGGGAATGCCTTCTCCACCTAGGGAGATGGTGCCAAAACAACTTGGTCTTAGAATGATTAAGGCTGACCTCACATGCATAAATAAAAAAGATGATGTTAGAGAAGAGGCCTGTACCAAATTCATGGATGATGACTCTTTTGTCAAATCCAAAGCTTTCATGGAGTTTTCTTGGAGGTCCGAGAAGGATGAATTTGTTAATAATATTGCAAAGAAGAGGAGCTTGCATCTAGAGTTTCTTGATGTAGTCATTCAAGCCCAAGAAATAAAGGAGATGAAAGAAAGATTTCAAGAAATAACTGCACAAGAAGGGAGAGAGCTAGTGAGAAAAATTGGTATTCTTTTATTGCTAGAATGGGATTTATCTTCTGTAATTTATTTTGACAGGGTGAAGAGGTATGATATACCTCTATCTAATTCTGAGGAGGAAGCTACAATTGCACTGTAAGGATCTACATTTAGTGAGCAGTGGGATACATTAGCTATCTGGGCCTTAGCCCTCAACACTAAGAAGCCAGAAGTTGAAGATCCATCTATAGACTACAAAGGGGGCTTGATCATAAAAAGGGTGTCTAATACCTTAGCTATTGAGGCTGCTACCATGTTAGTGAATGTTTCACAGTTCACAAAAGCAACAGTTGAATCAATGACGAAAGAAAAAGAGAAATTCAAAACATTGTATAATGATTTATTGATTCAATATGGCAAAGGGGAACAAAAAATAATGTAGTTGCAGACTGAGATGGCTTTATTAAAGGAGAAGGTGCATAATTTGCAACCGGGTAAGCCAATGCAAATAGGTACTTTTTCTCCTTCTACATCACAAGAGCCAACACCATCTGCCCCCATCTCTCCCACAAGTTCTTCATGGGAAATTGTGCCTTACAATATGGGAAATATGCCCATCTTAGTGGAGGAACCTAGTACATTAGAGGAACACCAGGGAAAATAAATCAATAAAGAAGAATTACTTGAAAAGCTGAAGGAATATAAGGAAAAGTGTGATCAACATGATAGGGTGATTTTTGTCAGCTATTTGAAAATTGTGATTGCAATATTGGAGCATTTGAATAGAGTTGACAAGAGATTAATTAGCATCCATGCTAATTATTCCTCCATGGTTGATGCAATAAATAATTTTGACATAGACAAAGAGGTGGCAATTCCCCTCATGGAGAAATGGATCCCAAGACTCCAAGATTTGAGGCTAATGGCTATGGGATCCAAACATTATGTAAATAAGCCTAGAAAAATCCAACCCATCCTTAGAACTGTGAATGGAATTCAAGAATTCCAGGGAAAGATTGAGCCTTTGGAGGCTAAAATAAGGGAGTTGGTTAAGAAATTTGATGAAATGAATCATGGTCTCCTTCTTGATATATTAAAGGTTAATGGTGAAATTAAATCTCTACAAGACTAGAGAAAGGAGGTGAATGAGGTAATTTCAAAGCAAGCAACCTCAATTTGTGAGAAAAATGACATGAGCATGCTAAGGAAAAACATGGACATGCTTGCTCAAGTAGGAATTTCTCTAGAAGAATTTGATAAAGAAGCAAATCAAGTTGTTACCAAATATGCTCCCTACAGGTTAAAGGCTGATGATATTATCACTTTCAATTGGCCCACAAAGGAATATTTTCAAGCATGGAAGGATAAATACCTTGATCTCTTAGAGGATTGAGTTGATTCTAAGAGATGGTCACTACAATTTTGGTCTTTTGGTTTGCAACAATGGTGAATAATGGTTGGGAGAAGAATAGTACATGGCCTGGAACCAATACAGATTAGGCCTTTGATAAAGTATGGATAAAATATTGTTTTCTCTTATTTGAAATTGTTGAAAAGGTTGTAGAAATGGAGGTAACTCTGAATGCAGATAAATTACTATTTTCTCTTCACTTTATGCTTTTCTTTCTTTCGAGTTTGGTGTACGTGGAGAAAATTTTGAAAGCATGTGGATATATTACTACATCAAGTAAAATGTGCCTTTTAGAAGGCGAGACCAGATCTTCATCAACGAATGTAAATGGTTTTTGTCCCATGTGACATTTCCCTCCTGTTGAATTGCAAATATAAAAATAGGACATGTGTACTTTCTGGCCTGAAGCTTGTTTGCTCCATTTCTATAAGAAGGAATTTAAGGCCAAAAGTATGAGTTTGTTATTGATTGATCACAAAGAGAATTTTTGTAATGAGAATACATAAAAAATTTTAGAGTTTTGTCTTAGGTTTTGAGTCTGTCAATATGCTTATGTAATTTTTGATAATAGTACTAGCAATTGAATACAGAATGGTGCAAATTCAAAGCCATTTCTCTCCTGTTGTACTTAGTTCATGAATTATGAATAAAATGATCAAGGGTTGTTTTATTGGTCTCATTTTATTTCAATGATGTATGGATTTCATCTTTGTTTTAATTCAAAGAATTAATTAGATTGCTCAGGTGAAGCTATAGGTTCATGTAGATTCGAGTACCAAGATCCTCATAAGAAGTTATGGTCTAGAATACAATGAATGTGATGTTGTAATGCAATATTATCAAAGCTTAAATGATGCTGTGTTAAATCCATTATCCCATTATATATGTGTTAAGATTGACTTCGTTTCTTAGGTTAAGGCACTAATCTGAGTTGTGTATTCATGATAAATATTCTTGGTCATTCAACCAAAAAATCAAATTTATAAACAAACTTTCAAAATATTATCAACTACAATTTGGAATATGAATCATGAAGTGCAATATAAAATAAAATATCATGAAGTGTGCAATGATTCACAATTTCATGGAATACAATATAAAATATCATCAACTATAGTTTGGAAAATGATTCATGAAGTGTAGTATAAGTACCTAAAAACTACTAATTCACTTCCATTTCCCAAATGGAGTTAGGGTCCTGAAACTGACGTTCAACTTGAGATAAAGTAAAAGAGTCGTCTTAATTTTGAGTCTGGTCTTCATTTTCTTCACCCTGCGTCTCAAATTCAACATTCATTATGTCACTGTCATTTGTCCCATTGCTAGTGCCACTAGTATGAGCGTTTGGACTGTTGCACAACCCTCTTCTTTCGCATATGGACCTCTAGATTGTGAGTGTCCTTTCAAAAGTAAAAGTTTTGAAATTATATGCAGTTCCTTTCACCCTCAAGCAATTTTCCAAATTCTTGTCTAGTTTGTTTCTTATCTTTGATTTCAAAAATGCCAATGAACTAAAAAATCTCTCATCCTCTACTGACCCCAATATCATTGTTTGACATAAATCAACAAGTTTGAAATATTCTGATATCAAACCACACAATATTTCACTCAGACCTAAGTTTGTCCAAGCCTTTGTTATCGATCCCAGTTCAAATGACTTCTCCATGCCTATGGAATCAAAGTGGCATCATACTTCTTGCAAAATTATTACATTGTTGTCTAAGCTTATTTGCATTTATAATTCCTTTTATTGTTTGCTCATTGTATTTTACACTTTTCGATAAGTGTTCGATCAAGATATTTAATTTATCATGAAAATAGGTTGGGCTATCTCAGTTTACCCAAAATTGAGGATACACAATACCCATGGCTTCAAGTATTTATTGTCGAGGGAATCTATCATAAATCTTTGTGGAAAGACATTTTGCAATTTCCTTCAAATTATCACCAACAAATTTAACAATGTCGTTAAAAGCTTCCTTTCTAATGGGTACTCTGATAAAGAGCCTGGTTGTCGTACAATGGTACTTTGGTATCTCAAATATGCGTACATAGATTCATAAGTTCTCGCTTGCATTAAATTGTAAATAATTATTAAGCTAATTCAAATAAGTAATTTTCTGCCAGATGAAAACATTTGGGATTTTAGAAGTTAGATCTAGATATAGATGATTGAGGGCCATGCATGTATGTCTACGTAGTTTGGCATATTCATTAATATACATAGTTTTGTCTTGGGCTTCCTTCACAAGATTGTTCATTTCATCCAGCATGGGGAGAAGACTAGCTAAAGTCAAGAGTGTCTCTATAGATCGCTTAACCTATGTAAGAGGTCATGAGCTTTGTCTACTGTGTTGTTATGCCCATACATTACTCTAATAAAGGATTGAGAATATGAAAGAACTCATTGTGCTAGTCCATGCAGGGAGATCCATCTGGTATCAACATCCTTGAGAAGTTTATTTCTTGCTATTATTCCATTAGCAAGAAATTGACATTTTGCGTAACGTTTGGGACTTCAACAAAAGTATGCGTAGAGCTTGCAGACTGGATTTTCAACTTTTGATACTATAGGAAACTTGCTTACAATTCTAAATGCTAAATTCATTCTGTGGTCCATGTAGTGATTGTCAAGCATGTATGGTGCACAAGTAGTTTGTAACTTTATGCAAACATCGTTCCTGTTACCTTGCACTATTGCAACTCCATCAGCTCCTATACACACCAACTTTTTAGCAATTGTCAAGTCATCCATATCTGCAATTTCATTCAAAGATTTCTTGACTAGTTCAAACAAATTTTGCGATATTGAACTATCCTTCATTTTATGAACACAGAGAAGATGAGCTTGGCGGACATGTTGTTTTACAATATACACATGCATAAAGACCCAAGAAGTATTATCTACTACAATAACTTCATCTAAATATAATGCAATGAAGTTTGACTCTTTTACTTTCTCCTTTAAATCTTTCTTTTCCACTGCAACAAGATAGTTTTCCCATTCCCATCCAGTGTTTACTGACCAATGTGCACTAGGAAAGTGAGGAACACCCAAAAAAGATAATAAATTAAAATATTTTGGGTAGTCTGTCATAGGATGCCCTTTGGACAAAATATGAAAAACAACACTCATCTGAATAGTTTTTTCCAGTTGTGCTCCTTCCATTGCTTTTTCAAATTGAGCCTCAATTGTACCTCAACATGCAACAAGCTTTAGAATTATTTTCTTATGCTCTTCATATTCCGCGACATACTTAACATGAAGACATTCTTCCTTTGATTTCCATCGTACTACTGATTTTTCCTTTCCAACTATGATTTGATTTTCATAAATTTTACCGATATGATTTTGTATAGTGTCAAGCTTTAGCTGAAAATTCTTGTCTCTTTTACATTTCCAACGATAAATCATACACTTGCATTCTATTAGAGGTTCATATTTGTTTTCTTTCTCCACTGGTACAATGAATGGGTAGTTTGACACCCAACCAAGCTAAAAATTCCTTGTCATTTCCCACTCATGGGACACTTTTTATTTTCCTTTTCTTTTCTTGCTACCAACATCATCCAAGTCAATTATCTCATTCTAGCTAACTAGGGTATCCCTTGGAACATCTTTTGTAGTATTTCCATCCTCATTTGACTCATTTAACTCAATGACAATGTCACCTTGACCTTTCGATGGCAGTGAGGTATTGTGAATGCCTTCTTCATTAATATTTGGTGAAAGAGTTGGCAATGTAGCTCCATCTTGATCTGATGGATCAAAAACATTGCCAATTCCAAAGTAAGACTATATGGTAACTCTACATTTTGGGTGTTTTGATGGCCTTCTAGTCCCTTCACCACCCCAAGGAGTCTTACCCTTGTTGCACTTGCTGCTCGACATATTGATCTCACTTCGAATAAAAGCTGGAATTTTTTTTTCTTGTTTAAGGACAAAGAATATAGATCCCATTCCCTACTCAATATCATCTTTAAGATTGAAGCAAGAATGGAAAAGAGATAAATAAATCTTATAACACTATGAAGAAATGATCACTCATCTTTAAGTTTAAGTTTTCACTGACTTGCTATTTGTTAATGCAGGAATGCCTGTGTTGTAAGTTTGTAACTTGCCTACAATCAACTTCAAGGTTCCAAGTCCAAATTCTGAATTGAGAGCTCACAATTTCAGAACTGAACAAAATGTGTAAGAACAAATGACAGTTTCAATTGTATTTATATCAATCCATATTTGGCGAATTCTGCAGGATTTTTAAATGGTATATTAAAAATTTGGTGAATCCCGCGTGATTATACAATGATACGTTGTAATTTTCAAGGTGATTATGGCCCTACAATTAGCATGGAGGTGTCACAAAAATTGGTGAAATGTGTCCTCAAATGTAATCAATTTTTAATGTTATTGGCGAAATGGGTCCTCATAAGCAACTATTTGTAAATTTTAATTGGCGAAATGGGTCCTGATACACAATGTTGTTTTAATAGTATTGGAAAATATGTAGGTGATTTATTACATGCTTTCGAGATTCCAAGCAAAATATTAATTGGTCCATTTGAAACGTGTAGGGTTTTATGGCGAATTGATTACTTAAATATGCCTCATAAAATAAATCGATGGTGAATGGACATGCATTGGACTGATAACTCATAAAACTCGGTCGGTTTGGCCACCCTTTTGGGTGCGATTAATTCGCCAATTTTGACTTGGCTGATATCTAATATTTTCCAATTGGCGAAGATTCGCCACTAAAGTTTTCCCTGGCTTCAAGGGATAATTATGGAAGATGAATTTTTATGAGATACTTTAAATTTTTTCAACCAAGATACATCAAGGTAAATAGTGCATAATAGTCAAGAATGTGGTGGTAATCACATGAAATCCAATACTACAAGATAGTCTCATAAGAGAAGCAACAAATTTTGTACAATGGTGTAAGAGGAGAATGCATAGTTTATTATTAAAGGATAGTTTAGAGTGACAATACCCTTTTAATTACTATATTCATAGAGGATAGTCCTTGTGAAGGGATAGAAAGAGGAAATATATTTATAAATTATAAGTGGATAATACCTTATCTATGGAGTAGATACCATTGAAGATAATTGATAGAAGATGAAAATATATAATCAAGAAAGCAAGAGAGAAATCCTCTATGATGTTAAGCACTTCAAAGGTATAAATGAAATTCTACAACCATAATGTATGAATGAAATAGCATAGTCATCATGATAAGTATAGTAAACTTAGGACAAGGGTGGTAATAAGATCAATAATATATCTCAAGAAACATTCATGAGCCCAACACTGAGCAGAGAAATGGTATGCTACAAGCTACTGATGCCACTAGCCTATATTTTGGAGGTCAACAACATGAACAAATGAAATTCGTATATTGTGAAGTGCATAAAAAATTGAAATCAAATTAATTAAAAATTACAAAGAATACTTACAAACTATCTAGAACCTTCAAGTTATTAAACATTATTCAATTTTGAAATATAATTTTTTATTTTAAAATTATAAATAGTCTATATTACATGATTGAAACTTAGATGTCCACCTTCACTAGTAGGTGTTGTCATCAAAGCTCCAAGATTAACCTATTCAACATCCAAAATGAGATATAAGAATACCATTCATATAGTGTTTAGCTATTCACATATAATATTTATAATTCTTTATTAGTTATATACATCCACAGTACATATGATTGTGTAATAGGGAGGTGGAGGACCACTGAAAATAGAGTGAATGCTATAACCCTAAAATTTCATTATGATCATTCAACTGATTTAGTTAATCTTGCATTTCAAAAATTAAATTTAATAAATTAAATTCAATGAAATTGCTAACGTTTACCTAACTATCAAGGTTGAATGCCTCATTAGGGAGGGCATATGTTATTACCAACTGATCAATTGCAGATGTACCCTGCGCACCTACATCCTGACTATGTGTGGGACCATTACCACAGGGTGACCCACAAGCCTAAAAATAATGAGGTTGAACTCTACTCCCTGAAGACTCTCCCAACTCACCTTGTGCTAGAGGATTGGTATGTTGTATGAGGCTTTGGGTTAGGGAACTAATCGACTGCAATGCATCGACCTCAACATTCTCCTTCACAATGGAAGGGATAGTCACATGCTCATATGTTGGTCTAGTGAGTGCTTGTCTCGTTGGTTGTTATGAATCGATATGTTCCCCCACTCTACCTGTGTGGAGCCCCCACCTCTATCATGTAAGTCTCGCATGTCAAAATAGTTTGGTATTTTATTGAGGATAAACTCACATTAGAGTTTCCTCAAAAAATATCGCAACACCTCAATGTTGTTGCATGGAGGATGCCCAAAAAAAATCCACCACCTCCTCCAAAAATTGTTTTGTATCCCTTGGTGGTTGCACCAATGGATAGGGAACCTCTTGCTTGAAGGATGCAAAGGTTGATTCATTCTAGGGTTTGTGAATAGTGCACACAAGTCAAATTTTATAATTTTTTCATCTTTAACTTATTTATAGGATAATTTATTTGCATAAAATTATCTAAACTCTTGCGTCTTCTCTGACCAACTACTTATTTTCTTGCTAATTCAATCTACATCTGATACTATCAATTCAAGTGATCGAGCAAGTGTGGTTCTATGCAAGGTTGAGATTGTAGGATCTTTCAACCTTGCAATCAAATCCTCAATTTATTTTTTATTATTTTCAATTTTCCCCATTAAATTTTCTTGAGTTCCTGGAGCATGTTGAGGAATTGGTGGAGGTGTTTTTTGGGGTTGTTCTTTAGCAGAGATTTGGGCATGAGGTGAATCAGGATTTTGAGGAGGAGAAGGAGGTGCATTATCATTTCCTAATTTAAATTAAATAAATTTACATCAAAAAACATATTAAATCTACCTATTTAATAAAAATTAACACAAAAAAATAACAACTTACTTCTTTGACCTCCCCCACATCATTACAGTATTTTGAAAAAGATTTGGTGAAGAAACAGATTGGTTTGAGCCTTCCTAGAATGTGAGCATATTTTTTAGGGTTTGCAAGTTGTAGAGGAAATCAAGAATAGTAGAAAATGGAATGTTGAAGATTTTTTTGTTTAAATAAACTATAATGCGAGTGAGTTTTGGCCTTGTAGTGGTCGAGCCTAAGGCTTGATCAATCCAAGCCATAACGTGAGCACGTTATAAGGCACTCGTGTTTTGGATTTTTTTTTTATAATTGAAATGGTTGGCCTCTTCCCCATTTTTTACCCGTCTCAATAATAACTCTTGTTCAGTTGTGTTAAAGTTTTGTCCACTCCAAATGACCACTCAAACCTCCACTATGTTTCTCTCTTATCAAATTTTCCCTCATTGAACCATGAGGTATACACAATATCTTCCCCTTGAAAAACAAACCTTCTTTCACAAAATAATCCAGACATGGAGTTCTATCCCTCTCCATAGTATTATTACATGTTGTCCAAGCCTCTTTGAAATCAACATCATCATCATAAAAATCCTGCATAGAGTCAAAAACCAACAACATTCACTCTCATTTCATTCAACAACAAATGCCTCTGACTTAATGCATCAACTACTCTATTGTATTTCCCACTTCTATGTTTCAATACAAAGGAATAAATTTAACCCACTTTACATGCTTTTGGCTGAGCTTACCTTGGTTGTTTATGAACTACAATGCATGATGATCAGTGTACAAAACAAACTTCTTTGGTAGTAAGTAGTGTTGCCACTTCTTAAGAGCTTACACAATGGCATAAAACTCTTGATCAGACACAAAATATTTTATTTTTTCTTCATTCAACTTCTCACTAAAATATGTTATTGGTCTTCCCTATTGACTTAAGACTCCTCCAATCGTTGTCCCACTTGCATCACAATCAACTTGGAACATTTTACCAAAATCATGAAGAGCTAACATGAGCTGTTTGGTTACCTTGGCTTTCAAAAGTTTTAAACTTAGCTCAACTGTGGATGTCCACACAAATTCTTTCCTATTACCCTTCATATTTTTTGTAATAGGAGCACAAATCCCACTAAAATTTTGTATGAACTTCATGTAGAAACTCGCTAGTCCATGGAAGGTTCTTGCTTCAAATATACTCCTTGGTGAAGGCCAATATAAAATTGCCTTTACTTTTTCTGGATCCATTTTCAGACCACTATCGGAAACAAAAAAACCCAAATACACTAGCTCCTCTTTCACGAAGTTGCACTTTTCCACATTCACTAACAACTTCTCTTCCTTGAGTCTTTGTAAAACTTCCCTAACATGTTGTAAATTCTCTTCTTTTATTTTTCTAAAAGCCAAAATATCATTCAAATACACAATGACAAACTTACCAAGGTATAGTTTCAACACTTCGTTCATCAGCCCCATGAAGGTACTTGGTGCATTTGTCAAACCAGATGGTATCGCCATCCATTTGTACAATCCATCCTTTTTTTTGAAGGTAGTCTTACATTCATCCCCTTCTCTTATACAAATTTGGTGGTACCCACTCTTCAAGTCAATTTTGGTGAAGTACTTAGACCCACTCAAATAATCCATCATATCATCCATTCATGGTAAGTAAAACTAGTACTTGATAGTTATCTTGTTTATGGCTCTTGAGTTTGAACACATTCACCACTCACCATCCTTATTTGGTGTCAACTCCACTGGAACAACACATGGACTCAAACTCTCCCTAATCAACCCATTATCCAACAACTCTTGCACTTGCCTATTTATTTTTTCATTCTCCATAGGTGTCATTATATATGGTTCTTTGTTGGGAAAAAATTCACTGGGAATCAAATCCATACAATGGATTATGAGCTCCTCATTGGTGGTAATCCATTGGGCAGTTTCTTCATCATTATACCTTCATATTCTTCCAATTTTTTTTGAATTTGCATTGGTATTTCTTCTTTTTCCTTTGTTTTTCCCAACTAATACAAGCTTTGGAACAATGGAAAAACATCTTCATCCTTCCTTCAAGTCTTTTAAAAAGAATTTACTAGAAAAAAAAAAAACCTTGGAGCTACTCTCCACTTCTTCTTCCCTTTCTTGAATTGCTGTCAAAGCATATTCTTTGTCATCTTTCTTGATTCAATAATTTATTGTTGACCCATCATGAACAAATTTTTGACCAAATTGTCAAGGCCTTCCAAAAATTAGATGGCATGCATCTATTGGCATCACATCACACATTAATTAATCCATATATTTTCCAATTTGGAAAGTCACTAGGCATTTCTCATGTACTGTCAAAGTATAATTTTATTGCAACCATGAAACTCGATATGGGTTGGGATGTTTCAATCTTTTCAAATTTATTTTTTTACCATATCTTAAAATATAATATTATTTGTTCTATTGCTATCCACTATGACTTTGCAACACTTTCCACCTGCTTTGCACCTTGTTATAAACAAATTTCTTCTTTGCATTGACTCCAACTTCTCCTTTTTGAGATTTATCAAAACTCTTCGTAGCATGAGAGACTCTCCATCTTTGAGTCCTTCTCCATGATTTGGTGCATCGGTACTTTCATTTTTAACTTATGATACATGAATTCCAGCTTCCTTCCCTTTTCCATTATTTTGTTGTATTTGTGGGCATTCAAATGCCCCTATGCCCCGACTCTCCACATTGGAAGAATGTACCTCCAAACCCTCTTCCTCTACCTCTACCAAAGTATTATCTACCCCAATAATAGTATCCTCTTTCCCTAGAAGATTCTCCTCTTCCTTTATTTTCTTGTACAACTGCATGAGACGTAGTTGCCTCATCTTGTTTGTTTTAATAACCTCTATCACTGTTGTTTTTCCCTCTTCCTCTCAAAAATATGCCTCTACCATTGGAATTATGTTTTTGTTTTCTTGCAATACTCTCTTCCACCTTCAAGGCATATTGATATGCCTCTTCTATACTAGTCACTCGAAGCATTCTCATTTCATTTTGAATGGAATTATGAAGGCCATTTACATATCTTGATACCTATTCTACATCATCATCCACATGTCCAACCCAAATTCTCAGCCAATAGAACTCCTCGGTGTAATCTTATGCATTCTTCTCTCTTTGCTTCAAATTTTTTAGCCTCTTAAACAAATCGAGTTAGTAATCTACAAGCACAAATTTTGCTTTCAATTTCATCACTATCCTCTCCCATGTATTGATTTTCTCTTTGCCTTGTCACCGTATTTTGAGTTGCACATTCTCCCACCACATGGAAGTGTGTCCTTTCAATTTTGTTCCTGGATATTTCACCCATTTTGGGTCCTAAATTGACTCCATGTCAAAAAAATCTATTTTTGATATCCAATCCAATAATTCTTTTGGATTCAAAGTGCCATTGAAACATGGGGGGTCCAACATAGGATTTATACAAAGCCTAACCATTACTTCCAAAAATATAATTTCTACCTCATCTCTATGATCATCTTCCACATCAAATTCTAATGATTCTTCTTTAGCTTCATCCTCACTGACATGCACCATCAGGGTTTCTCTTCACTGCATCAATTCTATAGCTTTCAGCCTTGATCCTATCATGGCTTCAAGGCCTCTCATCATCTCTCTAAAGACCTCATGGTCTACATTTTGTGGTCCTCTTCATCCATGCCCTCTTTGTGCCATGTTCATAACCCTCTATAATTGTGGGTATCGTTGTCCTCTCACACACCCACAACAATATCCTTAGGGTTCTTCTCCCAATACAACGTTGAACCTGCTCTGATACCAATTTGGTATAGATAGGAACTATGGGTCCTATGGGATTACTAATTCAAGTAGCAAAAAATCAAACCAATACTCACCAATTAATATGGCACAAATTTTCAAATTAATTAGTGTTTCCACTTCTTAAGAGCTTACACAATGGCATAAAACTCTTGATCAGACACAAAACATTTTATTTTTTCTTCATCCAACTTCTCGCTAAAATATGTTATTGGTCTGCCCTATTGACCCAAGAATCCTCCGATCATTATACCACTTGCATCACAATCAACTTGGAACACTTTACCAGAATCATGAAGAGCTAACACAGATTGTTTGGTTACCTTGGATTTCACAAGTTTTAAACGTAGCTCAGCTGTGGATGTCCACACAAATTCTTTCCTATCACCCTTCATAGTTTTTGTAATAGGAGCACAAATCCCACTAAAATTTTGTATGGACTTCCTGTAAAAACTCACTAGTCCATGGAAGGTTATTGCTTCAAATATACTCCTTGGTGAAGGCCAATCTACAATTGCTTTTACTTTTTCTGGATCCATTTTCAGACCACTATCAAAACAATAAAACCCAAATACACTAGCTCCTCTTTCATGAAGTTTCACTTTTTCACATTCACTAACAACTTCTCTTCCTTGAGTTTTTGTAAAATTTCCCTAACATGTAAATTCTCTTTTTTTATTTTTCTAAAAGCCAAAATATCATCCAAATACATAATGATAAACTTACCAAGGTATAGTTTCAACACTTCATTCATCAACCCCATGAAGGTACTTGGCACATTTGTCAAACCAGATGGAATCACCATCCATTTGTACAATCCATACTTTGTTTTGAAGGTAGTCTTACATTCATCCCCTTCTCTTATGAAAATTTTGTGGTACCCACTTTTCAAGTCAATTTTGGTGAAGTACTTAGCCCCACTCAAACAATCCATCATATCATCCATTCATGGTAAGGAATTTTTTTACTAGTTATCTTATTTATGGCTCTTGAGTTCAAACACATTCACCACTCACCATACTTATTTGGTGTCAACACCATTGAAACAACACATGGACTCAAACTCTCCCTAATCAACCCCTTATCAAACAACTCTTGCACTTGCCTATTTATTTTTGCATTCTCCATATGCTTCATTGTATATGGTGCTTTGTTGGGAAAAATTACATTGGGAATCAAATCCATACAATGGCTTATGCTCCTCATTGGTGGTAATCCATTGGGAAGTTCCTTCATCATTATGCCTTCATATTCTTCCAAAATTTTCTGAATTCCATTGGTATTTCTTCATTTTCTTTTGTTGTCCCAACTACTACAAGCTTTGGAACAATGGAAAAACATCTTCATCCTTCCTTCAAGTCTTTTAAAAAGTATTTACTAGAAAAAAAAAAAAACCTTGGAGTTAATCTCCACTTCTTCTTCCCTTTCTTTAATTGGTGTCAAAGCATATTCTTTGTCATCTTTCTTGATTCAATAATTTTTTGTTGACCCATCATGAACAAATCTTCGATCAAATTGTCAAGGCCTTCCAAAAGTAGATGGCATGCATCTATTGGAATCACATCACACATTAATTAATCCATATATTTTCCAATTTGGAAAGTCACTAGGCATTTCTCATGTATTGTCAAACTATATTTTTTTTGCAACCATGAAAATCGATATGGGTTGGGATGTTTCAATCTTTTCAAATTCATTTTTTTACCATCTCTTAAAATATAATATTATCTGTTCTATTGCTATCCACTATGACTTTGCAACACTTTCCACCTGCTTTGCACCTTTTTCTAAACAAATTTCTTCTTTGCATTGACTCCAACTTCTCCTTTTTGATATTTATCAAAACTCTTCGTAGCATGAGAGACTCTCCATATTTGAGTCCTTCTCCTGATTTGGTGCATCCAAACTTTCATTTTCAACTTATGATACATGAATTCGAGCTTCCTTCCCTTTTCCATTATTTTGTTGTATTTGTGGGCATTCAAATGCCCTATGCCCCGAATCTCCACATTGGAAGAATGTACCTCCAAACCCTCTTCCTCTACCTCTACCAAAGTATTATCTACCCCAATAATAGTCTCCTCTTTCCCTAGAAGATTTTCCTCTTCCTTTAGTTTTTTGAAAACTGCATGCGACGTAGTTGCCTCATCTTGTTTGTTTTGGTAACCTCTACCACTATTGTTTTTCCCTCTTCCTCTAAAAAATATACCTCTACCATGGGAATTATGTTTTTGTTTTCTTCCAATATTCTTTTCCACCTTCAAGGCATATTGATATGCCTCTTCTATACTAGTCAATCAAAGCATTTAAATTTCATCTTGAGTGGAATTATGAAGGCCATTTACATATCTTGATACTTTTTCTACATCATCATCCACATGTCCAACCCAAAATCTCAACCAATAGAACTCCTCGGTGTACTCTCATTCATTCTTCTCTCTTTGCTTCAAATTTTGTAGCCTCTTAAAAAAATCAAGTTGGTAATCTACAAGCAAAATTTTTTCTTTCAATTTCATCACTATCCTCTCTCATATTTTGATTTTCTCTTTGCCTCTTCACGTATTTCAAATTGCACATTCTCCTACCACATGGAAGTGTGACCTTTTAGCTTTGTGCCTGCATATTTCACCAGTTTTGGGTCCTAAATTGACTCTATGTCAAAAAAAATCTATTTCTGATATCCAATCCAATAATTCTTCTGGATTCAATGTGTCATTGAAACATGGGGTGCCCAACTTAGGATTTCTACAAATCCTAGCCATTACTTCCAAAAATATAATTTGTACCTCATCTCTATGATCATCTTCCACATAAAATTCTAATTATTCTTCTTTAGCTTCATCCTCAATAATAGGAACTAGGGGTCCTATGAGATTACTTAGTATTGAGTACAAAGTTAAGATTCAATTTGTGGATTATGAGTGATTGAATTCAATTAGAGAGTGACATACCTCTAATAATAGGAGTTATTTTGGAAATGGAGTAGGGGATGAAGGTTATACTAATCTTGATCTTAAATGAACTATTGTTGTGGTTGTGCTACTTGATAAGGGGATTATCTATTATTATGATTAGGGCCAATGGAATCTTCAAAGTAACTCACAAAAGTTGGAAACTAAATAAAATTAAATGACTTCAAGTGATGGCAACACTAACTTTATTAAAGGTAAGATTCTAGTAATTGGATTTGGGTAAGTTATAAATGCATGGTATTTGTTAGTTGTAATTATTTTTGCATGCAATTGTTCTAGGATGAATTTAATAATATAATGAGATGTTATTTCTAACTCTATTTTTTATATTATTGTTTAGTTGATAGTTTAATCACTATTGAGAATTAAATGGAACATAATATATATAAACTAACCTTGGTTAAAATGCGAATTTGATTGCAACAATTATGTATAGGATCAACTTCAATTATTATAATTAAACAAAGAAATTTTGAAGTATCCATAAATGTAACAAAATTCTAACAATAAAATTGAACATTAAAAACACCAAAATCTCTAATCCCCTTCTTCATCAACCAAAAAAATACATAATAGTCTTTTTGATCAACTTAGTGAAATTTATCAAATAACCTTCCACCCATTTTTTCACAATCTCATTTTGATCATCTATTTGTGGGTGGTATCTAGTGTTCAGTGTGAGTTCACTTCCTACAAAAGGAAAGAGATAATATCATAATAAACTTAAGAAATGGTTGTATCTATCACTCATGATACTCTTGGTTAGTCCAATATGATTCAACACTTAAAGAATAGATTTACAAATTGTGGTTCCTTAAAGTCTAAAGAAAAGAGAAATAAATGTGCATACTTTGTAAGTCTAAAGAAATGAGAAAAAAATGTGCATACTTTGTAATTCTATCTACATAAATATATATACAATAATTACCTTGTACTTTAAGGATTCTAGTGATGAAATATATTGAAATAATTTCCCAATTCTACTTTGGAATAGGTGATGGTTAAAAAAGACTAGTGGGATTTTTTTCTCTATTTTATTCCTAAGTTGGAAGATAGCACATTCTTTGATATGACTAAGGACATCATCCTTGAGTCCCTTCCATTTGAACATTTCCCTAATTTTCCTATAGGTATTGAAGTACCTAGGGTGGCCTACCAATGGAGTATCATGAACCAGTCGTAGGAGTAATTGCAAGCTAATGGGTCTACTTTTAGTCTCAGGAGTAATTGCAAGCTAATGGTTCTACTTTTAGTGGAATTTTCATTTTTCACCTTAAAAATAGGTACTTGTTCATTTTTTAGGATAGGTATTTATTTTAAAGTGGGTACTCATTCTAAAAAGTTTGAACTCACAACTCATGTTTTTTATTTGTTTTTAGGATTATAAAATACATGGTAACCCAACCTTTAGCCTTGGACCTACAATTACAAGGTCATGTTAACAACAAGTGAAAAAATGACTTTAATAATCAGTTGATGGATTTTTTATGAAATCAAAAGTCATTATAGATGATGTATATTTTTAAAATATGTAATTTTTTTATGATTCAACATGTTTTTCTATTTATCAATTAATTTTAAAGGAAATTGGTTCATAAACTTGAAATGTCAAGTATTTTTTTTGATAGGTGAATGCTTTTGACTAGAGTTTTGAACCAGTGAGGCCACAAATGGGGGACCTCATCCCCAAATCCTGACAGGCCAGACCTGTGAGCATGAAAGCCCAACAAGGACTGAGCCCAGAGAAGAGAAAGAATTGTGTGGGTTAGATGCAAAAAACCAGGCATGAAAGACCTGCGTGGGTCTGACACAAAGTCTGCGAGCAACACATGCCAAGGAATTGGATCCGCGAGCAACACTCTCCAACATGGGTTTGGCACAAGACCACGGGCACTCCAACCCAACAAGGGTTTGACACAGTTTTCCACCTCCTAGGGACCACTAGCTCCTCTTGAGCATCTCCCTCCATCCTCCACCACCTTACACGTACCAACTGCCTATGTATGCAACCTCTAACATGTCCCACAAGGTGGGCTCAAACCAGTATATACCGGTTTGGGCTACGTGGGGATTTGAACTTTGGTTGCACCAATAGTAGTGCAACCACTTCACCACTACACCACAAGGTGATCCCCCCTTGAAATGTTAAGTATTAGTAATATTTAATAAATTTTAATTTTTAAAGTTTATTTTTTAAATTATATGTCATCAATCTAGACATAATTATTTACACAATGGAAAATAAAAATAATTTTATGATTAGTTTAGCTCAAATTATGTTTTTTTGTACATGAGGTGTTTTCAAAAATAGTTATTAGGGCCAATAAAAAAATAAAAATAAATGTATTTGGAAAAAATTATAAAGAATATCTTCATCAAACTTCACTATAATACACATGTTTCCCCAAAAATGAATTAGAAAATAATTTTATTTAGCTCAAATTATGCTTGTCATACATTTGCATGTTATGGACCTAAAAAGTGACTTAAAAATATTATTTTTGTACATGCTATACAAATTAACTTGTATCATCTAAGTATTATAATAAATTACATATTTAAAAACTAGACTCAAAATCCCACGTTTCATAGTACTAGAGTTTTTTAAGATTCTATTTGTAAGTCCTTGAAATTTTTACTCTAACTATAAAAAAATTTGATTTTTAGGAAAAAAGATTCCACTTTTTGAACAAAAAGTGGACACAACTTCTTAAACTTTCCCTCAAAATGTTTCTTTCAATTCTTGATTCTAGAACCAAGTAGATTTTTTCTTTAAAGAGAATGAGTTCATTGTATATTTTGTACCTATCATCCAATAGCTTCCCTTCAACACATCAACTATAAAATTATTCTTAGCATATTTTGCTATGATCTCTACCCTTTAGTCAACAAAGATGTGAGACATTAAACACAAATCTTATCTTTTAGATAATACATCAATAACAATATTTTTCTTCCCTTTAACATATCTAATATCAAATTCATACACTTGAAGTTTTATTACCCAATTTTTTCCCACTCATTTAGATCCTTTTGATTGAGAAAATGCCTCAAGATGTTATGATAAGTCTTTATCACAAATCAACCACCCACCAAGTATTACCTGAATTTAGTTAATACATGCATTATGACCAATATTCTTTATTATATTTGAAGATTCATATTTCCAACTATGTAAGTTTTTAACTCTCAAATGTAATTGTGTGCTTGTTTTGTATAAGCACTATACTAACTATTCCTAGTGCATCACTTTCCAAAACAAAGGAAAGGAAAAAATTAAGAATAGCTAATATGGGCATAAAATCAATACCTATTTCAATTTTTAGAATCCTCACTATGAAACCTCATTCCACCTCAAATTTCCCTTCTTTACTAAACCAATCAAGGGGGTAGCCAACTAAGATAATACCTTACACATTTTCTATAGTAGCTCTATAAATGTTGAATAATCCATATAGTTGTTCAAACTATTTGGGGGAGGTCAATTCAAAATTACATTGATCTTCTCTATGTTTACCTACACTCCATTTGCATTGATGAGGTGTCTCAAATACAAAACTTATTTCATGGTACAATCACATTTAGATTCATTTACAAAAATCATATATGCTTCTATAATTCCTAATGCCTCATCAATATGTCATAAGTTCTTCCTCTATTTCTTGTTATAGATAAGAATGTCATCAAAGAATAAAAGGATAAAATTATTAATTTCTTACAAAAAAAAATAATGCATGAATAGAAGTTTTCTAGGGAAATTTCCAAACCCAATGGAATGAACCAAAATTCATAGTATCTATAGTGGTAGAAAAATCCACCTTGTGAATATTCTCCTCTTCAACTCATATCTAATGGTGTTTTTATCTAAGATCCATCTTTGAAAATAAACCACTCCATGAATCTCATATACCAATTCAATGATCCTAAGGATTGAGAATAAATTTTTAATAGTCTTCTTATTGGATTATCTATAGTCGATATACATTCTCATTATGCCATATTCTTTATTATAACTACATAAGAAGCAAAAGGACTTAAAATAGTTAAGTGTATCTCATGTCTAAAATTTCATTTATTTCCTTATCAATTTCCTCCTTATGCTTCCTTGGATGTTAGTACGAAGTAGTAATCATGGGCTTAACACCTTCCTCCAACTAAATGACATGCTCAAAACCTATATTTTACAATCTTCATGGAGGAATATTATTGAAGAATTTACTATGCTTGTTCAATATATTTTGTACATCCATATGATATGTTTTCTTACCTTCAAAATATTTTATCTATTGGGAAAATGTGTCTCAATCTTGCAATTACATAAGGTACTATTGATATGTTTTCTTACCAAGGGGTTTCCCTCGTGAGGAGTCTAAGGGGATCAACCCCCCCAAGCTGAGGGTCCAAGGGCAGTGCGCCACAACGGGGACTCAGGGGCAACACCCCCAGAAGGAAAATTTTATTTATATTTTATTATTGTAAATCTGGACCCTTCATCATTAGGTCTCATATCTAACTGTCGTTATTTTATTAGCTTGACTTTCCCTAAAAAGGTAACCCTATTTTATGAGGCCATTGTATTACGATTGTGTATTGTGATGTTTTCTAAGAGTCTGATAGCAGTCATGTTCCCTCTAGGTCTCTAGTTGGTAATACTCATGCGAGAAGCTTGCTCTGCAAGTATATTGTAATCTTTGTGATTTTTGAATATTAGGTTGGGTGGCTTTTGCATGTGGTGTTTTTCTCCAAAAAGGGTTTTCCCCACGTAAATCACTATGTTGCATGTTATTTATGATTATTTATGTTTAAGTTTCTATAACTATTAAATATCTGTAAAATTTTTGCATTATTCTTGGCTCAAGATTAGTGTAGGAAGTTATTCCGCTACCTTATCTTCCTTACATTATCACATTCACCTAGAATTGAGTTTCACATGCTAATTTCCTATGAAAAATATTCATCTATTCATCATTCCTTACGATATCATTTCTTTCTTTTTAGATTGAAAAAATAGTTTCATGGTGTAAATTTTTTTATGTGATCTTGGTTAATGAGTGCAACCACTAGATACCTAATACCATATTCATGTCTCCTATGCTAAAAGCATATAAAAATTATTTATAACATATCCTCCCAAATTAATATTTAGTTGAGAGATATTTTGAGTGCATTAGATTGTGAACCTATTCACCACCATTACATTGAACCCCTCAAAATCCTTTATTTTAACACCTTGATTTACCACTAGTTCATCATCAATGAAAATATGAGTAGCATTAATATAAATGAGTATAGTCACCCTTTTTCCCTATAGGACCCCATGGATGTGAAAATGATTATGCCCTAGAGGACCAAAGAGAGTACGAAGATTACCTCCCATATTTTCTCCTTCCTCTTTTATTTTCTTCTTCTTTTTCTTTGCTCTCTTTCAAGTTATTCTTTACTTTATGGTCCTAGTTGTTTAGATAATGATTCATCTTCATACCTTACCTCAATTTAGTGCACCTATCCTTTCCCAATACATCTATGTGTAGATGAACAAGGTTCCTTGTAATTGAACCATGTCTTCTTCATTCTCAACTCATTCCTTGCCTCAATGTCTAGCTTTGATGGGAAACTATTGGGTTATTGTAAATTTTATGAAAAGGATCATTTAGAAGGAAAGTTTTATTTTGAAGCTTATTCTTTAACATGGAAGTTTCTTGTGCCAAATATTTTTTGATTGCCTCTTGTAGGGAAGGTAGTTGGAAAGATTTGACTAGTCCCTTGAGAGAATTAGCTAACCTTTCGATGAAGAGGATAATAAACCATATCTCCATGATATTTGGGACATTATAGATATATTTTGAAATTATATCACATGGTTCTCCATAACAGTGTGCCCCACTGATGGGACATCAGGTATTTTTTCCTAAAGTCACATATTCTTCAGAAAAAATAATGATCACATTAAGGGGTTCCATATAAATGGGTTTGATTGAAGAGGATTATACCTTACCCATTAGATCAAACCCCCTTTAATAAAACCCTTTAGTCTTAAATCAAACCCTTGATGGAGTCTCCTCTACACTTGTCAAAATGATGATAAAAAAATGGTTTTTCTTCAATTTTAGGGGGATCAAACAAAATCATGTTTAGAATTTATATTTTTTAATTATGTATCCCTTACTATATGTTTTCCTAAAATTATAATTTTTAATATATTTAATTTGATTATTATATTTATTTTCTAGTTTCTAGCAAATGTAGGTTTTTTACCAAACATTAAGGCCTCTATTCCACACATACAAAAAAACAAAATAATAGACAAAAAAATTATAAAAATATATATGCACTAGGTATTGATGTCCTTATTTAAAAAAAATAGGAATAAGTAAATTTTGATATATATATGAATAAAAAATTTTGATTATAAGGGAAAAATAGGTTTTGAAGGGACCTGAAACCCTTTACAACTAAAAAGAATAAATGTTGCTCAAAGATAAAAACATTGAACCATCAGCAACAACCAATAGCAAAAAAACAAGGATAGAACAACACAGAAAGGGACACTATTTCATGTTTTTTAAGGTGTTAGCCACCTCAAGTTCCTGGTTGTGATGCATCTCAACCATGTCCATCACTTCTTTCTTCTCCTCCTCAAAGGTTTTCCTTAGGTTACCATTCCCTCTTGTACAAGGGCCTTTTGCTTCATCCCTTCCGACCTTCTTCCCCTTTCCCTTTGAACCCTGGTCCTTCTCCACTAGCTTAAAAAAGTAAATTTTATCCTCCCTTAATTCACTTATCTTGCAAAAGAGGACCTCCAGAGACTCAACATTGTTCTTAACTGAACTGTGGCTAACTTGTAGAAGCTTCTTGATGTCCACATTGGTCTCATTGATCTTAACCTCCATATCAGAGAGGCGTTGCTCACACAGGGACTTGAAATCCATAAAGGAAAACTCTAAGTCCACAAGTCTTTCAATCAAAATATCGAGGAAGAACCCTTCAACATATTTTGCATATTCTCTATCAGCCCCTTGATTTTGATGTTCACCCTATTAAACTCCTGCAACATCCACTTAGCTAGCTTGAATGTGCCAATAGCTCCCACACGAGCCATGTCCAAAAGCTTGAACATTAAGGTGTTATCTTCATTTAGGTACAAGAAATCCTCAGAGAGAGGAGAGAGGATTCACCTTGAGAGGCTCTAGCTTTCCAAGACTTGGATTAACTGCCTCCTCCTCATGCATAGATTTCCCAGTAAAAAGCTCCACACTGGGCTTTTTTCGAACAAGGGATTCATCAATTTCCATATCAGCATCCTCAACACCCTTCTCCTTACTCTAAAACTTGGAACCCTTCAAAACATCATTTGTAGCTTGTTTTTTCATCTTGGAAATATGCTTGGAAGTCCTATGAGGCATATCCTTGGCTTCCTTATCCCCTACATTATGAGGTAATCCCTCTTCCTTTTAGCCAACTGCAACAGAATCCTGCTCATTACACCCATTGATTCTCTTAGACCGAGAGCTCCCAGAGGCAACCTTAGTATCATTTCTAGCAAAGTGGGACTCCAACTCTTGAAGAACAAGATTCTTGGCAACACATTTCCCCTTGAGGTTCCCCTTTTTTCTCTTCTTAGAAAGGGCCGCTACAGGGGAAGATGACCCACCCTCGCCCTCTTCATTCCATTCCTCCTCACCAACAACACTGGTATCTGAACTATTCGAGAGAGAATCTTCACTGATAACTTTCTCCTTGCCCTTAATTGTCTTGGTAGGTATAAGGGCTCTCACATGATCCATAATGAGCAATATGAGGCCCTCATGAAGAACACACACCCTCCTATTTTTTAGATGAGCATAAACAGACACTTCCAATGAAGACAAAAGAAAGAAAGGGAACAAGATATATAACCCATGTCTGAAATGATTCAACAAAGTGAAAAGGTGACCTAAAATTGCAATAAACCGATTATCAAGGGTAACATACCACATGATTACCTATACAATGTTAGCCCAAATTTTCTTCATAGATTTTCGTTCATAGTCCCAAGAAGGCAACTTGATTAACTTCTTCTGTTAATCATCTTTAAATAACTAGCCCATGGCTTCCTAATTCCCCTTCCTCTCTTTAAAGAACATACGACCCACCAATGAAAAACTAGTAATGGCCGCAATAAACTCCTCATTAATCACAAACTCCATTCCCCTTACCTATAGCTTAGGATTGTGCTAATAGCTGACAAAGTTCGTCGAAGCCTTAGGATCATGACCGTGCAGCCTTTCCAGGAAAGGCGTGAAATTTGCATGCTCTAAAATCCTCCAAATTTTATGGTTCTTCCTCCATGTTGCACATTAATGGGGCTCAATCTTGCTACGAACACCCCCCACAATCAAATTCACCATAAACTGAAACCCTCATAAAATGTCGACTGTTTGAGAGAAAACAGGTAGAGCAACACCCACAAAGTGTGCCATGACAATGCAAGCAATAATAAAAATAACAATCCATAAATTGAACTCACCTGTATCCATCACTTCATAATAAAATATTAGCATCCTCAGGAAGGAGGGAGTACTCCTCCCATGCCATGGAATCATTAATTCTGACAGCCTCATTAGCAAAGAAATCCGCCAATGAGTTTCCTTCTCTATAAATGTGGGTGACACAAGTTTCCTCACAAGATCTAAGCATCATAATATCATCCTCGATCAACTGATCAATTGTCTAGCTAGGATTTTGAATTCCACATAGGTAGTTAATGATGTTAAGTGAATCTCCCTCCACCCAAAGCAAATTTAATACTAAAGTATGCAACCTTGGCTTCCACACGATATACAAATAAAAAGTTATGCATTATGGAATAAACCTATTTCTAAGTTATAATTAATCTTACTTCAAAAATGATTAAAATATATAACAAAAAATTATGGAAAACATATGTGCACTACATATTAGTGCTACCAATCTATGTTTAATAATTTATAATTTAGTTATTTTTATAAGAAATTATGTGACATGTAATAAATGTCACATTTTAAAAACTCTATTAACTATAAAAAAATATATATATTAAAAATTATGTTAAAAAAATCACAAATCATTTTTCAAATTTTTTTAAAATAATACATTTGAAATATACACATGAAATTTAAAAAATCACCAGTTCACATCATCTTCAAATTATTGATGATTTAGTTGCTATAGATGATAAAAAGTGAGAATTTGGTTATAAAATTTGATCTCAATGTCCCACTTTGGTCAAAAAGTGGGACACAATATTATGGGATCACAAAAAAATTCCATGGATTCATACTCTCTAAAATAAACCTTAGGGTCCTTATAATAAAATATCTCAATTAGTAGTTTGCAAAATCCATCATTTGAATTGATGGATCTATGGCCTTGAGTAATTAGCCTATGGAATCACCACTTATGTGCAATTCCCTCCAAATACAAGATAGAAACTTGATTTCCTTATCTTCAATCATAGGTTTGAGAGATAGGTGCACGTTTAACTTCTATACCCATGCATGAGTCACACACCTATTAGATCCATCATATGGAGAGAGAGAGAGAGAGAGAGAGAGAGAGAGAGAGAGAGAGTCAACTTCCCTATATCTTATTGTGCATCACTTTTAAAAATATTGTAGCCTAGGATCACACCTAAAGCAATTTTAAACGTTATTCATGCTCAAAATGTTGGTGAGTGACATATCACTTCAAATCTCCTTTGGAAGAGATTTCTAATCTATATAACAAGCATTAATGCCATTAGTCAATGATTGTAGAGCTTTGATTTCTAAAAACTCTAACTCCTTAATAAGGAAAGTATGTAGATATGTCTTGTAGTTGAAACAAGGACAACCTTTTGGGTGTTTCTTAGGGTAACATCAATATTAATACCCCTAGAAGTACTTACTTCATCATCTTATATTTTTTAGCACATTCATATTGTTTGGTCCCAAAACCATAGCTCTACTTCATAGAATAAAATTGCACTCACAAGGCCAAGGTTGTCATCATGCAAGTGAAATCAACTCATCAGTAGATCGTGGAGGGTTCAAGGCCAATTCAATAAGAGTGGATTTGAAATAATTCTCTTTGAGCTCAACTTAGACTTGATATGGTGATCTTATGGGTATACCTAAATAGGTATTAAATTCAAACAAAATGGATAACCAAAAACATTTAGTCAAACCAACCTGTTGAATTGACCCCCAAGTTTTTCATTGATCCATGAACAACTAGTTATCTCAAAAACCCTATATAGAAAATAAAATATGTGTGAGCATAACCCTCATGAACTAGATTTATTTCATAGCTCTCTTGGTGATAAATTATTTTTCATATTATAAAGTTATGAGTGCACAACCTTGAGTGCTTTATTCCTACACTACTATTAAATATTTGTGATTTATATAAATGATTTGAGATTGGTCAGGTGGGCCAAATATTCTACATATCCAATTTGGCTACAAATTTAGACAATATGAAGGAGAAAAATGAAAGAAAACATTGAAATATTGGTATAGATAAATGTTTCATCAAATTATATGAATTATACACCGAGCATACTTAGTTATCCAATATTGGACTTCACAAATTCATATGAATTGAACAAATGATTATTATATTTTTTTAATATTTTAAAATGATATCTATTGTGTGGTCTCACAACACATGCCAAGACTGTAAGACTTGGGGACCCAAGTGGAAAACTAACGCTTATGGCAAGTGTTGGTTAGCAAAAAAAGGATCACCAGAAGTTAAAGTTGAAAGGAAGTCTTTGGAAGTAGTTCGTAATTCAAGTATATTGGGTACTGGGTATTGGAAATTCGAAAGTGTTAAAATGTTAAAACAAGGTTTTGGTAAAGTGTTTTGGTCTAAGAGTAAAGGTCCAGGAAATGTGGAGGTTTCGGTAGTGTCTGGGATTTGGGAAATTTTTTTCTAGTGAAGGCTGAAGTTGTCAAGTATCAGGTATTGGGTACTGGGTAACAATGTTAAGTTTTAAAGTTAAATGTTTAAGTTTTCCCAAGAGGTTCAAGAGGTTCGGTAACCCACCAAAAGGAATAATTACGTGAGAATGCATTTGCAAGTGTGATAATTATGATTTGTTTAAAATGATGATTTATTAATGATGGTTTTGTTTTCATGAGAGTTTTATGAATGTTTTTAAAAGGGATTTAATTCGAGGAATTTTCATTTGCAAGAGGAACAAATTGTGATGCAATATTCAAGTATGGATGGTTAGGAAAACTTGGGTTGGAAGAAGATCTGATGGTGTTACTAGGTTTGGTAGTGCACTCTGAAAGCTCATGCAAGAACAAAGCTCGTTGCAAAGAACCACCAGATACCGGGAAACCGTGAATCTTGGTATTATGCATGCGACGAAGGAGTGTGCTCAGTTCTGGGGTGATTCACTTCCAGAAATATTAAGTCTGAGTCTGAACCTGAATGTAGGAACAAAATGCCCGGTTGATCTTTCTGAATATATGGGTGTAGACATTGAAAAAATGTCCTAAATGTTATCATACACTCGAAACAGATTTACTAACATCACTTCTTCTTTAACTCATCCTCTTTTTGCTTAATTAATTAAATTAACTTAGTTAATTTAATTAATGAAATCATTTTCATCTATTAGCCTAATTAATTTAATCGGGTTAATTCATCCCCCTTCACGCTAACATTTCATCTCATTAAATTAAATAAATCAAACTATTTAATTTAATTCCCTGAGTCTTATTTATTAATTAAATAACCCTAAGTTATTTAATTAAATACCATTCCATCTCTCCCCCATTCATTAAATTATTTAATTTAATAAATATCATCTTTAATTCTTCAATCCCCTAATTGCATGATTAAACGTTATTTAATTAGCAATTAAACTAATTTTCCTCTTAAAGGGGAATATTCCTATAAAATATTCCTTATCCTTTTTTGCACAACTAAAGCTTTCTTTTAATTTGCAAAATACCTTTTATCCTTATCCAAATGAATATTCCAAGGAATATTATCTCTCCTTCAATCAACTCACTTGGCTTCTTATGCAAGTTTTAACCTTTAACCTTTTGAACAAGTCACCTTTGACATGTGTGAGTAGGTCAAAAGTGTGTTTGTTTGGAGAAAATGTGAGCCCTTGATTAAATCCCATCATGTATTCTCATCCGTTGATGAGAATCCATTATCCATGCCTCTTCTTTCCTCCATCCTCAACTACTAATTAAGCTTTTCAATCTCAACCCCCCATTTCTCATTTGTTCTCCTATAAATAGATCACTATTTGGAGATAAATGGATCCATCTTTCAATTGCAAAATCATGTTGTTGAATTCACTTGCATCCAAACTCATAATTTACTCATTTTTAGCTTGTTTTATTTTATTTCTAATTGCATAATAGCTTAGAGCATCCATTAATGGCTTCCATGCATCCATATTAGTTTGTATATGAATTAGGGTTTTCATCTTTTAGCTTAGAATTAGCTTAGATTTTGCATAATTAGTTCATTTTTAGCATAAAATCATGGTAACTTAGCTTGCATCATGTTTAATTTAGCATAAAATAGGTTTTCATCCATTTATCACAATGGTTTCATCGATTCTCTTCCATAGAATTGACTAAAATAGGCTCACTAATCATAGGATTGGGAAAGGGTCGTCGTTTCACATCAACATGACATCAATTCCAAAACAGGATAAATTTCAAATGGGTTAGAGTAAGAATTTAACTATTTTTTGTGTAGCTTGTAACTTTCAATTTCAATTAAATGCTTAATTTAATTTTCCAGTTTGAATGATCTTGTTTGGTAGATGCAGGTTTAATTGGGAAAATTATGCTTCAATTCATCATGGATTAAGCGTAATCAAACCACACTGATAATCCTCATCTCACATTTTGGTGCTAGAAGGAGAGAAGACTATTAATCTAACCATTTTGTAGCTCGAATTCCGTTTGTTTGTTGTTTTGCAGGATATAGTGACACCTAAACCAAAAAAAATGATGCTCTTTGAAAAGCATTGCCATATAGTGACACCATCACAATTTGAAACATTGATGCTAAATTAATGCACCAACGCTGATTTAAATTTGGCGATGCCGATTTAATATAGAGGTATCAAAAAGTTCAAACAACGACACCCAACTTCACTAGACTGACGTCGACAGACTTCAAAATGCGACGTTGGACCAAATTCTGACGCTATCGTGCTCATTGTTTCTACTGCAGTGCGATGCCCATTTTCACTAGAGCGACGCCCATAGTTCAAATTGCGATGCTATCGTGTTCAACAACGGTCCATCAGGGTAAGAAAATTTATGATCATTTTTCGACATGTGCTTTAATTTCCTTGATTTATTTGATCACTGATGCACCTCTGACTGTGTTCTGGTTGTTAGACTAACAGGATTTTGTAGGTTGAAAGACATGGAGCTCAAGTGAAGAAAGCTTTCTTATCTTAAAATTATGTGATTGTAACAAGCATTTAACACTTTGGGGCAATTATAACCCAACTTTTATGCTTTCTACTTTTTGCTCTAGGACAATCAATAGATTTCAATTGGGTTTAAAAAGAACACACAAATGAGACTAAAATTGAACCCTCATCTCAACATTGTATTTTGGGTTTAAAATTGAACAAGACAACTTCATATTTTATTTGGTGCTTAAAACAAACTCATCACTACTTTGAAGGGTTAAAATTTACAAGTGTTTGTTATGTCTTGATTTACAACGTTGTTAGGGGATGCGTATGTAATTCTCTTGTGCCACTTGGCGATCTTGAGAAATAGAAACATTCTTTAACACTTTGCAAAATCACCTTACATCTTTCATTTCAGATTAAAATTGAACCCCATTGCGAGTGTGAGAGAAAGGCATAGTGTGTACTCTCTCTTTGTTCATGCGAATAAAGATGATCGAACTATGGATGTACTTCCTCGCTATTGTTTACCTTTAGAGGGCTTGCCTTGGTGGGAAAAATTACTCACCCCAAGGGAATGACCCAAGCGATAACGAGCTAAAGCCAGGCTCTTCCAAACTGCTATATAAATGTGTGGTTGCAATGAAACTTGTGATCAATGGGAAGTGGTACATGATAGCTCTCCCCCAATATCTTTATGATATGTAAAACCCTTGTTCTAAGGGTTGGGAGACCTCTTGAGGGAGTTTATCATTGCACCCCCTAAACTGGAAGCTCTTATTACGAGCCTTTGTTTAGAATCCAAAAATCCTTAATACTTGTTAGTGCAAGAACGGTCGTTCTGAAGCCACCCCACATTATTACTATTCAATTGTAGAAACAAAAAATCCTTTTGATCTCTGGATTTTAAAGATTTTGAGATTTGGTGGTCCTGAGAAGTGTGTTCCGAGAAAGGGGAGTCAATGTCACCAAATCTTTAACTGTTCGCATTGATTAGTGTTTGGAGAAATCCAAGTGGGAACTCAACAAGTATAGCCGTTTCGAACCTAGGATTGTAAATGATTGTGAGTCAGTTTAATACATTACTTGGTTCCAAAACGATACAAAAACAAACATTCACTATCTTCCTCAAAATTTCACACTTTGGTTTAAATATGGACCACTTGAGTTATCCTTGCTATTACTGCTTGTCCTAAGGATTTATCCTTAGTGATTTCTAAATATCTTGACATTAATCTCAAATCCATATTTCCCAAAAGACAACATAGGCAATTATGGCTTTAATCTCATGATTTTCATGAAATGGACATTGTGAAAGTTATGATGTTCTTGACATAAACATCTAGTTTGAAAACATAATCAAGACAAGTGTTTGTGGTAGAATCAATTCACTTAAGCAAGATAAACTAACAAATGAACCTTGCATGACTATTTGAAGACCGATTGCTCCCATTGAACAACCTGAACTTCTAGGTTCTATCATTCAACCAAACTTTGAACTCATTAACAAAGAACAAACCAATCTCATTAGCAGTTTGAGAAGCTTCACTTTTGAAACAAAAGAAACAAACACCCAGTGGAGAAATGCAACAACCATTTTAGACGAAGAAGAGGAACAAGCTGATATTGAGGCTAGAAGGCCCACATTATCACCATCCATGTGACAATAAATATTTTCCCTTCTTCCATAAACTTGAACTATTTTTTTAGATGATCTCATGTAAAATTAGGATCCCTAAGAAAAAGTCTACAGGTTGTCATTTTAAACTCAGACATCTTAAACCAAAAGCTCTCAAAAAACATCTTTTAGCACTTCACAAGAATAGAGACAAATTGGTAGCAAACTTCTACAAACACGCTTCAAGAAACAATCCTGAGTTATATGCATTCTTTTGGAGTCAAAATCCTGGTCTTTTTCACGATACTCAACTCCTCTAGATGATCCATCACACAATCAAAATCCGTAGGGGAAAATCTCCAACCCTCCATTTCAGACATAGGAATCATAGATCATAGTTTAGTAGGAAGTGGGCCTTAATATTTTATCACAATCGTTGCACCTTGTTGAGGAACTTTTATGCTCAAGCCAGGAGGTCCTCAACAGGTTTAAACATTCCCATCTGTCCTCTTATCTAGGTCAACATTGGGTCTTTGGGATTTGAATATTTTAAGAGGTCTAGCATCATTCTCACTACCTTGGTCTTGGAAAACAAAGGTTCATTCTAAGTTAACATTGGGTCAACATTTCATCCATCCCTCCATCAAATTTCATTCTTCACCTCATAAAACTTTGCAAAAATTTCAAATACACCAACATATTTTGACTTAAAACATCAATCAAACTCGAAAACCCTAACTTAGCTATTTTGTATGCGAAATGTATCCTTTTCCATGCACTTAGTTGAGTTAGTTATCCTCTTTGAACTAGTTTATCTTGAAGGTCACGAGTCTACCCTAAAGGTTTCCAAGTTCATCAACATTCATTATCCAACATCAAAACATCAAACTTTCAAGTCAAAAGTGTTGTCACAAAATGATTGCAAAGATCACCCTCCACATTGCCCATCTTTTCATCCCCCATTATCATCATCGCTCCTAAAATACTTAGAACGTCCCTTTTACCTAGATTTAAGTCAACCAGAGAGTTCAAACATTACAAAACACAACACAACTCTCCTATAGGTGACAAAATTTATGGTAAAGATGAGATCACAACACAAGAGAATCATGGAGAAAACCAAAGTTACATTTACCTCAAGTGATCTAAATCCTTTAGAATTTGATCCAAGAAGTCAAGTTACTCCATCAAAGCAACCATCATCTCCATCAGGACCATATGAGATTAAAGACATCATGAACAACCCATTTGAACTTACTAGGAACTCATGGAATATATCAAACCTTCAAAAACATAGCTCCAATCTCCCCATCATTTGTTGCACGAAACTTGATGCAAAGCTTCACAACTCCATCAATAGGGCTAAATCAAACCTTCACTCCTAGTCTTGCTCAAGACTTTGGTCTAACTCTTCCATTTGAAAGCAATACACTTATGGGTACCCTTGACACTAATCCCCCACCTTCAATAACCACCTGAACACCTACCTTTGGTGCTCCTCTTGTTCCCGAAGACCCCAAACAATGATACACACCTCTTGAGCTTCATTATTCCACAACCACTTCCACATATCGAGGACACCCTTCTTCATCCACATCCATGACTACCACAAGTGTGCCCACCATCACGCAAAGTAGTATAGACCAAGTATCTCAAAATAACACACAAGGGCATGTCAATACCATATCATAGAGTCAACCCTTAACGCAAATAGGGACATCCCTACCCAACCCTCTGGTGGGTTCATCCATACCATCATTTTTGCAAAGCATATCTACCTCGTCCACTATCAATCCATCTCAAAAAAATCCCTTGATTACAAGTTCTATCAACCCAGGAAATACATTAATCACGAATCCCTTGTTTTCTTCTTTGGCACAAGGCAATCCTCAAGACATGGGCCAAGGGAAAATTTTCAAACCATGGACTCAAGGTCTCAATGTGCCCTTAACATTGCAAAATCTAACGACATCATCATATTTTTTTCCTACAAATCCCTTTATTGTGCAAAATCAAATGGGACCTCAAACTTATATTCCTCCATCTCAATCCACCCTCACACAAGGAATATCAAACCAAGGGAATCCTTCATCCTTCATTAGCAACCCGCTACCCACTCTGAACATCAACATCCACAATCCACCTCAGATGTCCTAACAACCACCTGATCCTACATTACAAGCACATGCCCTAGCTTTACAACAAGCACAACAAGCTTACTAGCAAGCCATCCAACAACAACAACAAAAGGTAGCCTTAGCACAACAACAACAACTATAACATGCAACTTTAGTAGCTCAGTAGGCCATACAACAACAACAACAAAAAACAACAAAAACAACAAGCAGCCTTAGCAGCCCAATAGGAAGCCTTAGCACAACAACAATAGCAACAATAGCAAGCTATCCAACAACAACAACAACAAGCAGCCTTAGAGACACAACAACAATAGAAACAACAAGCTCATCAAGAAACCTTAGAATCACAACAACATTAGGTCCAACAACAAGCCTTTGTGGCACAACAACAACATCGAGCTCAACAACAAGCCTTACTAGCTCAATAGTATGCCCAACAACAACAACAACCAAATTCCTACTATAATCCTCAGCAGAACATCGTCAATACCAACACGTTAAGAACATATGCATCAATACCCCAATCACCTTCACCAAATCCTACACCACCTTACACCCCATACAACACTTTATCATATCAAAATCCCCCATACAACATCCCAACATATGTTCCTCCACCAAATCCACAAGATGATCTAGCATCACAATTCAAGATACTATCACAAGAAATATAGGACCTTCGAATGGGAAAGACCAAGAAGCCCCATACATAGAATCTATGTCCTTATCCATTTGACCGAAACATAGTGATGGTACTGTTCCCTCCTGGTTTTGAAATCCCCAATTTCAACAAATACAAAGGGAGAGGGAGCCCTGTGGACCATGTCAAAGAATTCAATGTCATATGTATGGAGGTGGCCTACAATGATTCTTATCTAAAGCGCCTCCTCCCTCAAAGTTTAACAGGTCTTGCTATGGATTGGTTCTCTCATCTACCTCCTGGTATCAAAACTTTCCAAAAAATCATTGATAAATTCATCGATCACTTCTCCTTCAATCTTGACATGGACGTTATTCTAGAAGAATTGTATACTCTTAGACAAAACAAAGGAGAATCTTTCACTAATTTCTTGCAACTATGGAGACAAAGAGCTAGTAAAAGCAAGTGGCATCTTCCTGACGAACAACAAGTGGGAATCATCATAGCTAATATAGACCCTGATTTATCATTCCACTTGAAAATATAGTGCATCACATCATATGACGAGCTTGTCCCTAGAGCCCTTAACATCGAAAGAGCTCTAATCTCATAAGGAAATACCCAAGCCTACAAAGATAACCAACCATCAACAATTTTAAATGAGAAACCTTGTGTCTGGGAAAAGAACAAAAATGTAACCAATGATGGTGTGGTAGACGCTAAGGTGATACTAAGTGCTCCTAGACTAAAAAACAATCAATTTTCCAACATCCAACCGATGGTACAACAAACAACACCTCCTCAGGACAATCACATCAATAACACTGACATGCAACAAAGGCGAACCACTAACCGAAAAAACTATCCCAAATGCAAGTACACATAGTTATCGAAACCCATCAAAACAATCATGAAGAAGTTGGTAGAGTCAAATTTGATAACATTTCCCAACTTTGAAAACTACCAAGAACCCCAAGAAAAACCATCCTAGTATAACGAGCACAATCTTTGTGATTTTCACAAAATCAAAGGACATAAAATGACAAACTACATGAAGCTTAAGAATATCATTCAAGATCTCATAGAGAATGACACCATATCTATTGAGGTACCATACTGGAATCAAGATCTCAAGATATACAAGAACCCTATGCTGGATCATAACAAAGCAAACAACAATGGCAAAGCTAAGGATTACACAAACGTGCAACATACCTATTCCAATGTAGTTGCTTCCTATGATAGCGTCATTACTGCTGTTACCATCAAAGGAGCTAGTGAGGAGTGTGGAGTCACTACACAACATGGAAAAATAACTATTCAAGGAGTCCCATCTCAATCTAGGACACAACCTACTTTTCCCACATCTAATCCTAGCAAGTACAATCTCTTAGATCAACTTAAATAGACCCCCACATAGATATCTATCGTGGAACCATTAACGTTATCCCCGCACATAGGGAAATATTGGACAAAGCCTTGTCTGAATCATCTGTTCCAGAGAATATTGATACTGATTAGTTTCAAGCTATGGTAGGCCATATCGCTAACCATCTTCTCACCTTTTCTGAGCAAGACCTACCATCACAACCATCTCATAACCATGCCTTACACCTCGAGGTTTTCATTCATAAAAACAAGGTCAAAAAAGTCTTGGTAGATGGAGGTGTTGGTTTGAATATTTGTACCCTTCAACTGATCAAAAACTTGAGCTATTCAGAGGATACTATTGAAAGGACAAAGAGTACCACCATCAGAGCATATGACGATCAAGAATGGATCTCACAAGGTACCATTGCACTTCCCATCCAAGTGGGACCTCTTATTGTAGAAACTACATTCCAAGTGCTTGATCTAGATCTTCCCTATAACATCTTGCTTGGTCGACCATGGATCCATGCTCTAAAAGCTATGGCCTCAACCTATCATTAGTGTGTAAAGTTTCCATTTGAAGGAAAATAAATCACTATCCATGGAGATCCTGAGCCTTTTTACTATTGCAAAAGCCTTGAAGCCAAATTCTATAAGATACCCCAGATACCCAAGAATGACGAAGGGCCTACACCCTCAAGCTCATTTGTTGACCCAACATCCCTTGCCACTACCTCAGCAACAAAAATACCTATTGTGCAGAACATACCTGCTGTCAAAGTAGTGATCCAGGATGATGGTTGTGGGAACTACAAACTATTAAAATACATGTTTGTCTTAGGAGAGTTACCTATTTCTCCTCAATCTCATGGGAAACCCACATCTACCATAAAAGAACCAGAAACAATTAAGATGGTAGCTACTACCTTCACCAAATGGGGGGATTTAAATCAAGAAGATGTCAATGAGGAATATATCTCTAAATTCCTTTATCAAGATGAATGACCAATTCCTGCTCTTCCTATGGAAGATGAAAACAAAGGTTTGAAGCTCATGAAAGGGATAGGATATAACAAGAATGAGAAATTAGGTCATAATGACAACGGTTTGCTAGAACCCATCATTCCTAAGAAACAACTAAAGAATCTCGGCCTAGGTTGTTCTACTAGCAAGGTCACCCTCATTGGAAAAGGTACTTTCGCTAAACATGTTGAGGCTTCCTCTTGGTTACCTACATCGCGTGATACAACCTTAGATGACTTCCCCCTTGACATGGGCTACCTATTTGAGAATAACACCCTCTTTATGATATCCATAACATCCTTTACCCTAAGCAATCAACCAACTAAAATACGTCTAGTCTACCCACAACTAATTGACATGGACCAACAAGGACCATTGATTCTAGATTTATTCAAAAACGATGAAGCAATCTCAGAATTCATGGGACTTTGTGACAACTTACCATGGGCAGATCATAAAGTAGGCTTTGACATAGAGTTAGATATAGAGGCATAATATGGGGAGAAGATTGAATTCTTCAGTCACAAAATAGATGAAATGCAACTAACATGTAGATCTCTAAGTGAAAACCACGCAGTGGCACTTTTTGACCCAAAAATAGTAAAAACAAAGGACACATCCGACGGTGGAAACCTCTCTGAGGCACCCAAGGATGAGGGATTAAATCTCCCCCTAAGTGCAATGCATCTAGAAAAGTCAACAGTACTAGTAGAAAAAGCCACACTAGTCAATGTGGGTACCGAAGAAGCACCTAAGATCACTTTCTATGCTAAATCCTTGTTGGAAGAAGAACAAAAAAACCTGGCAACTTTCTTGAAAGAGCGTAGAACTAACTTTGCATGGTCATACACCAATATGTCAGGCCTTGACCATGAAGTAGTTGTGCATCATTTGGTAGCCTATCCTGAAGCCAAGCCAACCAAATAGAAATTAAGGAAAATGCACCCTCAAATAGCACTCTTGGTCAAATTGGAATTGCAAAAGCTTCTTGATGTTGGATTCATTTGACCAATAGATTATCCTGAGTGGATTTCAAACCTAGTACCAGTCTCAAAACCCACTAGGGGCATCAGAATATGTACTGACTTTAGAGATTTAAACAAAGCATGTACAAAGGATGATTTCCCTCTTCCTAACATCGACCTCATTGTAGACTTAACAGCTGGGCATGAAATGCTATCACTCATGGATGGTTTTTCAGGCTATAATCAGATCATAATCGCCAAGGAGGATCAACACAAAACTGCGTTCACTTGTCCATGGGGAACCTATTGCTGGAACGTGATGCCATTCAGGTTAAAGAATGCAGGAGCAACTTATCAAAGGGCCATGGCCATCATCTTCCATGTCATGATCCACAAAACAATTGAAGATTATGTGGACGATATTTTAGAAAAATAAAAGAAAATAAGTGAGCACATACAAGTCTTAGGACCCATCTTTGACAGGCTGGAAGAATACAAAGTAAGGCTATATCCAAAAAAGTGTGTTTGGGGTCACATCAGGGAAAATGCTATGCTTCATTGTGTCACAAAGAGGGATAGAAATTCATCCAACAAAGGTAAAAGCCATCCTAGATATGAAACCACTGCAAACACTGAAACAGATGAGAGGGTTACAAGGAAGATTGCAGTCCATTAGAAGGTTCATAGCACAACTCTTAGATAAAATCCACCACTTTTCACATCTTCTTCATAAGGGAATAACTTACAAGTGGGATGAAAAGTATGATAAATCCTTCCAGCAGATCAAATATTATATATTGACACCTCTAGTGCTCATGCCACCGATACCAAACAAACCTTTGATCCTGTATATCTCAGCAACACCAACAACACTAGAAGCTCTTTTGGCACAACATGATGAAAACAGAAAAGAAAGGGCTATCTACTACATCAATAGGACTTTGGTGGGCTATGAGATGAACTATTCACCCATTGAGAAGGCATGCCTAGCAGTAGTTTTTGCTTCACAAAAGTTCAAACACTACATGTCATCACATCAAATCAAGCTCATTGCAAATATCGATCCACTCAAATACCTGTTATCCAAAGCAACTCACACAGGACGAATGACTAAATGAGTGATGATCTTAACAAAATTTGACATAGAGTATGTAGAGCGCAAGGCAATCAACAAGCAAGTGATTGTAGACCAACTAGCCAAAGCAACTATCTATGCAGAGAACCCTCTGATATCTAGTTTCCCTAATGAATCAATGTTCTGTTGATGGCCAAATTGACACAACAACATGCAAGCAAGATGTAATCACCTTACCTCTCCTGAAAAAGACAAACGATCATTAAATCAATCACCTTCCAAGGTCCTAGATGATGGGTCACGACGTTGTTTTGTTGAGTAGTCAATGAGGTTCTAATGTTCAAGGGGCCTGCTGGTTATTAAGCTTTTTGGTTGCTACAAGATCAAACTCCTATCTAAACCTACTCTAACCGGGGGGTAAAAAAAGGAAAAAGATAGATTAGGGACACAAGAGAGAAAATAATGTTGATTCATCTAATTAACCAGACCTGTTACTCTTCAAGAAATTCCTAAACTAAACTGTAGAATAAGTCAACATGTAATTAATACAAAGTTGAACATTCATTCACAATGCAAATTTTAACAACATATCTCAAATCACAATTCATAGAAAAGAAAAGAAAAACTTTATTCATTCCTTGAAAGCTTCAAATCAAATGATTAACAAAACAAATGTCACTCCAGAATACAACTTAAAGCAAGTGTTAGTCTGGTTACTTCTATGCAGTAAAACATATAAGCAAAATTTACAATTTTGACAACTTCACCAATGTACAAAAACCAATGTCTTCAAATTGACTCCATTAACTAAAAATGCAGAAAACTCCATTGTTTACTCTACTGCTAAACTAGCTAAAAACTTCTAACTAAGATGCCTAATTTCTTTTCCTAAAATTCTAACTCAAAGTGAGCAGATTTGACAATATATAGCTCACTAATTACATAATTTATGTTAAAACAACCCATCAAAAGCTGTAGCTTTTCCACCAAGGCAACTTTCTGTTTCAAATTTTGTTGACCTCAGTTGACTCCAATGAGCTTCAGTTGACAATTTGCAATTTGCAGTTTCAACTCTGAGTTATTCCTTTGCATGATTAAAGCAACATCCTCTTCTAGAAATCCCCTCAAACGGGCCCACCATGCATCCAGTTTACTTCCAGTTTGATAATTGTTTCAGTAATCTCCTCTTTTGCACATCATCTTTGTGAATCACGACCATTGCTATCCCAACATTCAAAAGCACCTGTAAATCATCCAAACACATTAATTAATCTAAAAAAAAATCAATTTAATAATTAATTTCAAAGATTAAGTATTTCAAAATTCAAATTATTTCAATTAGATGAAAATACAGTGAACTTTAAATTCTCGTGATTGAAATAATAATAAATTCCCTTTCTAAATTATTGTTACTTCAATCTAAAATATCATAACGCTAAACAACATCCCATATGGTTTTAAGATCTCAATGCCATCCACTTTTCGAATCTAGAAATTACCACGTAGCCATTGTGATCCATGAGACCGCATTAATTTGAAGATTTCTGTCAATAGTTCACGTGCCCTATTATGCATTTGTAACCCTGATGCCATGCAACCATTTCCCTGAACAATATCCTTCGTAATAACTCCCCAATTTGTTATAGAGAAACCAAATGAGTCCAAACTCTTTGCTTCTATTCAAATTATGTAGCCTCCCAAAAAGGACATATTGAACAAATAATCTGTAGAATACCAATTTCCAATGTCCAACGTTTTCAATTCCATTAGGATACTGTCAAACTGGGCCTTTACCTTTTTTCACTATTAAAACCAGAGCCTTCCCACCATTAGGTAATACTTCCAGATTAATTTTTTTTACTCCTCCTTACAATAATAGTAGCCAAAGCATGAAGCCAACTCAAAGTGAAAATAATTTTTCCTCATTACAATCAAACTCTACATATGTTCCAAAAGAAAAGTCTCCAGAATCAGAAACAGACAATGGGGGCAGTGAACATTCTATTTTCTATGGTGTTTGAAAATTGTCTTCACACAAGTTGGAATCTTGAATTGTCCCATCAGTTAGCACTTCCCCTGCCATTTCTCTACTTGCCAAGCCAACTTGAGAATCTATGCATTGATCCTATTTGTGATCACAAACACTGTTTTGAATATGTACAATTCAATAGTCACAGAAACCATCATTGCCAGTCTTCACAATATCTACTTGCTTCTCATGAGCTTCATCCCTCTCAGTAGGAATTTTTCCAATTGCAACAATGCCCATTAGAACAAAAGGAGATGTGCACTTAAAGTTGGATAATCTGCTCCATGTCATGTTCTAGCATTCGCGATCAGAAACTCATGAAGGAATGCTCTTATCTAAGTTTCCACATTTTACCTGTATTGCCGCCAGACAGTTGCATAAAATTTGGAAAGCCCTTTCATACTTTTCATGCCTACAAACCAGGGCAGTTTGCAACTTTAACATTCGATTGAATGCTTATTTCTTCTATGCTTTAATGGATGTCGATACTCCGTTCATAAGTTCCCGTCTTGATGCATCCATTTAATTGATTTATTATGTACAAACCTTGCAATTACTACGTTCCCTTTATCACTGGCCGATTACATTTCATGACTTTTGAGGTTCATGGAAAACTTTGTCAACAAATTCATGACGTGCAAACCCTGCTATTGTTTCATGATACTTCATTTGTTAAGAGGCATTTTATAAAATAGCCTGCATGCTCGTGCATGGTTTCCATATTTTGCATGTATGTCTTATCAGGATAATCGCAGCAACTACACCATTGAAATCTGCATTTCTTTGGGTATTTTGTCATACAGTTCATGTGCCTTGTCTTTGTTTCCAGATTCCACTGAAACTTCTGAGATCAATCCAACAAATCGTTTGATGAAAGTCTTGCAATCATTGAATATCATGGGAAGACGTCCCTCTAGAGCGGCGAATGGAGGACATTAAATAAAGGCCATGGGTATTTGGCTTTGCACATGCAAATTACATTTTCTTGGAAGTTTCGAATGCCTTTGTTCACCAATTCATTTTGTGCACATGCTGCAACATTGCGTTCCATGAGATAACGACTCTCTGAAGCATACTGGCGAAAAGTTCATTGACCTTGTCTATGCCCTCACATTTAACATGTATGTATCCAGGAGAGATCTGCATGAAAGTTTCGAAAGCCTTTTCAACCGATATGTGAACATCCTGTGCGCATTGTATTCCACGTGTTGGCATTTCCTTCGAAGCACTTTGTCAAGAAATTCTTGGCCTTGTGCCTTTGCAATAAGTCCATACTTCGCTGCCTTCTCTTATCGTGGCGTTCCTTGAGATCAAAATCTCCGATGAGGCATTCTGTAAATGTTTTGCAGCCATGCCTTCAATGGCCACTAACATTCTTTTCCTGGGCTTTCACATTTAATGGGATGAAATCCTTTGAGACATTCGGCTTGAAGAGCCCGCGGGGATGCACACCTTTGAGGGATTCTGGATGGTTTGTGTGTGTCAACCATGCTTTCACCTTTTGCATGCATTTTAAACACTGCCATTCCCACGTGAGCAAAGGATGATGCTGGCAATGGTTTTAGATTTGCTCATTATATTTGCCACAACAACCTCTGACAAGTCCGCACCTCCTCATTTCACATTCATTTCTAATGAGATTAAATTTCTCGAGGCATCGTCTGTCAAGCAATTCTCGACCTTGTGCCTTTGCAATAAGTCCATACTTCGCTGGCCTCTAAAATTCTTTGCCTGGGCTATCACATTTAACAGGATGGAATCCTTTGAGACATTCGGCTTCAAGAGCCCGCGGGGATGCACATCTTTGGGGGATTCTAGATGGTTCGTGTGTGTCAACCGTGTTTTCACCTTTTGCATGCATTTTAAACACTGCCATTCTCACACGAGCAAAGGACGATGCTAGCCTAACAATGGTTTTAGATCTGCTCATTATATTTGCCACAACAACCTCTAACAAGTCTGCACCTGCTCATTTCACATTCATTTCTAATGAGATTAAATTTCTTGAGGCATCATGTCAAACCCTAGCGTCCTCTGTACATTGTGTTTGCCCAGGTCGGAGGCGGGAGCGGGACTGGCACTTACTCTTGAACCATAAACTTTAGGTATTCTCAACATTAGTCCGAATCCGAATCCGAATCCCGAGAGGAATTTCCTTTTAATTCCTCTTTTGACTGTTGTTTGGGGTCGGGCATGGGAGATGCACCGTGCCCATGAACTTTATTTTGCCATGTCAGGTTCCAGTATTTGACCCGAATCTGAAACCCAATGGACCTTTCTTTGCAATGAAATTATTTTTTACTTTATGGGTTTGGGGTAGGGTCAATTCGTAAATATGAATGTTTTCACATTTTGGGTTCTGCGATTCGGTCCGAGTTCGAAGTCCGACCACACTCTTTTTCTTGCATTCTTTTTCATTCTTTATTTCAAGCGGGGTCGGGTTTGGGTTTTGATAGGAACCTTTTACCACTTTTGTTTTTACTTTGAAGCTTTCATTTTTTTTTTATATTTTTTACATTTTACTTTTTTAGAATTTTACTTTTTTATTTTTATGATTTTAAATTTAAATCTTTTTAATATTTTAAAAGATTTATTTATTCTAAATTTAAAACACTAATCTTTTATTTTAATCTTTATTTAAATTTTAAAATCTTTTAAAATTCATTTGTAAATTTAAACTTTATAAATCTTTTTAAAATTAAAAGATTTATTTTATTTAAAATTTAAAATTTATTTATTTCTTTTATTTTAAATTTTCTAATTTTTTATTTTTATTTTATTTTTTGGATTTTTAACATTTATATTTGTTTTGTATTTTTATGATTTTAACCTTTTTATTTTTTTTTTTATTTTGTATTTTTAATTTTTTATATTTGAATTTATGATTTTTTTTGTATTTTCAAAATATTTCTATTTTTTTTTTTTTGTACTTTAAGTCTAGACTGCAAAATAAAAGTTGACGGTCCAAAAACGACAATGACAAAAGAAACCAAAACCAAATCATGAAGGACAAAATGAAGAACAAACAACACAACGACCCAGAAACAAATGACACGACAACCCATAAACAAATGACACGACAAGACGAGGATGAAGACAAATGAAAACAACCAAAACAAATGAACGACACAACGACCAAAGATGAGATGAAGCAAAAACGGGCTGGAGATTGGGATCGGGAACCAACTCAACGAGGCACTTGAACTCGAACAACACCCGAAGGCAAAGTAGGGATCAGGATCGGGAACGAACACGAAACGTGATCCTTCAAAAGTGCAAGGTGTCGATTCCAGTCTAAAACTCAAACTCGAAAGAAAGACACACAACATAAGCGAAGATCAGAATCGGGTTGGAACCAAGAACAAGAACTTTCTGAAGAGGTTCAAGTTTAGATTCTAGTCCAAAGTTTGACTTCGAAACAAAGCAAAGGAAAAGGAAAACCATGGGGATCAAAATCGGAACAAAACCCAAAATGTGAACTTGAAGAAGGTTCAAAGTGCAGGTTTTGGTCTGACATTTCGATTCTGACACAAACAAGGAAAAGGAAAACAAGCGGAGAACACCTAGAACCTGAACACTCTCTCGAGGAAAAGTTCAAGTTTCATTTTGAAACCCCGACAAAGGAAAAACAAGCAAGGTTCGGGGGTTATGAACAACTCCAAGACAAGACCAAAATGACAACAAACACAAAATGAGAGACGCGAACCAAAACAAGCGAAGGGGGAAAAGACGAAATGAGAACAACAAAGCACAAAACATAACGAAACAAACCGGTGAAACAAAAGAAAACATAGGGGGTCACCAACTTTTCCAAGCAAAAAGTTGGGGTGTGTATGTAGGGCATAACATGTTGGTCATATCAATCTCACAACTCAGTGGAAGATGTACTTTGAGGATTGTTCACCCAACATGGATCAGGAGCAAGAATTCTTTTCATCACCCCTCAAGGTGATTGCATTCCAAAGTCATACAGGCTATCATTTCCCTGTACTAACAACATTGCTGAGTACGAAGCCCTAATCACAGGTCTAAGGATAGCAGTTCAATGGCAGATTGAAGAGATGAAAGTCTATGGAGACTCACAACTACTTATCAATCAAGTTAACAATTCCTCGCATCTTAAGGAACTTTTTATTGACATAAATTTTGAGCAGATTCCTTTCATGAACAACAAAGCAGCCGATGCCATGGCAACAATCAGATCACTATGCCGAACAACATCCTCCAATGCAAATTCTTGGTAGAACAACTTATCATAGCAACTTTCAAAATCTCAAAATCAAAATTTGTGTGTCATTGTTGGTCATGGATCCTCGTGGTACCATGAAATCTTTATCTACCTTAACAGAGGAACCCTCCCATCTGATATCACCTCAAACCATAAAAAGACCTTTGTTAAGAAGGCATCCCGATTCATGATCCTAGGTGACACCCTTTACCATCAAAGCATCGAGGGGACATTACTACGATGTCTTAACCAAGAGGAAGCCTTAACTGCTTTAACAAAAGTACACCATAGAACATGTGGGTCCCATTCTAGCGGTATACCATTAGCTAAGAAATTGTTGAGGATGGGGTTCTATTGGCCAACCATGGAAAAGGAAGCTCATCAGTATGTGCAAAAGTGTGTTCAATGTCAACAACATGGAGATCTGATTCATGCTCTAGGTCAAGAGCTGCAACCAATGATTACACCCCGACCTTTTTAGCAATGGGGACTTGACCTCATAGGAAAAATCACCCCAACCTCATCTAATGGCCACAAGCTTATCATAACCACCACCGAGTACTTTACCAAGTGGGTTGAGGCTATTCCTATGAATTACATAATAGGGAAGTAGATTGCTAAATTCATCCTAAATTGCCTAATCTATCCTTATGGTGTTCCACAAACTCTTATCTCAGACAATGGAACACCCTTTAAGAATCAAGATGTGAAAGAGTTGTGCCAAAAATTCAACATCCAACATCGATTCTCTACCCCATATTATCCCCAAGGCAATGGCCAAGTAGAGGCTACAAATTAAATATCTTGAAAATCTTGAAGAAAGCATTCAATGAAGCTGGTCATGACTGGCATCTGCAACTCAATCCCGCTCTCTGGGCATATCGAACCAGTATCCACACACCAATAGGTGCAAACCCGTTCTCCCTAGTCTATGGATCATAAGCTATCTTGCCTATTTAGGTTGAGCTCCCATCATTGTGAGTGTCACTACAAGCCTGACCACCGATGAAGAATATAGAGTATCTTGGATGAATGAGTTAGAATTCTTGGATGAGTGTCGCCTTGATTCTCTCAATCACTTGCAAGTGTATCAAAACCGACTGAAACAGAGCTATAACAAGAGGATCAAATGCTAGTCATTCCAAGTCAAAGATCTTGTCTTAAAGAGAATCAAAAGAACCTTCCAGATCAAGACAACAAAGGGAAGTTTGAACCTAATTGGTTAGGTCCTTTCATCATTTCAACAAGCTATGGATCAGGAGCATACGAACTGTTAACCCCTGAAGGTGAACCCTTGCAAGAGCCAACTAACAACTTGCATCTTAAAAAGTTTTATGCCTAGTCTTGAAGGGCATAAATAAAAAAATACAAAAAAATAAAAAAATGATCTGTTGATGGGTGTTTTGAGCATTTTCTAAACACAGGTAGTGCATAGACGCACCACCTCTCTTGAAAGGTAGACATTCACAAGCAAGTTACCAATCACTACCCCAAGGTCTCTCGGGTGTCAGGTCATGACATGCATGGAATTTCTCAGTTGATGTTTGATGTGATTTTGCTGGTAATCACAAATCAGACTTACGTAATTTAGCTAGAGACGAAGTGGATCTTAAAGATGAAGTTCTTGAGATGGGAAGTTGATGTGCAATTTGCTGCAGGTTCGAACAACAATCTGAAACTCCAATGTTATCTTAAGGTTTGGCTTTATAATGTACAATGAACCTTAGGATAGGCTACTTCTTAAAAAAAAAGGAAAAGGGTAGGGAAGAGAAGAGGTTCCTGGATCTGAAACTAACTATGAATAGTGATCATGGAGGGTTCTTGTGTGGAAAACTTCCTTCAAACAAAATTTCACTTAACCATAAAACTCACAGTATCATGAAATTTGTGCTATCTTCTAAGGACTGCAAATGTTCTACCATTCATTCACCATAGACATGCATGAATAAAAGATAAAATTTTGGAGCAGCTTTCAATCTAAGTCTAGACTAACTTTACATGGCTATCTACCATTAGTAAACAACAAAAAGTATGGAAAAGAAAGGGATCAACACAACAAAAATCTTCATAACCATTGAACAACACTGCTAAATCTATCTAAGTAATCTAACACTAACTGAAACAACAAAGTAAATCTATCTAAATCAGCTAACTATGAGAGATGAATCATGAAACATGCAAAGAAACCCAAGAACCCACCAAAGTCAATGAATTTCTATTAAAATTTATGCAACATGTCTTTACAACAACTCAAATCTCTCTTGAAAATGAGAGGAGACCCCCTATTTATAGTGCTCAAAAAGAAAAATGAATGGCCAAGATTGATTTGCATTGTGTGGCCAAGATTCACTTCAAGCTAGGGTTTCACCTACCCCCAAATATATTACAATTTAAAATACATCTCTTGTCTTTTTCCCTATTTCGTCCTCTATTGGCAACACTGTAGCATTTTGTCCTCTAGCCAATTTCCTTTGCTGCAACTATTTTGTGAGGAACTTGTCATCAATTATCAATTTTCCTTCCTATTTCTTCAAGGCAACATATTCTATAAACTTGTTGGTTAGCGCCTGAAGTTTCTCGATCTCCATTATGTTGGATTGAAGCACTTGGTAGTTCCATTGTTTAGATTGGCCCGTAAGTGTATCCCAATCTTCATCACACTTGGTTGTATTATCTCTGACTTGCTTAGATTGGGTGAAGGCCCAAGCAACAAAATTCATGAAATCCGTGGTGAGCTCTCCTGACATTCCATCTTCCATCTTCTTTCTAAAATAAGGCCTCACCTTTTCAGGATCGATCGTGATAGTGGGCTGATCATAGCTTGTCATCAGTTTCAAATACTCAATACAATTGGCCCTAATGTCCTTGGACCAATCAATTTCTGGCTCTACCTTGCAGAGGAATTTCTCCAACACCTCTTTCCTATGGTCGAAGTTCATCTTCCATGTTTCAACTAGCCAATGACCGTCCTCTGTGAATGCAAGGTCCTCTTTCCATATTTTGTGAGACAACTTGAGGATGGCTTCAATTTTGGGGTAGGTGGATTCATAAATCCTTGGGAAGTCAATGCAAAACTTCCTCATGCCCTCAAGGGTTTTTTGGACCTCCAAGAATTTGTTTGTTGTTATAACAGCATGATTGATGTCCATGTTTCCAGCATATAGGACTTGTTGGAACCAATCTTCTGTGGTTTTAGTCTAGTTCTTCCTTCTCTCGAGATTGTCGATTTTCTCCTTGGACAACAACTGAGGCGGAGTCGAGGATGTTGTAGGAAGCTCTTCTGCTGACGACCATTCTTGAATGTAGGTCGTCAAATCAGCCAACTGTGCCTTGAGCTCGTCCTTGGAGATCTTTTCCTTTTGCATCAAATACACCACTGTGGCAACAAACTCCTGAAGGTGATCTATTTTATATTCTCTTGATGTTGTCCCCAAGTCAATGGTGGAGACGTTGTAACTTATTCCTTCTTCTCCCACCACTGGTGTAGCTATTTTCACGATCCTAGATCCAGAAGTGTCCATTGTCATCTTGGATCTAACTTTGGACTACTCTTTTTTGGTGCTAATCTGAGCTCAGGCCAAGATGGCCTCTAATCTTTCTCTTGGATCCCTTGGGGCAGGAGCTTTCTTCTCAAGCTACTTTTCTAGCCACTCGGGCATCTGAGACTTTTCCTTGGGTGATTCACGATCAACCTCCTCTTCATTCTTCTTGATTTCAATCTCTTTATCCTTGGGAGCTTCCTTCTCAGTTCTTGTATCTTCTTCTTCTTCTTCGTCGGAGTCTTGGATGAACACTGTGTGTTTGATGGGGTACTTAGTGGGTAGGTGTTCCTTGGGGATGTCTTCCCCTTCAATATATTTTTCTTCTTCTTCATGCCCATGTTCTTCAGGCTGCTCTGTTTCCGGAATCTTATGGGTTTCAGCCTCTTCCTCGGGCTTGTTTTTTTCTTTACTCTCCTCCTCCTCACGTTGAGGTGACACATATTCCTTTTTATTTTCTTGTTCTTCCTTCCCTTCTGAGAGAGGCACCTCTTCACCATGCTTGGGGCTTTCTTCTTGTTCCCCGGTTGGAAGTTCAATGTCTTCTCCCATTTTATCACTAGATTCCTTTTCTTCTTCAGGAGGCGGCCTTTCCACTTCCTTTCCAACATCCTTTAATTTTCGAGCAAGCTCTTCTTCGAGATTTGCATCAAAGGTTTGTACAATGTATCTGGTGCCGACATATTCTTCTTTGTCACTCTGGGAGGATTTTGTTTCCTCTTCTTCGCGGACTACCTTATCAATTTGTAAATTTTGGTGCTCTAGGTGTTCATGGTAGTCGTTCGCTTCCTCCTCCAATGCCTTGGTGACTTCCCTCTCTTGTCATTCTAATTCCTCAGATATTAGCATCATGGCTTTCATCTCTAGTGGTTCAGTTGGAGGCTTTGAGGTAGGAATGCTGGAAAGAACTTGTTCCAAGGCAGCCTGGATGGTTGGATTCATCAATACTTCAAAAATATCAAACGAGACATTCTGCATATGCCGCGAAAATGCCTCTGGAAGTGAGAGTGTTGGTATTGGCCTTATTGTTGCTAGAGAAAGAGACATGGTTAGAGACATGGAAGCAAAAGAAAGCAGAGAGGTGGTGGCAGAAGAAGAATCAATCATTACAACTGGTCCAATAGGCGAAGAAGAGGAAAGGTGGACCAAGATGTCAACCGCAAGTGGGGAAGTAGCCACCATGGCCTAAGAAGTAGATGTAGGGGTAGTAGTAGTGGAAATATCCTGTGGAGATTTTGGGTGCTTGGTCTCCATTTCCTCTCCCTCATGGAGCGGATCTTCTTGAATGATAGGCATCTCAGTGACATTGCCTGATTTCTTATGTTTCTTGGAAGGTTCACCTTCCGAGGCCTTTCTTGCGTATACCTTTGGATTGGGCTGTTACTCATTAGTTTCTATTTTTTTCCTTGACTAAGTGAGTGGAGGGGATTTTGAATTTTCTCCTGCCGAGGCAGCAGCTGCCCCGCCATCTGTTCCACTTGGCTCACTTTCGAGCCCCTCATATGTCAAAGTGACCCCTTGCTTCTTCAATTGGGAAACTTTCCCATCAATCCATTCTTTTGTGCGAGCCTCGACAGGCTTGGTTAGAATGTCGAGGTCGTCAACCTCTTGCTCGTCCCAATTAATTAGTGGTAGCAGGAGATTCAAAATTGCATTATATCGGGGGTCCATTACCATGCCCTCATCTTCCTCCACTTGGTCAAGCACTGCGAATAGGTTTACCCTCTTTACAAAGTATGTGGTCATCCACATATAGTGCCTCATCCACACCTCATTGTCATCTTTACAATTGGCCCAAAAATCCTCAACGCTATGCAGATGGGCATATTCGGGTCCAAGTGCCTTCCTGATATGGCCATAGGGATCCATCTGCAGCCAGGTAGTGTGGAGCCTCAAATGATACTCTGCTAGCTCCTTCTCTAAATTATGGGCACATTGCAAGGTATGGAGCTCATACATCCCTTGGCCAAAAGAGAGGGGATAAGGAATCCCTGCCAGATGTTTGTTTCTCAAGAGGGTGTACACATTCCATAGCTGCCGAGAGAGCTCCAATAGTATTATCCGGTCATTAGGATACTAGGGCAGCTTGTTCGGTCTTTCTGAGAAGCCCTCTACACGAATGTATGTAAACTTCAAATATTGGATGAACAAAAAGGCATACTATTTCAAGAAAGCGTTGGAACTTTGGGAGACTTGCCTCTTGAAGTCACCCCAAGCATTTTGATGATATGACCTATGAAAGCATCGTTAACCCTGTAGTAATCTTTCTTGAAGTTCCTGAATTTCAACTAAGGGTACTTGTCATAGAATTTTAGCTCCCTACCAGGTTCCTTGTCTGGAGCTTCGAACAAGCCATTGTATGGGCTCTGTTTGGCCAATGAGTAGACCAAATAGAATTTCATGTAAAATTTGGAGGTCTTTTTGACAGCCATGAAGTGCTCATGAAAGCAATCACTAGTTATCCCACCCCAATAAAATGAGGTATCCTCTCCACGGAGAATCTCTTCAACAAAGTAAACCATCCATTCTTGAAAGTAAGTAGCAGTAGGAAGGCCCATTACTCTACGTAGCAGTGTTACCAAATCATGGTAATCTTCATAAAAATCATTGCGGAAGAGCTCCTAGGGAACTTTTGCAGCACTACCCCTCTTCTCCTTTAGCCAATACCGATTTATGAGTTTCTTACATTTAAGGGGATCTTCATCCCACATTTCCTTGCAATTTTTATAGTTGGTAGTTCCATCTCCCCGAAGGTAGGGATATGAAAAGTCTTTGTTATTGCTTTGGTAGAAATATGAAATAATATATTCCCATCCCTATCCACTATTGTTTGGGTCTCTGGTTGGTATGCCTCCCTGCAAGCCATTACTAGCTCAAGGGCAACAAGAGTGAGAGGGAAACCTGTAGCCTTGGCTATTCCACTACCTCTTATTAATCTTGCATTCTCTGTTTTAGGGCTGATTCTGACCCTTTGTGTGAATTCGTCGATGTCCACACCTCCTATGTTTGTGTTAGAGATCTCCTTCCAATCTATGGTGATTCTGGATCTTAGGGGTTCCCCTTGGAATTGATACTTCATTTGGTTTTTGTCTTCTTTTCCACGAGGTTTCTTTCCTATTTTCTTTCCTTTGTCCTTTTCTATGGTTTCCCTCGAGGGTCTTGCACCTGATTCCATATATTTTGCAAACAAAGGAAAGGTGAGTAAAATCAAGCATGAAACATAAAAATGTTAGTCAAATCCTTGCAAACAAAGTTAGATTGGATAATTGAGCATTCAAGAAATCTAACATTTAATCTAGATTGTCATTAGCAATTTTGAGGAGGGAGTTTGGAGGATTCGGGCCCCGGAGGCCAGACTTCCCTGTAAGGATGGCTATTTTCAAGGGAAAATAGGCCAGGACGGCTCGCAAGGTTTCATCCACCCTAGGACTTGGCCAAATTGTGAAGTCCCATGAGGAGAGTGCCCTATTTTGGCATGTGGGTTGAAGTTTGTTTGGCGATTGGAGGGTGTTTGGGTCATCATTTGGGTGATTAGAATTGAGATGGAGCTTTGTTGCTTGCGATTAGCCATTTGGGACGGCTCTGGTGAGACGACATCCCAAGGGAGGATCTCCACTGGGTGGGGCCCGCAACTCTGGAGGACAGTCGACACAACTGATGGGGGTTTGGGAACTTCGGGTCAGAGCAGGCGGAAAGCTATTGGGCGATTGTTGTTTGGAAATGGCGGTCAGAGAGCAGAAGTCCACTGGGGGCCACCCGAGGAATCTAACCTGGCCAAATACTTAGCTTCTATGTTTTTGCTTAAAGTTCATCGACCAATGGGAGGTTGGGTCCCGAAGACCGGGAGGATGAAGGAAATTCTCCTTATGGCAATGGCCAGGACAAGATGTAATCCTGACGGTGGAAGTCTGATGAGAATGACTCGCCGAAGGTCGGGGCACTTGAGTTTCATCATTTCATTTATGCAGCTTTGGGGTGATCAGACCCCTGAGGATGGAAGGTAGCCACCAGAAAGCCGCGAGGAACGGTGATGCTATCACGACGGTCCGTGAACGGAGGTCCACGAATTGGGACCCGAAGGGAATTTGGTATGGTCGTTTCAACTTTAATGGTGACACAGAAAATGAATGAGTGGGGTCCAAAGGCCAGAACAACGAGGCCAAAATGCCGTGTGGAAAGGCGAATAATGGGCGGCGTCCCCGAGACAGAATCCCGTGGGGAAAAACCCATGTATTTGAAAGTTTGTTTTTTACATGTAGGCATCGTCGTTGTGAGTCGCCGGGTTCAAAGGTTACAAATTCCCTGGCCGAATAATGGCGTCGAGGGGTCAAGGCTTCGTAAGTGTTATAAGGGTGGTTTATGAGGGTTCTTTACAATTTTTTTACATGGGTTTTAAATGCCCTAATTTTCTCTATCTGATGCATATGTTTTTCATCCCTTTTATCCATTTCTTTTGTGCAAAATCAAAGAAAAACACAAGATGAGGGCAGACGACCAACTTAACTCTAGAACTTGATGAATGAAGTAGCTGAATCAACCAATAGATGCAAGGGACCTACGATGGGAGGCTTCAGGCTCGAGGGTGGCGCACAAAGATAGTTTTCTGATCACTTTGATTTGCTCTGGCTAGACTGGCATATGAGAATGACAGGTCAAATCTAAATATTTATAGAAATTAAGGCATTAAATGCCCACAATTAATGCATGTGCAAAAAACCAAGAGGTTGGTGCATTGAAATTTGAAAACGGCTGCAGTAGGCTCGAAACTTGGTGGATGGAACACCATCGACCAATTGACATTTGAAAGTTCCGTGAGGATCAAACGGTGTCGGATGGGTTGGACTCTGAGAGGCAGAACGCCGTGAGGGGAAGGTCATTCGAAGTTTGGTGAAAACCAAGGGTTAAGATAACTCTGGAATCCAATGGAGGGAAAGTTTCCTGAGAAAGGATCTTTTGAGACAGTAGCTGAGTAGCGGAAACCCGATAGAGGAGATCCGATAAGTCGAGCCTGACGAGCCCCACAAATGGAAATTTTAAAATGTTAAGGCAAACAACAACTAGGGACCCACCAATGCTAAATACCTTGGGATTTGAGGGGGAAAAGAACATGGCCAATTTTAGATGACTCTTTTGAGGTTTGTTGAGCAATTTGAAACCAAAACGGGGGCACACAAAACGAGGTGCTGACAAAAATGACCTAACAAGGTGAAAGAGAGAGAGGGTCCCCATTCTGAATGGGGTGTGTGTGTTGAGGGCACAACATGATCAAAATCCAAAAAATTAAGAAAAAGGATTAAAAAAGTAAAGAAAAATAATCGTCCTCTAGTGAAAACCACCTTGGTGGTGCTTTGGGAAAGTACCTTGGTGAAAACCTAGCAAACAGGCACCTTGTGTAAATAAAGCACCTCCATCTATTCTTTGGCTCTTCTATTCTACCATTCTTTGCATCACCCTCCATCACATCATTCATCTTATTCATCCATTGCCTATCCACGTCCTTATCATAACTTGATGTTGTGAAGTATCGCAATCCCCTTAGTACTAATTGGAACATTCCAAAGGTCAGTTTTTCCTGCCTTTATTAAAGTATTCTACCATATCACATTGGGGGAAATTTGTTTCAGACCACATTGGGTTCTTGTATATCTTGGGATCATAAAAAATTTCTCTTCAAAAACACCAAAAACATTCATAAAATTGCAATTGAAAATTCCTCTAAAAGGGAATATTCTCATGGAACATTCCTTCCCCTTTGCACATTAAAATTTGGTTTTAATTAACTAAATGCTAATTTTCCTCATTCATGAAAATATTCTCCCTTTTCACTATTAAAAAAGGGGAATATTCTTCCCTGTAACAAACTTTCAACAAACTTCTTGAGCAAGTTTTGAAAGTGTGTTTCTTTGCATGATTCTGAGCCCTTGATTAAATATCAACTTTCATTCTCAACCCTTGATGGGAATCCATGATCCATGCCTCCATCTTCCTTCCATCCTAACCATTGATTGATTCTTTCAATCTTGATCATCGATTTCTTTTTTCCTATTCTATAAATAAACTTTGCATCTATTGAATAGGGATCCATCTTTTAATAACAAACTTATGTTATTGAAACGCATATATTTACCATTTTTAGTTTAAATCTTGATCATAGTAGCTTAAGAATCCATTAATGGCTTCCATTTTAGCTTAGTTTGCATCATTTTAGTCTAATTTGCATCAATGACTTTCATATTTGAACTTCAACTCCATTTAGCATAGATTGCATCATTACCATCAAACATTTAGCACTTAGCATTCATCTTCATCATGTTAATATAGCTTTTGTATCCATATTTTGGTTATATTGCATCAATTTTCATCAGTTTCCATCAATTTTAGTCAATAAAATCAATTGGAAAGACTCATATTATCCAAGGGATTGGGAAAGGGTCGCCATTCCACATCAATGCGACACCACTCCCCCAATAGGATAAGAATCAAAATCTTAAAGTAGGTTTCCATTTTGTTTTCATGTTCTTCATGTTAGTTTAGTGGGTTCTTAGTCTTTAATGAATTTCAAAAATCTTATTGAGATCATGACTTAGGTAATTAAATATGCTTTAAATCCATTTGGATCTAGCATGTTTAGTTAACACTATGATTGTGGTCACATTTTGGCGCTAGAAGGAGGGCTCTACTAATCGAATATGATGAATTTCTCTTTAGATTCTTGTTTCCTTGTGTTTGCAGGTTCAACGACGCACTTCATCAAAATCTGCGACACATCTGGGATGCGTTGCTATACAGTGACACTTGGGTTTGAAAACAACGACGCATAATTAATTTAGTGACACCTTATTAAATTTTGTCACCGCATATTAAATTAGTAATGCTTGATTGATTTATATTCATGTTATGAATTTTATTATAGAGATGTATTTGATTTGATGACATTATTGATGTCATTGTTTATTGCAAAGCAATGCATTCGATTTTTCAATATAGCGACGCACCTGCGATATAGTGACGCATTTGATGAAATTCAGCGATGCAATTGATTTCAGCGTTTCTATTTACTAGTAAACAAAATAGAAACTGAATTTTGACATGTGTTTGAATTTTTGATTTCATCTGGTTTCTAACATGTCATTGACTTCTAATTTTTGTTTTTGAGGTTAACTGGTTTTGTAGGTTTATGCAATAAAATTTGAAGTGAAGGAGCATATCATCATTTGATTATATATTGTAACAAGTGTTTTTTACAATTATAGGGTAGTTATAACCCATTTTATGATGCTTCATTTTACATTTTAGGACCAAATAAATTTCAGTTTTGGTTTAAAATTAATGCTCAAAGTTTGTTAAAACTGAACCCACATATCCTCATTTTGCAATGTTGGTTTAAAAATTGAACGATTTAAACACTTCATTTGGTGCTTAAAAATGAGCTCATTATGCTTGTCAAAGTTAAAATGAATGTGTGTTTTATTTTCTTGTGTGTTCTTGTTGTGTGCATCCTCTCCCCTTGTGCTTCATGCGATCTTGGGTGAAGAGAAACACACAAGTATACTTTTCTTCTTGGAAGTGCCTATCCTCTCCCCTTGTGCCTTTTGGATATCTTGGGTGAGGAAAAGAATTTTAAGCTTCACAATATGTTTAGCTTTAGATGTCCTGCCTCCCAACTTGTGAGAGGGAACGACTTAAGCGGTGCTTTCTTTTTGGCCTGCTATATAAATAAATTAGTTGTGACTAAAGTCATTAACCAACTAGTGTTGTTGTCCTATATCGAAAAATGTCTCCCTTAGTATCCATGTTATACGTTAAAACCCTTAGATGTTTCTAAGGACTAGGAGGCCTCTTAATTAAGTGAATCGTCACATGTATATCACCAATTTATCCAGAAAATCCTGATTACAAACTTTGTTATTAGTGGCTCACCAATTTCACCTTCGAAGTATATTTTGAAATAGTGTATTGGAATAGCATTGTTCCAAGAAGTTACTTACCATGTCTGATTTTTGGTTGAGGAAATAAAGAAAATAGGGAAGGGACTCTTTTGCTTGGCGTGTTGACGTTGCATTTCCTTTACATAGCCTATTTTTCCATTCCATCTTCATGGATTAATCATCTCTTAGGGGATGGTGGTAGGCCTACTAAGAAATACACACCCACTTGAGCTAGGATTGTAAATGCTTGTGAGTTAGTTTGATACTTGCTTGGTTTCAAAACATTGCAAAACAAACATCAATGATCTTTCTCTAAATTTCAAACCCTTTGGTTTAAGTATGGATACCCTTTGAAAAGCCTTGATATTGATGCTTTTCCTAAGGATTTTTATCCTTAGATACTTCTAAATATCTTGAATTATATCTCAACCCATACTTCTTAAAGTCAACATAAGTAAATATTCCCCTAACTTCATAATTTTCACATAATGAACTTTGTGAAATGAATGATTTTTTTGACATAGACATTTAGTTTGAAACTTAAGCAAGACAAGTGTTTTTTGTAAAAAGAAACTCATTAAGTAAGATAAATTGACAAATTGAATCCCACACATGACCATTTGGTGTTTGATCACTCTGATTCAACAACCAAACCTTACATAGGCTATCATACAACCAAAATTTGAACTGATTGAAGGAGAAAAAATAGATATAATCAGTATTTTGAGGAGCTTCACTTTTGAAACAAAGGAAACACCAAGCCAATGGAGAAATGTAGCAAAAATCTTAGACAAACAAGAGGAAAAATCTGATATTGCAGCCGAAAGGCCCGTATTACCACCTCCTGTGTGGCAATAAATATCCTCTTTTTCATGATCTTGTGCTTGTCTTAATGATCTCTTGCAAAATAAAAATCCCCAAATGAAGGTCCACATTCCACCATTTCAAACTTATACATCATAGTTCAAATTTTATCAGGAGATGTATCTTAAGGAATCACAACAACTGAGATAGATCAATAAGGAGATTTTATCTACGCTCTTTAATAAACAAACCAAATCTACTCATTTCACAAGCACTTCTCATTTAAATCATTGAGTTCTTAGGGTTTGATCACTTTAGAGGTATAGCATGTTTCTCACTACCTTGGTCTTGCAAAACAAAGGCTCACTCTAGGTTAAAATTTTGGGTCAAATATTTCATCCACCCCTTATCATCTTTCACATTTTCACTTCACCAACCTTTGCAAAATTTTGAACATACTAGCAGTTTGGACTTGGACATCTATCAATCTAAACCCTAACTTTGCTACTTTATGTGTGAAATGAATCATTTTCCATACATTTAGTTAAGTTAGTTATCACATCTTGGACTTTTTAATCTTGAAGGTCACGAGTCTACCTTAAAGATTTACAAATCCATTATCCATCAAACATCAAACTTATAGTCAAAAGTGTTGTTCCAAAATGTTTGCAAAGATAACTTCCCATATCATTCACCTTTTCATCTCCCACTCACATCATTGATCCAAAACAACTTAGAGGGGCCCTCTTACCTAAATTTTAGTCAACTAGAGAGTTTAAACATTATAAAACCCAACATAACTCTCCCATAGGTGACCTACAATTTATGGTAACAACAAGATCACAACATAAGAGAATCATGGAGAAAACCAAAGCCCCATCTACCACAAGTGATACCAACCCTCAAGAATTTGATCCAAGAGGTCATTCTACCCCCTCACAAAAACCCCAAGATCCAAAGGGACCGTATGAGGTAGAAGACGTTACCAATAATCTATTTGAGCTTACTAAAGAGGAAATCTTTGAGTATAAGAAAGAACGCCAAGCCTCAAATAAAATAGCTTCAATTCCCCCATCTTTTTTTACACAAAACTTGCCACAAGGTTTGAATTCATCTATGCTTCAATCAACTCCATCGCTAGGGCCAAATCAAACACAAAATCCTAGTCTTGCAACTAGCCTTGCAAAGGGCTTTGGTCACACTCTTGATTTGGCAAGCAACACACTTGTGGGTACTTTAAATGCCAATCCACCCAAAAACACCACTTGGACACCTACATTTGGTGCTCCCACCATTCTCAAATATCTCCTACATCCACATAAACCACTTATACTCTATCACTCCATGATGACCTCAACATTTCAAGTGCAACCATCCTCATCCATCCCCACAAGTACCACAAGTGTGCCCAACGTCACACAAGGTAGTATGGATCAAGTGTCTCAAATGGATCAACAAGTTCATGTCAACACCTTTACACAAAATAAACCCTTAACACAATAGGGACATATTTATCCAACCACCCCATTGGTTCATCCATCCCATTGGATTCACAAAACATGTCCATCCCATCCATCGTCAATCCAAATAAAAATAACACCTTGGTTATGAATCCCATCAACCAAGATAATACCTTGGTCCCACCTCAAATACAACAAGGGAACCCCCTACCCATCGGTCAAGGAAACCCTTTCAATCAATTACAAGGTCTGACTATGCCATTTCCATCGCAATATCAAATGGCACCATCATCATAGTACCTTTCGTCCCCCACATCATACAAAATCAAATGGGACCTCAAATTTACATTCCTCCATACCAATCCACCATCATACAAGGAATGTTAAACCAAGGGAAGCCCCAACCTCTCATCAACAACACACAACCCACACAAACCATAAATTCCCAAACCCATCATAGATGTCCCAACAACCAAATGATCCTACATTGCAAGCACATGCTCTAGCCTTGAAACAAGAACAACAAACTTATCAAAAAGCCATGCAACAAAAACATCAATAACAACAAAAACAAGAAGCCACCCTAGCAGCACAACAACAATAACAAGGAGCCCTAGCAGCACAACAACAACAGCCCTAGCAAGCAGCCTTAGCAACACAACAACAACAAGAAGCAACCTTAGCACAACAACAACAACAAGCACAACAAAAAGCCCTAGTGGCACAACAAAAAAAAATGCCCAACAACAACACCAAGCATTCTTAGCAGCACAACAACAACAAGAAGCACAACAATCCGCCCTAGTGGCCCAACAATAGCAACAAGCCCAACAACAAGCCTTGCTCGCCCAAAAATATGCCCAACAACAACAAGCGCTTGCACAACAACAACAACAATAAGGTTTATACTATAACCCTCAACAAAACATTGCCAATAAAAACACGTTAGGAACATATACACCACCACCACCATCACCTTCACAACATCCTACACTACCATACACACCATACAACACTCCATCATATCAAAATCCCACATACAATCCATCCACCGTCCCACTATACACAACATATGTTCCTCCACCAACTCTGCAAGATGATGTAGCATCACAACTCAAGGCGTTAACACAACAAATGCAAGGAATCCAAATGGGCAAGATGAAGAAGCCCCATACACAACAAAACCTATGTCTATATCCATTCGATCGATACATCGAAATGGTACCATTCCCTTCTAGTTTTTAGGTCCCCAAAGTTGATAAATAAAAAGGGAGAGAAAATCATGTGGATCATGTCAAAGATTTTAATTTCATGTGTATGGAGGTTTCCTACAATGATTCCTATTTGATGCGCCTCTTTCCATGAAGCTTGACGGGCCCAACTATCTATTGGTTTTCTCAATTTCCTCTAGGTATCAAAACCTTCCAAGAAATCACCAATAAATTTATAGATCACTTCTCCTTTAATCTTGATGTGGATGTGAGCTTAGAAGAGTTATATACTCTCAATAAAAACAAAGGAGAATCCTTCACCAATTTCTTACAATGATGGAGACAAAGAGCCATTAAGACCAAGTGGCCCAACCACCCATCAACTAGTTCAAGTGACAAGCCTCGAGTCTGGGCTGAGAACAAAACATGATGAATGATGGTGTGGTAGATGCTAAGGTGGCCCTAAGTGCTCCTCGGTCAAACACCAATCAAATGACTAACGCTCAACCAACCGTACAACAAACTACATCACCACAAAATAATCAAATCAATAATGCTGAAATGCAACAAAGACGAACCCCCAACAAGAACAACTATCCAAAACACAAATATACACAGTTGGTGGAACCTATTGAAACTATCATGAAGAAATTGGTCGATTCAAACTTGATAATGCTTCCCAATTTCTAGAACTACCAAGAACCACAGGATAAACCACCCTGGTACAACGAGAAGGATCTTTGTGACTTACACAAAATCAAAGGACACAAAACATCAAACTGCATGAAATTGAAGAATGCTATCCAAGATCTTATCGAGAATGGAGACATATCTGTTGAAGTACCTATCAATAACTAGGATCTAAACAATAACCCCATGGTAGATCATAGTAAAGGGAATGACAATAGAAAAGGGAAGACCTACAATAATATGTAGCATGTTTATTCCAATGTGGTAACCTCTTGTGATAATGTCATCACTGTCATCACCATCAAAGGACATAGTGTAGAGTGTGGATTCACCACGTGATGTGGAAAAATAACCATCCAAGGAGCTCCATCTCAACCTAGGGCACAATCTACTTTGCCAATATCAAACCCTAGAAAATACAGTCTCCTAGATTAGCTTAAGAAGACCCCCGCACAAATATCAATCTTAGAACTAGTGAGGCTATCCCCCACACATAGGGAAATCTTAGAGAAATATTTATCCGCATCATCTATCCCTGAAGATATGGATACAAAAAAGTTTCAAACTATGTTCAGGCATATCACTATCCCTCATCCCCTCACCTTTTCAGAACAAGACCTACCATTGCAACCATCTCATAACCGTGCTTTACACCTTGAGGTCATTGTTCATAAGAACAAGGTTAAAAGAGTCTTAGTATATGGAGGTGTTAGTCTAAACATTTGCATTGCTCTGTCCTTGTTTGCTTCAACACCTTTCCCTTTTGACATGTCCATAGGTCCTTGATCTTTAGATAAATATTGCCTAGACACCTGAGGATATGGCAGGTTATTATTGGCATTAGGATCTGGAGGTGTAGTAAAGTTGTTCGGTGGAATAGAGGTGGTGAAGGGACCTCCATCCTGTGGAGGTCTATGTGGCAAGTCCCTCAAATCATACTTCTTAGCAGGCTGTTGGAATGTCTGCACCTCTTCAATATAAGCTTCTTCCTCATTGATGGGACCATTATCATTCATTGGATTTTCATTGAATAGCTGTGTAATATCATCTCCATTGCACACCTGATCTGCCTCTTATTTAAGCTTGTCTGATTCCTCCTCAGGTACGTTCTCCCTACTCTGGAAAAGGAGCATGATTGAGCACCAAGACTGATGAATCATAAGGAGTGGATGGCACCATCTCTTGACTAGTCAAATTGTTCTCCACCTCGTACTGGAAGATTGAAGCTACTGTTTGGAATTTTGGGCAGTCTAACTCAGAATGTAGACTTGTTTTATGGAGTCTACACCACCTTGATAAGGCAGCCTCATCCAAATATACTCCACTAGGAGGCTTCTCTTGATTGACTGGTTGATCCAATGGGGTGGGGAATCCTCCATTGTTAGGCCTTGTATTCCAAGTTCTGTTTTGTCTGGGTGGCTGTCTCTTGTCAAACCCTTGTCCACCAGTCTGACCTTGATCAAATTTTTGGCCTGAAGATTTTCCTTTATCATAATTATGTCCTCTATCATTATATCCTCTTTTAGGATGATGACCTCTATCAAAATGTTGTCCTTGTTGAATATCTCAATTTTCTCTGCTATAATTGGACTGCATACCTCTTTGAGCAACTTGAAGTTGATTGTTCTGGTTTCTCAAATAAGTCACCTCCATATTTAGTTTCTTCACTTGTTCAGTTAGCTCATCCAGCCTCTCTTGGTAATAATTCCTATATGGGGGCTGATTTGCATTATTTTGAGGATATGCTACTGCAGTGCTGGTATTCAGTGACTGGTTCAAGACTTCAGAGTTCTATAGATACATGGGAAAACCATCTCGAGATTGTGCATGAAGAGGCTGATTCACATTTTTTGGGGGGTAGCTGACTGTAGGTGGAACTTGACTCACTGGAGGCCCTGGGTGAGGGACCATAGGCAACTGAGGCACCAGATTCATGTTTGGATTGTGATTTGTGAGAGCCTGGTTGAGAGCTGGGATCTATCCAGGGTGAGCAGTGGGTCCTAACGATGGTAAAGGCCTAGGAAAATGTTGTCTTAAAGGAGTGCTAACCTTCACAGCCTCGACATATGCGTCAAGAAAAGTGGTAGGAGGGTTATTTCTCCACTTCATGAAGGTGGCTATAAGACTATCAAGACCTTCATAATAGAATTCTAAAGCAGTGACTTCGTCAACAACATAAGGATCCTGCAATCAGGTATAGGCATGATGAAACCTATTGTTAAAGGATGATATGGGCTCATGGACTTCTCTCTTAACATTGGTGAACTGAAGGTAAAGCTCATTGGGACTAATGGGGATCCTAAATTTCTATAGAAATGTAGTTTCCAATTTAGTCCAATTTTGAATAGACCCAATAGGAAAATGATTGTACCAATAGAATGCATCTTCTTCTAGGGAATAAGGAAAGAGCCTACACACTACATCCTCATAATTAATTCCTCTATCCTTAAGGAAAGTCTAAAAGATCCTAATATGTTCCTCAAGAGTTCTATTGGGGTCGTTAACATGGAACTTAGAACAAAAGTGTTCTGGGTTCTTAGGCATGACATTGTAATTATTGAAGGTCAAAGGAGATGGATTGTTGGAAAGGAAAGCCATTGGTGATGGTGGGGGTGGTAATGTCTAGTTTATGACAAGGTGAGGTCGCTGAATGAGAATGTCCTCAGAATCAGATGAGGATGGACTTGATGAGGATGAGGATGATGGGGATGATGAAAGTGGTCGGGTGGATGATGACTCACCCCTTATTCGGGTCCTCCTTGACCTGGTAGGAGCTGGAAATTCTTGAAATTCCTCTTCTCCTGGAGTAGATCTAGTTCTTCTTCTGAATCTTTCAGGAGAGATGGCAGACAAAAATTGATCCAACTTAGCTTATTCAGACCCTCTTTCTAGCGCCAATATGTTGATGGTGTTTTCTACACAACAACAACTCAGAAAAAATATAATATCCTATCTCTCTTGAAAGGTAAATCTCTATCATCAAGCCTCAAGAGATAACCCCAAGGTCTCTAATGTTTGGTCTTGACAATGCATAAACAACTTAGTGATAAATGTGAAAATGTTGGTAATCACAAAGGGACCTTACTACAACCAAATACTGAATCTTTAATTTATCAAATCTGGCAATGTAATGATACTTCAATCCTAAACCTAACTAAAATGATAAAAGAAATAACAAAATATAAGGGTTTAAGAGAGATCCCTAAGATTAAAACTACTCCTAAGATTAACAATGCAAATGATGAAATACTTGAAATGGATCAATCCCTCATAAACTAATTCCTGCTTGACCTAGATGAATTTGCAATCTTATAGAAATAGTGCAATCTTCTATGGTATTAAAGATCTTTCAGATCATGAACATTCATCCAAGACAACCCTATGGCAATTGAAATGAATAAACCTTCACAATTGAACTAAGCACAATAGATATATAGTACAGACTAACTTTGCAAAGCAACTAACAATCAACTAGCTATAAAAATTATGGACCGAGGATCACTACAAACACTTCAAGCATCAAACCATAAACACCATTGAATCATGTCTAATTCCAAATCTAGCATATATTTAATAATTCTCAAGCAATCTCAAAGATAGAACAACAAGAACCATGCAGGATAAATTGACACAAGAGAATTCACCAAAAAAATAATGTCTTCAATTGTATTGAATCACCCAATAATAGCAACAATTCCAGTGTTTTGTGTTACAACACTTACTCAAAATAAACTAGCTTCTAACTCTTGCTTTATTGCTTAATTCTCTCCAATATCCAAAACTATCTATCTATCCCTTACAAATGAGGCAGAATGTCATATTAATAGAAGCCCCCCAAGGCATGTAAGCCTAATTAGAATTTACAATAATAATAAATGGCCATAACACAAGTCGGCCAAGAGGAATTCAAAATAAGATAAATTGTGCATTAAATGCATGAACTCCATCGAGGTCGGCCTGGGATTTCCAATATAGTTCGGACCAATGCATGCAAAATAATAGGGAAGCACAAATTCTGATGTAGCCTAGCATTAATTGCTTTCCCCTTTGTCTTTATTTCACTCCACCCTATCATGCACCATCAAAAGTATCCTGTCCAAGTCGGCTATAGGTGGCAGAGGTAAAACCTTAATTCTCTTCTCGATAGATTTAATATTTTCTCTTGACTGCTTCACCAACTTATCCCACTCAACCTTACTGGATTGATAATTCTCAATAACTGCAATATAAGTGGCTGCATCATCCAACTGATGTCCAATAATTGGATCTTCATTGATTGGAGAATATACATCTCGCCACCATTTTATCAATTTTTCTAAGTTCAAATGTTTCAGTGCAAACTTCTTTCTCCCTGTCATCACTTCAAATAAAGAAATACATTTATCATAGATATCAGTCAGGGTATCTTCAATTTTCCTCCTCTGCTTATATACCTTCTTCAAAACATTTTTCCTTATTTTCAAAGCTTCAAACCATTCCCAAGGTTTTGCAGCTCTAGAGGAAGGGAGAATTCCATCACTCACCAACTTATCCTCAGGGTACTCCATGATGGTTTTGGTTTTCTACAGCCGGAGATCTCCATCCTCTTTATCTTGAGCCAATACATATTTCAACCAATTTATTGACCTCATTGCATCTCCTCCAGTTGAAATGATGTCCTTGATAGCATTATCTCCCTTAGTTTGTACCCCCTATAACCAGTTCGTTGTGGCAAGAGTAGTGGCCTTCATTCTTTCTAGCTCAGTTATGGTCTCTTGTGGCAGGAAACTCACAACAAAAGATGAGGAGCTAATAGATTGCAAGGGCTTCATCAAGTCCTACAAGTACTTCTTTAATTTCTAATTCTCCTTCTTCAGCTCTTGCTTAGTCTTCACTTCTTTCCTCAACCAACCCAAGATCACTACACTAGAGCCTTCATATTCTTCAATATCCTGTTCCATGGAAGTAGGCCCTAGGCTGATGGTTTGCACATTATAATCACTCCCAGTCACATCATCCATGTTCTTATCAGCGGTTGGAGTAGCAATTTGGATCACCCTATTATTTGTTTCATCTCTTTCAATCTTGGAAATGACCTTGGCCTTCTTCTTTCCTTTACCTTTTCCTATGTTTTCCAATAGCTCATCCCAATTGGGAGGGGTGTCACACAAGAATTTTTTTGCTCTTCAATTCCTTATCCAACTAGCCAGGAACAGTAGACTTCGACTGTGCCTTACTCTGCCCAACTTCATCTTGTTGACCCCTAGGAAAATCCTTGCTCAAATTCTGCTCCTCAGGAACCTCCTTGGCCTTATCTTCTTTTTATTTAGTATGCTCTTCTCTATACACAGGTGATGGAGTCCTAACTAGCATTTATTCTACCTAAGAAGGTTGATTATCTTCACTCCTAACAGGTGAATCATCATATGTAACCAAGGAGACTGCAACACCCTCTCCATTTCTGCCTCAACACTAAAGATCTCTCCCTCCTAAAATTCTTCTCCTTCTGTATCTGCAGCTTGATGAACTTTTACATCCTTGGATTCACCTGACACATTGCTAGTTTTATGAGGGGATGGAACATCATCATGTTGTTCTACTGCAGGAAGAATTGGAGGAGTACCCTTCTTTGGTACACTGTCCTTAGGAGAAGGAGTTCTTGATTTCCTCGTATAGACTTGTGTCCTTTCTCCTGAGCTTTCTACATTTACCACATGTGGGTTAACTTCTTCTCTAGCCTTGGAGCTTACCTTTTCCTTTTGTGACAACCTTAAAATTCTCCTTCTCTTGAGCATAGGAGCACTAACCTCAGGATCTTGCTTTTCAGCTTCATCTTTTCCTAGCTTCTTAGCCTTTGAAGTGTGCCCCTTTTTCTTAGCAATAGGTTTTCTTTATTTTTTTGTTTCCCGAGCTTCCTCCACTTGAACATCTTTAATCTTGATTTTAAAAGGAGAGCTCACCTTTCCCTTAGGATCTTGCTCAGTTGACTCCTCAGAAGTAGAATGAGACTCTAAGTCCCCCATCAAATCATAGGTACATTGTACACCCTCATTCTCCAATTGGACCATACCTTATGCTTCAGCCACAACTTTGTATACTTAATGACTGGATTCATTAACTGCTCTAACTATGTTTTTTCTTCTTCCAACTAATCTATTTCACCAATTGGTCTGTCCTTTACTGCCTCATAAGTGTGGCCCTGAATCAAATCTCCATCATCTTCAACCTGATCCAGAACTGCCTTCACATTATATAGTCAGACTAAATCTACTGGCAACCAGGAAAACTTCTTCATTCTAACCTCATACTCATCATTGCAATTAGCCCAATAGTCTTCCAAATAATCCTTGTGGCTATATTCTCTACTGGCTTTCTTTTGTGCTTCACCAGTTCTGTCAAACTTGGAACTCTGGGAATGGAAGGATAACCCAAAAGTGCTCATCTCCTCCTATGAAGCCTGAGCTGAGTTAATGGAAGGGCACACCTCACTAGTTCCTATCCTTAAAGGGAAGTCACCACCAAATCCAGTCTTATTCTTATCTTTCTTCACGATGGCATCAAAGTCACATATTTGTCTTGTGACCTCCAGGAGTATGATATGATCAGTGGGATACCTTGGAAGTTGATATGGAGCCCTTTGACAACCATCAATCCTTATGTACAAGAAGGTGGGAAACTATATGAACCAAGCCCCATATCTCTTGATTAGCTTCTTGGCCTGATAAAAAATCCTCACATGTTATGCACTTTGGAGTAACCTGGTGATGTACATGGTGAATGCATCATTCACCCTTCTGTAGCTCGAGTTACCCAAATGCAGTTGTGGATAAACCTCATAGATCACATCTTGCCTGAAGATGCCTCTAGTACTTAGCCCCTTATATGGATGGAATCTTGCAAGCACATAGACCAAGTAGGAAGTCATTGTGAAGGTCTTGGTTTGTAGGAAATTACACAATTGCTCATGAATCATAGCACTTATAACACCTGCCCAATAATAATTAGTATTCTGCTCCATCCTTGCAATGAATTGTAACATCCATTCCTCAAACACATCGACACTCTTTAACCCTACCACTCTACTAAGAAGGGTGATAGCATCATAATATTCCTTCTTGAGATTTGCTCTGAATAGCTATTTGGGTAGCTTGGAATAGTGATACTTGGGCTTCTCCAACCAAGAATTGATAACCTGTTGGGCCTTGATGGTATCTTCTTCATATAATTTCCTTGCCATATCCATATCAAAAGCCACCAGACCTGTCAGGCATGTCAAAGGTCTGGGCAATAGACACCAGATTCAAATTTGCTACAATCCTCCCTTGGGGACCGACTATCCTTTGGGTACCTCTGTCATAGTGCTTGGCACACTCAAGAACCAACTCATAACATTGCATTGTAGAAGGGAATCCAACTACATGTGCCAATCTTGATTCCAAAGTCCTTCTAGCCAGTAAAGGAAGGTTCTGCGCTACCATTCTAGCGTTAAACTCTTCATAGTCCCATAATCCAACATTTGTGTTAGTCACTTCTGACTAGATAGAAGTAATCTTGCTCTCCAGGATCTTACTCTTGATGTCCATCTTGATCCTTTCTGCTTCAAACATAGAAGACCCTTCTATACTTGGATCCATCACTTTACTCCTAACTCCACTTGTCACCGCCTTTCTTGACTCATCCTACACTTAACAAAGAAACCATAGTAAAGATCAAATGAAGGACAAGTTAAATCAATCATAAAAAAATGTATTCATCATCAAAATGAGTCCCAAATGAGCAAGGTGTCATTAAATCTCATAAAAATTGATCATATCAAAGTTTAGGTTTCAAGTCATCCTGTGGAATCCAAAGCCAGAGAGGAATTTCAGAAAATTCCCAATCAGATGGAATTTGGCGAAGTAAACATGGAAGCCCCCAAGATAACTATTTGATCCATTATCAAACCAAATAAACAACATGAGAAATCTTAAAATAGCTCAAATTAATCATAAAATTCAGTTAATAAGTCATGCCATCTCATAATCCTTCATTTTCAACAAAGTTTCAGAGAATTCCACTTGGGATAGAATTCCGCGAAAGAAACGATAGTCAACAAATTTTGGAAAAAATGAAAGGACAAAGGATTTTTCAGAAAAATACAGATAGAACAGAAATCCGCGGGGAAGATGAAAGTCCGGGAAACTGTGAATTTCGGGAAAACAAGGGGAAAAAAAATTTTCGGGGAATTCTGGCAAAAGAGGAATTCTGCAAAGAACCTAAAACACTGAATACCATCATTTTCTCACGAATTCACTCAAATTGATTGAATGATCACAAATTTGAGGACCTTGGTCATGGAACCAGTTTAATTTGAACCTCCCACAGATAATTTTTTGGATTCGAGGCTCATCCTAAAAAAAATTGAAAGGAAATGGCGATGCCCTAGGCATAAAACCCTAAATTTCAACCATTGATGCACAAAGAAAGCTTAGTGTTTAATTATGTCAATTGCTAGGTTCTCATAAAGGGTTATTCATGACCCACAAGCAGTCTACCTCATGATGCAAATGAAAGAATGAGCTTAGAACTTACTTGGGACACCATAAACCAGACAATATCAAGCAACCCTAGACTTAGATGCTAAAATATACAGAACTTCAAATTCCAAGCATGCCCAAGACGGAAAGAATCACTCACATTCAATAATCAAAAGCACGATAATACAAACATACCATTAATAACATGCAAGTCTATTCCAGCAAAGACAAACAACAATCTTGAACGTTCGAGCAAGCAACAACAATGATAATGCTAAGGGAGTCACAATCAAATCCAACAATTCACAAATTTAGCATGCCAAAGCTAGCCAAGCACCTCAGGATGGAGTGCTTCAACTCAACAGGATGCAAATGATAAAGCAAAATGGCGTAAAGTTCCCCAAAAATAGATTAAATACCATCTTTAGAAATCGTACAAATGACATTAATGCAATCGACAAGACATCCAAACAAAACCCAGAAACCCAACAAGATGACAGATATTCAAAGAAATCCAATCACCATGGAATTCCGCGAAGGTCAAGAATTCCCAAACCACATAAAGCAAACAGGACCGGACTTAGAGAGGATCCGGGGAATTCCGCTAGCAGATTTTCCCGACAATAGTGAAAAACCCGAGATAAGCTCAAAACTTAAGATATTCATTGAATACCCTAAAGGGACCACCAAAGTAAGAAGGATAAACACTTAAGCTCATGCCAAGGCAAGGCGAATCCCTCAAATTAAAAGACCAAAACAACAAGAGCGGAAGTAAAAGAGGGTCCCTGCTTTCAGCAGGGCGTGTGTGCAAAAACTGCACAACACTTGGGTTATTGAGAGGATGCTATTGAGAAAGGAAAGAGTACAACCATCAAAGCCTATGATGATCAAGAACAGGTATCACAAGGCATAATCATGCTACCCATCCAAGTGGGACCCGTCATTGCGGAGACTACATGCCAAGTGTTAGACCTTGATCTCCCCTACAATATCTTGTTTGGTCGACCATGGATTCATGCCCTAAAAGTTGTATCTTTGACCTATCATCAATGTGTAAAGTTTCCTTTTGAGGATAGAGAAGTTACCATCCATGGAGACCTTGAGCCTTTTTACTACTACAAGAACCTTGAGGCCAAGTTTTACAAAATACTCCAAATCCCTAAAAATGATGAAGGGCCTACACCCTCCTCATTTTTTGACCCATCATCCCTTGCATCTACCTCAGAAACAAAAACACCCATTGTGCAGAACATTCCTGACATCAAATTAGTAATCCAAGATGATGGTTATGGAGATTATAAACTAATGAAGGACACTTTTGTGTTGGGAGACCTACCTCTTTCTCCCAAATCTCACGAGAAACCTGCACCTATTAACAAAGTGGCTAAAACATTAAATGTTGCATCTACCACCTTCACCAAGTGGGGGGATTTGAACAAAGAAGATGCCAAAAAGGAGGATGTTTGTAAACTACTCTATCAAGATGACTGACTCGTGCTTGTTTTCCCATGGAAGATGACAATAAATTTTTTGAAACTAATGAAGGGATGGGGGTACAACAAGAATGAGAAGTTGGATCAAAATGACAATATTTTGCTAGAACCCATTGTTCCTGAGAGACGTCCAAATAATATTGGCTTAGGATGTACTACTACCAAGGTTACCCTTATTGGAAAAGGTACTTCGCTAAACCCAAGTTGAGGCTTCCTCTTGGTTACCAACATCGTGTGATACTACCCTAGATGACTTCCCCCTCAACATTATTGACCTATTTGAGAATAACTCTCTCTTCATGATATCCACAACATATTTCACCCCAAATGACCAAACCACTGAAATAAGCCTAGTATACCCCCAACTCATTGATTGGGACCAACAAGGACCACTGATTCTATATTTATTTGAAAACTATGAAGCAATCTAATAATTTATGGGACTCCATGAAAATTTACCATGGGAAGATCATAAAGTCGATTTTGATATACAACTAGACACACAGGCGTACTATGGGGAGACGATTGATTCCTTCAATCACAAAATTGACGACATGCAAATAACATGCAGACCTTTGAGTGAAAACCACATTATGGAACTTTCTGATCCTAAAATAGTAAAAATAAAGGACACATCCAAGGGTGGAAACCTCCTTGAGGCACCCAAGGATGAGGGATTCAATCTCCCCCTTAGTGCAATGCATCTAGAAAAGTCAGCAATGTTAGCAGAAAAGGCTACTCCAGTCAATATGGAAACGAAAGAAGCACCCAAGATAAATTTCTATGTTGAATCCTTATTGGATGAAGAACAAAAAAACCTAGCAATGTTTTTGAAAGAGCAACTAGCCAACTTTGCATGGTCATACACAGATATGCGAGGGCTTGATCAAAAAGTGGTTGTGCATCACTTAGCATTCTATCTTGAGGCCAAACTAGTGAAGCAAAAATTGAGAAAGATGCACCCTCAAATAACAATCTTCATAAAACTTGAGTTACAAAATATTTTTAACGTTGGATTTATCCAACTGATTAACTAACCTAAGTGGGTTTCCAACCTGGTACAAGTCTCTACACCTACTTGGGGTATCAAAATATGCACAGATTTCAAAAACTTAAACAAAACATGTTCGAAGGATGATTTCCCTCTTCCAAGCGTCGACATTATCATGGATTTAACAACTGGACATGAAATGCTATCACTCATGGATGGTTTTTTAGGCTATAATCAAATCATGATCACCAAGGAGGATCAACAAAAAACTGTGCTCACTTGTCCATGGGGAACATATTGTTGGAACATGATGCCATTTGGGCTAAAGAATGTAGGAGCGACCTATCAAAGAGCAATGACCCTCATCTTTCATGATATGATCCACAAAAAAATTGAAGACTATGTGGATGATAGTTTGGCCAAGTCAAAGAAAAGGAGTGATCACATGGAGGTATTGGGACCCATCTTCGACAGGTTCAAAGAGTATAAAGTATGGTTGAACCCTAAAAAGTGTGTCTTTGGGGTTACATCAAGAAAGCTTCTTGGCTACATTGTGTCACAAAGAGGGATAGAGATAGATCCAACAAAAGGGAAATCCATCCTTGATATGGAACCATCCCAAAATTTGAAGCAGATGAGAGGGTTACAAGGAAGGTTGTAGTCCATTAGAAGGTTCATAGCGCAATTATCAGAAAAAATTCACCCTTTCTCACATCTTCTCCATAAAGGAATAACTAATAAGTGGGATGAGAAGTGAAATAAATCCTTCCATCAGATCAAGGAACACCTATTGATACCTCCAGTGCTCATGTCACCTATACCAAAAAACTATTAATCTTGTATATCTCAGCAATATTAGTAGCACTAAGTGCTCTTTTAGCACAACATGATGAAAACGAAAAAGGAAGAGCCATCTATTACATCAGCAAGACCTTGGTAAGCTATGAAATGAATTACTAATCCATTGAGAAAGCATGCTCAATGGTGGTTTTTGCTTCACAAAAGTTTAGACATTACATATTGTCACATCAAATCAAGCTTATTGCAAAGATTGACCCATTTGAATACCTGTTATCTAAAGCAACTCTCATTGGGTGAATGGCCAAATGGGTAATGATCCTGACTAAAATTTACATAGAGTACGTGGAGTACAAGGAAATCAAGGGACAAGTGATCATAGACCAACTGGTCGAAGAACCTATCTATGCAAAGAATCCTTTGATATCTTAATTTCCTAATGAATCAATGTTCCTTGTCAATACAAAAAAATCAATGGAAAATGTACTTTGATGGATCATTTACCCAACATGGATCAGGGGCGGGTATTCTTTTTATGACCCCTCAAGGTGATTGCATTCCAAAGTCATACTAACTATCCTTTCCTTGTAATAACAAAATTGTTGAGTATGAATCCCTAATAACGGGTCTAAGGATAGTAGTTCAGTGGCAGATACAAGAATTAAGAGTCTATGGGGACTCACACCTAGTTGTCAATCAAGTCAATGATGACTACCAAACCAAGGATGATAAAGTCACTCCTTATAAGAAGATGGTAGAAAGTCTTAAAGAATTTTTTATTGATATAACTTTTGAAGAGATTCCTCATATCAACAATCGAGCAAAAAATTCCATGACAACAATTGGATCATTGTTAGATATGTCGCACAACGTCCTTCAATGTGAATTCATGGTAGAACAACTTCTTGTGTCAGCTTTCAAAATCCCAAAATTTGAATTTGTGTGTGTAATTGTTGGTCCTGGCTCCTTGTGGTATCATGATATATTCACCTACCTTAGCAGAGGAACCCTCCCATCTGATATCACCTCTAATCTTAAAAGGACCTTTGTTAAAAAGTCATCCTGATCCATGATCCTAGGTGATACCATTTTATGCAAAAGCATCAAGGGGACATTACTATGATGTCTCAACAAAGAGGAAGCCTTGACCACCTTAATAGAAGTACACGATGGCATATGTGGTTCCCATTCTAGTGGTATGACTTTAGCTAAGAAAATGTAAGGACATGGTATTACTGGCCAACCATGGAAAGAGAAGCCCGTTAGTACATGCAGAAGTGTGTCTAGTGTCAACAACATGGAGATCTTATTCATGCTCCAACTCTGAAGTTATAGCCAATGGTCACACCTTGGCCTTTCTCATAGTGGGGGCTTGACCTCATAGAAAATATTACTCCCACCTCATCTAATGGCCACAAGTACATCATAACAACCACTGAGTATTTTAACAAGTGGGCGGAAGCCATTCCTATGACCTAGATAATGGGGAAGCAAATTTCTAAATTTATTCTGAATTACCTTATCTATCGTTATGGTGTTTCACTAGCCCTTATCTCTGATAACAAAACACCCTTCAAGAACTAGGACCCTTCAAGAACCAGGATGTGAAAGAGCTATATCAAATATTCAACATCCAACATCGGTTCTCTAACTCGTATTACCCCCAAGGCAATGGTCAAATTGAGGCTACAAATAAGACCATTCTAAAAATCCTAAAGAAAACGGTCAATGAAGTTGGTCGTGACTAGCATTTGTAGTTAAATCCTGCCCTCTAGGCCCATCGAAGCAATATCCACACACCTTTAGGTGCAACCCCATTCTCCTTGATCTATAGATCCGAAGCCATCCTGCCTATTGAGGTTGAGCTTCCCTCACTATGAGTGTCACTGTAGAATCTATTCACTAATGAAGAGTACAAAGTATCTTGCCTAAATGAGTTAGAATTCTTGGTTGATCATCATCTTGAAACCCTTAATAATTTGCAAGAATATCAAAATTGACTAAAATAGAGCCATAAAAAGAAGATCAAGAATGGTCTTTCTAGGTAGGGGATCTTGTTCTCAAGCAGAATCAAAAAAAATCTAGATTAGGACAATAAAGGAAAGTTTGAACGTAACTGGTTAGGTCCATTTGTCGTCACAACAAGCTATGGATCAGAAGCATACCAATTATCAATGCCTAAAGGTGAACCCTTACAGGAACCAACCAATAGTCTACATCTTAAAAAAAATTATGCCTAGGCTTGAAGAGTGTAAACCTCAAAAAATCAAAAAAATCAAAAAAAGATCAAAAATAAAAAAATAAGAAAAAGGATTGAAAACAATAAAGAAAAAAAATTGTCCTCTAGTGAAAACCACTTTGATGGTGCTTTGGGCAAGTACCTTGGTGAAAACCTAGCAAACAAGCACCTTGCATAAATAAAGCACCTCCATCAATCTTTGGCTCTTTATCCTATCATTTTTGGCATCACATCCATCCATCACATCATTCATCCTATTTATTCCATCACCCATTCACGTCTATATCATAGCTTGATATTGTGAAGTATCATATCCCCTCTAGTATTGCTTGGCATATTCCTAAGGTCAGCTTGTCCTACCTATATCGAGGTAGTTTATTGCATCATAGTAGAGGAAATTCATTATGAATCAGATTGGGTTCTTGTATATCTTAAGGCTATTGGAAATCTCATCAAAAATAATAAAACAAAATTCATATAACATTCATCAAAATCCAAAAACATTCAAAATCTTGTACAACTAAAATCCAAAAACATTAAAAAATTATAAAGTCAAAATCCAAAAACATCCAAAACATATCAAAATCCCTAAACATGTCAAAACATTGAAACTCCAAAAATGGTACCTTCTTGAACTACGAGTCTCTGAGCTTGAACGTAGACAAGGCCATCATTGATGTGCCCTTGAGACACCCTAGGTCAGTCCTTTAGCATTCCATCATAATAAACTAACAATCCATCAATTATTTGTATCTCATCATTAATAAGTCAAATTAAGTTGAACTACATCTCTGCATGCATAATGTAGGAAAGGCTCATCTTTGATAAGCCCTCAAGGCCCCTAGGATAGTCTATTAGGTTAGGTTCTTGGTTATAAAACTTAGAAAACCCCTAAACATTTGGAAAACTTTGAAAACCCCTAAACACTTGAAAAATCAAAAAAATCCCCAAAACATTTGAAAACTTAGAAAAACACAAAAACATTTGAAAAATTAGAAAAATCCAAAACATTGGAAAACATTGAAAAACCTAAATAGCCTCAAATAACCAAAATCAAAAAATTCATATAAACTTTCCAAAAGACCAAAAACAACCTCAAAACATTTCCAAAATACTAAAAACATTGAAATATGCCAAAAATCTCAAACCATCCATCCCATTTCATTTTCACCCACAATAAACTTCATCCATAATAAATCAAATCATCATCTTCAACCTTTGGTGAAACAAATAGAAAACAAGTGTCACAAGTTGTAAAGTGAACTAAATTGTCAAAATCTAAAGTCTAGATCATAGGTAAATGAGTCAGTGAAGTTTGTATCAATGGCTTATCACACACCTAGTCCTAATCAAAACATTTGATAAACTTTCCTAGGATGTATCCTTCCGACAATGGACATCAACATCAAAAATCACCTTAGCTACGTTAAATTGGAAAGAGATTTAGATAATACTGACTATTTGTTTTTGATATTTTCTTATGATTTATCTTATTGACCCATTCCAAGGACCTCTCGATGATGTCTCAATGATTTAGAGAGAAAGGAATAGGGCATCAATCATTATCTTTCGTTTGCTATGCTTGGGGGTATTCTTATAAAATAATATTGGCGCATACTTGCTTAGTTGTGTGTAGGGAGGTTGTTTAGAGTAGATTGTTGACTATTGTGTATGCTTTGGTCCGATATATTCTAAGCTTCTAAACTACATTCCAATGAGGTTTCCGTATTTCAAGGTGTGAACAAGAACTATCCTATTTGTTTGCAGAGTCAAAGTACATCACACTGGATACAACACCATCCTGGTTATCAATACCATGGTGCATTGTGTCTATGTGTTATATCAAAAATAAGGAATGACAGAAATTCCCAATCCCAGATATGAGAAAAATCATCCATCTCATCACCATATCTAATAAAGTCTTGGTGGATCATAGAATTGTTGGAATTTTGAATCAATCTCAAAACCAATGGTCAAATCATTCACTTTATACTTTTCTCTTCTTTCCACGCTAACCTAGTATCATGACAATCAACAAAAACATCATCATGCATCCATCCTGCATCCATAAAATCATCAACATACATCTCACATCATCACAACATATTAGATCATAATAAAGGAAAACATAATCCACTGCATCATCATTATCATTTAGGTTGTTTTGAATAATATAGATTTGTTATTCTAAGCATTTCAATCCATTGCATAATCATTTATAACATCCATATCATTTAAATAAAATTCATACTATAAGCATCATCCATATATGCATCCATATACATACATCATGATATCATAAATCACATGGAAAAAAGTACACAAAAATAAATACATTTATCCATACATCTTGCATATCATATCATGTCATAACATATCATACAAAGATACTGAAAAAGAAGATAACACATCCATTGCATTGCATCCATCTCATAAAAAATACATATCATATAGCATAACACATAAATTAAAGAGGTGTATCCTATCATATGCATCCATACATCCATAAAGCATGAAATAAAGGCACATCACATCATGAATCTGAATCATCTCATATATATATATCAAAAAATGACTATCATGATACAATATATGAATCAGTGTGTATGAATACAAAAATACAATATACACGAGACTATCAAAAATGAGCTTATGAATGTGTATCTATATAAGTAATCAGGTAGGGAATAAAAAAAGTGTCTATCCCTGGTGATTGCTCGACTCCCTAGGTCTAACTAAAGGCAAATCCTCAACCTTAGGAGGTGCTCTGATCCTTTGCGAATGGTTAGGCTACCACAACTCTCTGGGAACATCTTGGTTGTAGTGCATCTTGTAATAGGTAGCCTCTATTACTACCTCTCTGTATAATCTAGCAGAAACCACCTATCCCTATGAGGCCACTGTCACAGCCTCGAGCTGCTTTTGTCGCCCTATCTCCTGGGCAAGTGGTAGATCCAACTGCTGCCACAACTGAACCTCCTTGCACTACTCCACAATCATTGCTTGCAGCTATTACCGCAACTAATCTCTCTTGGTCGTAAGGTAAACAATTTTTCCGTCTCTCAGATCTGGTTGCAGAGGTGGTGGAAGTGGCGGTAGTGCCCCTAGAACTTGTCCATACTGCTGATTAGGCTAATGCCCTGGGTCCTAGTGACCCTAATCCTATCAAGGCTGCTCTTCGTCCCTTGGCACATGTACCCTCTACTAGTCCAGCTGTTGCTATGGATGCTTCCTGCCCCCATCCCCACCTCTACCGTAGCCTCTCCCTCTCCCATTGGGGTATCCCCCTGTTGGGCCTATCAGGCAAACAGGTGGTTTGAACTATGCATCATATCTCGGGGTAGTTCCTATGTCTTGTAAACCTTGATCATAAGCCCATGGGTGGGAAACCAAATATCGAAACTCATTGATCACCATGATAGGATCAATTTAAGCTCTCCACTCGACCCCTCTCTAAGATCTCACAAAAAATGGTTGTATAATCATCAAGAGGTACATCTTTTACCTCCCCGAATTGTTTAACAATGCGATCTGAAAGGTACCACTCCACCATAGTGTGCTCCCGCCCTTGGATATGGCAAGTCTGTTTGGCAAAATACAACTACTATTGTTCACCATACCAGCAAGAACCTACATCCAAGGCCTTCATCTGAATACAGTCATGTCATCTATGACACGACGCTAATATGGGATACCTGTCGGGCTGGTGTGTTGTAATCTCATAGGGACTCTGTATTTGAATACAATGAGCTCATCCTCATGAACGTTCGCAAAAACAACAAGGGGCCTCAAAATTGCAATATGCTCATAAGCCCAAATGTGAAGCAGTATAACATTTGCTCCAATGCTTTGGCCCTGGCAATAAACTACCTGATGCATATCATGATATAAAGAAGCAAGTAGAATTGGCCCCAAAGCGTACATAGTGCTACATTAGATCATCCCATGCCATGCAACCCCCAACCTAGACTGAAACTTCTTCCCTTTCGGTCGGGGGAAATAATGCCAACAATGATTGCAACAATGAACAATTTGAATATGGGTACTCGGGCTCTGTATAGGTCCAAGTCTATCTAGGAACTAACTAAAATGATGTTGTCAGTTCACAATAGTGAGAAAAACGCATCTCTCCCACCATCTATGTCATAAATAAATTGCTCCCCATGAATGGGAAGAAATAGGATCCACCACATGTCCTTGAGTGTGACTATGGCCTCACCGATGGGCAAGTGGAAAGAAGATGTCTCGCTGTGCCACCTCTCGATGAGTGTCATCATCATGGCCAAATGGGTGTAGACCTCTAGCATAAAAGCGATAAAAACTAATCCAAGCATCTCCAACCGCTCCACCTCCAGGTCATCGAAGTCTCGTTCCACTGCCTAAATCTCAGATTGATGCTCTTGTGACATCAAACGCTACAAATCCTCCTGCACGCATTGCACACACAGTGTCAATTTTTCTTGAAAATCTAAAAATTGATCAAAATCTGAAGATTTGCATCCTAAAACATCAATTATGTCATTGAAATCAATACCATCACCATTTTGAAGATGTGTCGTTGTATCATTTTAGGGGGTGTGTCGCCAATTTTGCAATGTGCATCACAATACTCAGTTGCACATTAGCATTTGCATGCGTTGCTATAACTAAAACTAAGGGTGCGTCGCTATTTTCTATGTGTGTCACCCACCACAAATGTGCATCGCTAAACTAAAAAACCCTATGTGTTGTTGTTTTACAAGTGTGACACCCTAATCAAATGTATCACTCAAGTGCTTTGCTAAACAATAGTTGTGTCGCTAAAAAATCAATAGCGACACTTTTGACACCTTTTGTGCATCACTATATAGTGACGCCCTTGAAAACCTAATTTGGACACATTAATAAATGCATTAAAATACAAAAATCAAGATAAGTTTCGAGTCACATACTCGGGGTCCTACGTTTGCTTGAAACTGGTACTCTCAAACCCGCTTAGAAAGGTGAATTGGAAGCGCACGGTGGGCCATCTCATCAAATTGTCAAAGCTCCAAATGCACAAGTTTGCTAAAGTGTGAATGCACAAATGAATTGGAAGTGCAACCTTTTCACCTATTTAAGCCAAAAAATTAGGGTTTTTTTCCCTAGTTCGAGCCAAAAGCTAGGGTTTTGGCCCATTTTACCCGTTTTCGCACTGCGCTACCTATTTTGAGCTATTTTTTAGGCCTTTTTTTGCATCTCGATGCATATTTTGGCAGTTGAATTAATATATTACCTTTGTCAAGAGATCAACCCAAAATTCAATTTTTTTGCTTGATCTCTCGAGGGGGCAGGGAACCAATGTATTTCTTCCGCTAGGGCAATAGTGGGGCATCCAAAAATTAGATTTTTTAAATTTTTTTGATCTGAGCAGCAGTTTTAATCCAAAAAGTGCCAGTCTTTGAACCAACGTAACAAGTACCTTGCTTTAAAGAGGGGAAAAATGTAGACACTTAAAAATGTCCCGAATAATACTACACACTCGAATCTAATATACTAACACCGTTTCATCCTAAAATCCATCCTCTTTTCGCTTGATTAATTAAATTAGCCTAGCTATTTAATTAATCACATCATTTTCATCTATTAATTTGATTAATTTAATTAGATTAATTCCTACCCCTTTCATGCTAACCTGTCATCTTGTTAAATTGGATAAATCAAAATATATAATTTTAACACCCTAAGTCCTCTCATTTAATTAAATAATCTTACTTATTTAATTAAATGTCATTTTGATCCATTTTCATTAAATAAGTTAATTATTTAATGGATATCCTAAATTCCTCTAATTTTCATAATTGAAACTTTGTTTTAATTATCAAATTACTAATTAATTCTAACTCTCCCACTTGCAAGGGAATATTCCTTGAGAATATTCTTCCTTTACACATTCCTCCAAAAGGGAATATTCTCATGGAATATTCCTTCCCCTTTGTACATTCAAATTTGGTTTTAATTGACTAAATGTTAATTTTCCTCATCCATGAGAATATTTTTTGAGAATATTCTCCCTCTTCACACATTAAAAAAAGAGAATATTCTTCCCTGTAACAAACTTTCAACAAACTTCTTGAGAAATTTTTGAAAGTGTGCTTCTTTGCATGATTGTGAGCCCTTGATTAAATATCAAATTGCATTCTCAACATTTGATGGGAATCCATGATCCATGCCTCCATCTTCCTTCCATCCTGACCATTGATTGATTCTTTCAATCTTGACCATCGGTTTCTTTTTTCCTATTCTATAAATATACTTTGCATCTATTGAATAGGGATCCATCTTTTGATAGAAAACTTATGCTGTTGAAACTCATATCCACTTGCATCCATATTTAGCATATATTTAGCATTTTTAGTTTAAATCTTGATCATAGTAGCTTAAGCATCCATTAATGGCTTTCATTTTAGCTTAGTTTACATCATTTTAATCTAATTTGCATCAATGGCTTTCATCTTTGAACTTCAACTCCATTTAGCATAGATTGCATCATTACAATCAAACATTTAGCATTTAGCATTCATCTTCATCATGTTAATATATCTTTTTCATCCATATTTTGGTCATATTGCATCAATTTTCATTAGTTTCCATCGACATTGGTTTTAATCAATAAAATCAATTGGAAAGGCTCATATTATCCAAGGGATTTGGAAAGGGTTGGCATTCCACATCAATGTGACACCACTCCCCTAATAAGATAATATTTAGAGTCTTAAATTAGGTTTATATTTTGTTTTCATTTTCTTCATGTTAGTTTAATGGGTTATTAATCTTTAATGAATTTTGAATATCTTATTGGGATCATGACTTCGGTAATTAAATAGGCTTTAAATATGTTTGGATCTAGCATGTTTATTTAACACTATGATTGTGGTCACACCTACTACAATCGTTGTTTGTGCTTTGGTAACACAAGGATGAGATGTCGATATCTCCTCACCTCTGTTGGCTTATCGGGATCCTCTGCATCAGTTGTTGATCCTCCTCTTTATCCTTTGTCATGTCATCATCATTAGTAGTATCTCTATCCACTCCTGCATCCTCTCTCATTTCTTACTTGGAAGAGGTCCAACATTACCTACAAGATGATCGTCAGGGAAGATGTGTGGAGGTCATGCTCTCACCCACCATCGCTCATATCCTATAGTGGTGCCTACATCATCCAAATTGGATGTTAGGGAGGCATCCTAGTCCTCATCATCTGAATCATTGAAAACAACGTCATCGATGTTAGGACAACATATGTCACTTGGCCTCGAACCACTCCATGTAGCTCTCAAGTATGTAGGTCATGGCCTGGGTGCTATCTAAACCTACCCAAATTAACACATGGTGTGATCATAATAAAATAGCATAACAATATAATCACATTATCCAACCAACAATCTATCCTACTACATATTGGTAAGTTGTCGTGTATGATTCGACCCTACGGTATAGTCTTGTATGGTATCCATACTATATCATCCTCTTCTAAGTGATCAAATCAAAATATCCAATGTAGTAGAAATTTGCAATGCCAAGATCACCTCAAAGTATAACTATAGGCTCTCGGATAATCGAGGTTGCTATGGTAGGAAAACCAGTTGATCTAGTGCATGTGATATGCTCGAAGACCCACACCTAAAGAAGTGTACAATGCAATATGTTGTGAAGCTCTCAATAAACAAACCGACCAAGGTCATTAAAGAGGTGAGTGAGCATATTGTGACCCCATGCATAAATGGTTTGAAGCTCTCTATCTCGATATGGTGTGATCAAGGTCTCCCTCGAGGTGTGTGCCTCATCCATCAGGCATAAGTGCTAGCGCAAAAATCACACACATGATCTTCAAAATAAAAGGAGAGCGAGCATATGGAATCCATTAGACCTCAATGTGAGCTCCAATATCCTCAAGAGAAAAATGACAGTTACTACAATACTAAATGTCATGCCTCATATGTCAATGTGTGTGATCCTCCTCTAAGTGGACGATCTCACCCTGGATGGGTAATCTAAGAATACGATATACATCCTCCAATGCCACTATCATATCCCATATTGGGAGATGAAATGTGCAAGTTTCTAAGTCCCATCTCTCTACCAATGTCATCAGCATCACATCATGATACCTCATGGATGGCATGAGGTATATCCAAAACAATCCAGTAGCACAAAGTTCCTCGTGCTCCTCCTTAGTCATTCAGGCAACCTGTTCGTGGAGGAAAGAAAATATTTTTCCTCCCAAACGTTGTTAGGAATGTGGTGGAATCTAAAAGAAGTAAAGGAAATCATCAGTGACATAGCAAAAATAATCAACCAAATAGTTAACAACAAAGCAAAACTGCCCTTGGACATTTTTCCCAAAATGGGACAAGGTTGCCATTTTTGGATGGGTGGTCTAGGACAGGGTCACCATTTTCGAACGAGGTCACCATTTTGGGACTAGGTCCCCATGATGTTTGGAAAAAGGAAACAATAGTATAAAATGTAAAGAAAAATCATAGGGATAAAGTACAACAAACTTACCTCTAGTGGAATGACATTGTCTACAATCCTAGGTCGTAAGACCTCTAATCTCCAGGGCCCATAAGGTCATCAGCTTGACTCTTCATTAATATGCAACAAGGTAATCTCCAAATGGTAAATTTCAAAATGATAGTAAATTTTTTTATTTTGAATCAACATATAGTAAAAATTTCTTACTGACACATTTCACTAAAATCACCATAATGGGGGCTAGAGAACTTCATTTTCGATGTCGTCTATTGCATTGGATTCATAGTTTCATCCCTGATCTAGCACAATGTTTATTAATAGATGGTGTTATGATATAATAACCCTATTGTAATCATTTCCATCACAAAACTTAGAAACTTGATGAGGTTAGATTGCTACCCTGATTTCACCTTCATAAAGCAAACAAAATCAAGGGGGCATACATCTACCCTCGAATTTGTTTCTCCATAGAAGTTTGACATGTTTATTTTAGGGAATAAGATGATTTTGAATAGCTAACAAATTGGTTTTGCAGGATGTGGTTCCTAATGTTGTGGTTTTGCAGATAACTATATTGGGGGCTTCACTCTCTTGTTTACAAATAAATTATAATATCCATATGAGTATCATTTTATGAAGCATGATTTACTTTCAATACTGTAGCTTGCATATGCACGTAGTTTCATATGGCCACTAAAGTGGGGGCTAAATGTAGCATAGAAAATTGTACTCCCTTATAGGTGATAGTACAATTTCATGCTTAGTTTGGACCAATTTTAGTGATCTTACATTTATGCATTTTTACCCTTCCTAAATAGGCCCTAGTTCCCTTTATTATGCATCCTAAGGCCTATTTATGCATTTATTCAATGTTTGTTTCTGTTTACTTCAACATTGAAACACACATTGAATAAATGCATTCAAACATTAATCTGTCTCAGATCATGTGTGTCCTGGACTTATAGACCAAGACCCATTCGCCCATGGGTGAATGGTTCCCCTTTAAGTGCCTAGACCTATTTTTAAATATGTTTTTGACATCTTAAGGTCCAAAATAAAAATTGTAAATGTCGGCTATCATGATCTAATATTTGGGAAATTAGAGAAATGCCTATAAAAGCCTAATCTTTTCACCATTTTAAATTAGATCAAGAAGAGATGAGAAGGAGATGATATTCAAGTAAGAAAAAAATAGAGTCTTGGAGAAACATTATTTGTAATTGCAGGTCTTCAACTCCATTTGCATATTTTGGTCAAGCTTTTGTCACAAGATTGAAGGTTGATGCCAATAGAAGAGTATGATGGATTCTAGGTTTGGGAGATGTATTTTTCCATTTCCTCGAACCTAATGACTTATTTCCTAGTGTTCTCATCTTCAAGATTCATTATACTAGCAACCTATAGCAAGGTATCATTGTGTTTCAGCTTTACTTAGGGTGTTTTGACTTCTCCCTAATTGAATCTTGTCATTGCCATATAGGAATCATACTCTAATGCACTTGGGTAGGGTTTCTTTGCATTTTTGTTCATAACGATGCACTTAAGGTTAGGGCTCACACACTATCATATATTAGATCTTTATCTTTTATTAAGGTTTAATTACCAAAATTGGGGTTTGACCAAGGAAAATCCCCATACAAACAAACAATTTTTTTTTTCGCAGATTTATTATAGGTTTGAATTTGAAGTCAAAGATTTGTAAGTACAAGAACATAGAACAGATAGAGGGCTACAACTTCATTTTTTATAGTTTTAGAAAGCGCTATAAGGACCTATTTGCCTATGGGCGAACGAGTCCCTTAGAACACCTCAGAAACAACTTTTTGTGACAAGTACATGCCATCAGATCCTTCACAAATCTGCTTCCAAAGTTCTGTAATAGCCTTTGTATTTTGGGGAATCTGCATTTTATGTATTAAATCTTATTGTTCATTTAGTTTGAGCACTTCAAATCATTTCAGTTTGTTTCCAGATCTTTCCTATTGTCCTGAGGACTGAGATCTAGATTTGATTAACTCGCCATTGAGGTTGAAATCAATCTTTACACCTTGTGATCTCTTCCCTAATGGAATCCCTAGGGAAAGACACCTATTGAGCCCCTTAGGTTCTATATACACATATAAAACCTTTAGGGATCCCTTTCCCCACATTTGAGTTAATATGAAGTTTGGTGGCAATAAAACTAGACTTGTTTGATAGACTTGATATAAGGTTGGTATTAATGTTAGTTAACCTAAATGTATATGCATATTCAACCCAAAATTTTATTAACATCAACATGGAATGATAGATAATTATCATTTAAATGCAATATTTTGTACCTAGTGGAAAATCTAGAAGGGGTTGTGGAGTTCTAGTTTGATTCTATTTTTCCTAAGGGATCTATGCAAAGAATTGAACCACTAATTACCTTAGTTTGACAAGCATTATGAGTTTTATGAAGTGGTCATAATACAATTGTTTCTTGTTGATAAGTAATCAACCTAGCATATGCATTAATGAGACGATTCTATTTGGGATTCTAACAAGTTCTTGTTGAATTATGAATAATGTGACAAGGTTTAATTGAGATCTCGATGCCCTTAGATGGAAGTGCTTTAGGATAATTTTGCTATAAGTTCCTTGCATATTGTTAAGAATTATTAATTGTTGGGAACCCTTATAAGAAACCATGTAGGGGTATGAAATAATAATCCAAAAATTTGCAATTTTGTGATTAATCAATAAACTCAATGAGTTGTGGTTAAATTTGGAATGTGTATTTGTAAATAGTCAATTAAGACATTGATCTTAAACCCTTGTATGCTTTCCCTTTTATCATATTCTTTCTACCTCATTTCCCTAAGGAAAGTTACTTGAATAATTATGGCATTGAGTTTAGGAACCTATGTCCCTTGAGAGATTAAGGTAAGACAAATAAGATGTGACTTCGATGTCATTTGGAATCAAGTATGCGAGAAATCCTTGGGTGATAGATACTCTTGGACCTAAGTTAGTGTTGGTGTAAATAGGTGTTTTACCTATCTAGTTCACTTATAGGTCCTATTTACATGTTAAGTTTACTTAGGTCCTAGGGAATATTCCTAGAAGTCTTAGGTGTCATGTGATCTTAACTTATCTTATCATGATGTATTTAATACTTGTGTCCTAGGTCATTTAATAATGTTGAGGTAGTTGTTTCATTTTACAAGATTAATACACATTTCATGATCTTGTCTAATCCTATCTCACAACCTTGTCTATACAAGCAAGACATCTTACGTACATTTACACATTCAATTATTCAATCAATCAATCTTGCATCCATAATCAAGCAAGCTATTCTTACCATTTTCTCTCTTGTAGAAAATATTTTGGCTAGTAGTTGTTCCTGGGGTGTTGGGAGTTCACCATTAACTCCTACACAATAAATTCCATGGATTGTGGTCAAATTTGGAATACATATTTGTAAATAGTCAATTATGGCATTGATCTTAAACCCTTGTATGATTTTCCTTTTATCGTATTCTTTCTACCTCACTTCCCTAAGGAAAGTTATTTGAATAATTATGGAAGCTTGAGTTTAGGAACCAATGTCCCTTGAGAGATTAAGGTAAGTAGAATTACATGTGAATTTGATGTTGTTTGGAATCGAGTATGAGAGAAATCCTTGGGTGATAGATACCCTTGGACGGTCCAAGTTAGTAGAGGGTTAAAGGAATAGCTCCAAAGTTGGGGTTGTTCCTAATCATGGTCATCCATCCTTCTTGAGTGCGCTTCATCTAAAAGTTGGAATTTTTATTCAATGGATAGGAACTCATCCTTTCAATTAATATGTCCCCACTATATAGGTATGAGCTAATAAAAGGTAATCCATCATCATCAAGCCTATCCACTCAGGGGTTTTGTGGTGTTTGGCTTTCTAAAACCTACTTCAATCCTGGATGAACTTTTAGAGTATGTCATCATGGTATGTCTTGATGTGAATGTGTGAGAATGCCTCTAAACTTATTTGAAGTAAAATATTTAGAGTTTGTGTGCTTAACATTATCACCTTATGTCTTGGATCGGTGGAAAGTATAGGAAGGCATAGGTTAGTCTCGAGATTTGGTGAGGTCTATTATTCCAAGAAATAAGGGCATGATGAACTTGGCCATGACTTCACTATGAATGAGTTATGGAAACCTACTAAGTTGCATTGAATGATCATGTTGAATTAAGCCATTATAACTTGATGGTGTGAACAACGCTTATTATGTATGGATGGTTTGCTTGCTCCAGTTATGTATTTAGCGTGAAATTCCTTGACTACTTGCACTAACTATGAGAGTTGATGGTAGTTATTACCAAATATAGTATGGAGTTTTTCCCTTAAATATGTTTGGCATATATTTCTAATTGGTACTATGCAAAAAAATTATGTACTTAGAAGCATGATATTGTTTAATCTTATTATTATGGGTTTGTTTCCTATCTAACAAATAATAATTTAATGAAATAAATAGTCTTTGAGACTACTTTATGAGTTTTTTTTATGTATATGTATTCAAGTAAGACCAACTGACATTGGTTCAATGTATTTGTGTGATAGATTTTTACTTAAGGCATATAAGACCATTGCATAGTCTAATAGATCCCTTTGGGTTAATGTAACCAAATTCACTAGCCTAAGGTGTAAACCCTTCAAATGATATGTTTTAGATCAAAATTTTAGTACTTTCTAAATATCACAATGTTGAACCAAGATTGATACAAAAGTTGACTTCTTAGTATCACAACTAGGGTTGAGAATGGGACTCTACAAGGGCATAGGTAGAGGATAATTTTTCTCTTAATGTAATTTGTCCCACTCATCCTGAAGTGATCACCAAACTCATAAAACCTATGACCCACTTATAGATAAGCTTATCATTACTCCAACATGATAAAAAGTCAAAGAGTGTGATCTACCCAAAGAAGCATTTCATTGTATCATAAAGTTAGTCAACTTTCACCAATAGTATGCAAGTGATAGATGCCAAGAGCTACCCATCTCGAGAGTTCAAGATTGGCATTAGTGTAGTGTTGTGTTTGTCTACAATATAGTTCTCACAATTATGCTTGTTAAATTAGTCTAAGTGATCAATAGTATATAAATTAATCTTAGGTGGGGTAAAGCCATATGACATCTTGATTATATTTATTTAGTTATAAAATGAATTGGAGGTTTACTAAGCTATCAAAGTCTTATTAATGGCCTTATGTGATGTATGTTGTTACACTTGTGACCCTGTTGGTAATGACAACAAATAATATGAGATGCTTGTTCATCAACATAGTTGGCAATAATCTAGAAGAAAAAATGGAACCCGTGATACAATATTGAATGCACTAACTTTCCTCTTTCTAACTCGGATGTACCTAAAGGATTATCCATTAGTGAACTCAATAAAGGGGAAGATCCTAGCAATAAGGTTACCACCACTTTCCCTTTTTCCAACTAGTCACAATGTGTGCATGTGATGTTGTTCAAGTTAGTTACATTGTGTATGTGTGATGTGTTGGAATATAACACTCCAACATCATTAATAAAATAAACATGTGCCAATAGAATAGTATAGAGGTGTCAAAGTTGTTATTTGTTAAGTTCAATATGTTGTCTTTAGTTTAGTTTGGTGTCAAACAGCTACGGGTAGCTATCAAAATATTTTGTTATTTTATAGGAAGACTATTGAATCTTCTTCTCCTATAAATATATAATCCCTATTTATGAATAATGAGCAATGAGTGTTTATTTGTTATTTCAATTTTCATATGGTATCAAAGCTAATGGGAGGTCCATCAGCTATTGTTGAAGAACCGACAGATGATAGTGATGATGACTTCGTTGAAGATGAAGCAGTTGTTCTATTTTGAAGAGACCAACACTTTGAAGACAATGAGAGATGCAATAGAGGATAGATAGATGCTCAATAGTCTAAGGCGCTAGTGGATTGGAGAAACTATACCTCATTGGGGTTATGAGACTTACATGTGAGGATTGGTGTCCAATAGTTCAAGAGAGATCCAAAAATTTGGAAGGTCGACATTATACCTTTACGAGGGTAATGAGACACTTCATGTGCAAATGGTGTCCAATCGTGTTGGGAACTTGAATTATAACTAGGTGACTATACTTGGGAGCAGCTTGAAGAATTCTTATTGGTATGAGAATAGTTTTACGAAGAACAACTTCTCCATAATGTATTTCCTTTTATTTTAATGTTATTAGTTAGTTTGATATTGTAGCATTAAGAGGGGGTGTTGGAATATAACACTTCAACATCATTAACAAAATAAACATGTGTTAATAGAATAGTATAGAGGTGTTCAATTTGTTATATGTTAAGTTTAGTGTGTTGTCTTTAGTCCAGTTTGGTGTCAAACAACTACGGTTAGTTGTAAAAGTATTTTTCTATTTTATAGGAAGACTATTGAATCCTCTTTTCCTATAAATATGCAATCCTTGTTTATGAATAATGAGCAGTGAGTGTTGCTTGTTGTGTCAATTTTTAATATGATGTATACATGAGATAATCATATTATGTATTTGAGGCATGCAAGAAATAATCCCATTATGTTTAGGTGATGTATACATAAATTAGTAACATTGTATATACATGTGCCCTATAAATGAGTTAATCACTGCGTATATTTGTGATGTACTTATAAGTCAATCACTACGTGGATTGTGTAGATGAGTTTTGTTATTTTGGTATGTGAACTACAGCCCCTATAATTCCCAAAAATGTACATGTAAGCAAGGCCATCTCGAATGAATCCTGAAGGATTAAATCTGCAACTACAAAATTGTCATGTTATGTGAGCTTACTTTCATTAATGCAAGATTGTAAATTTGTGGTGTAAAGCTACCACCCTTGCTACAATTGAGTAAACTTATGAAACTAGCTCCTCTAATTGGAAAGAAATTACTTGATCAATCAAGATGATATTGAAGTAATCAAGGGTGGTTATTACAATTTAATCCAAAAACTAGTACTCAATTGTTGATAGCTTCATTTAGGTCTAGACAAAAGTCCAAGATGGCTTGACTGCTCTAGTCTAAAAAGATTTCTTATTGTTATTCTATCATAATTGAGTTTTCTCCTAAGAACCTCCGCCAAATTTCAAGCTTGGTGCCTCTATTATGTAGTGCCATTATTGGGGTTTAATTGATTTGTTCCATCTACTTAATACTTCCATTTTACATTGACTTTCACTATATTTCTTAAGTTTAGAGCTCACTAGCTCTAGGAATGTTGCTTCGATTTGAACTATGCCTTCTAATGATATATGATTTTCTACAAAGATCCTCTAGTTTCATTATGAGATATCGTACGAAAACCTGGAAAAACACAATGATGTATGCTTGTCAATAGAATGGTTGAGAGGTTCTAGGAGTGTTCTCCTTTTAATAGAAACGGTTGTAACAACCCTATTTTGGTGTGCTAGGTAGGTATAGTTACTGGCTGCTTAAAGATGTTTTCTACTTAATTTAATCAGTTGGAGTGTTCTCATACAAAAACTTATTATAGGAAAAGGATAATTTGGAATCTTGTAGTTATTGTTTAGGAAGTGAAAATATGTGTGAAACAAAGGAGCTAGAAATAAGCAGCAACTGCATATTGCCAAAAATGTCATTGGCTCCACAATTTTCTTTCCCTCCTTTTTAGTATTTGTTTCTAATTTTTTTTTCTTATTTTAAATGCATAAATTATTATTAATACTATAAATATAAATTTAAGATGACTGCTAAAAAATAAGTAGAAAGATTAATTGCTCATGGGGCCACCAACTCCACAAATTATTCCTAAATAAGTTGAGCAATGACTGCTAGCCAAAATAAGCTAAGTAGTCGCATGGGGACCTTCCCTTAGAGTGTGGTCCCATGGAGAGGCTTCAAGATCTTTTTTTGATGAATATGTGCGTCTATTAATTAAAGATCAAAATATAGTACACATATTCATAAAAAAAAGGTAGGACACAAAGTCACTCCCCAAAGTCACATTGGCAAAGCCCAAAAAGCAAGAACTCAAAAAATAAAGCCACTAAGCAACGAGAGCAGTGCCAACAAGGGGCGGAGGAGGGTCCCAGTCATCCGATTTTCCCCATATATCAGCAAGGTTTGAGGTGACGTTATGCACAAACCAACCATCTTCAATATCCTTATCTTTATTCTGATCATCATTTTGAGTGGGAGAAATAGCCAGAGCAAGCCGATGGAGCCATTTGGAAGACTTTCCACAACCAAACGAAGGCCAATTACTACCACCACCAATCGCCAACCTCACCCAACCACCCCCTCCCTCCCCCTCCCCCCTGAGGGCCACCTAGAGGCAACACCTCCAAGCAGAGGCAAGGAGGAATTCCACCACGAAGAACCACCTTTGCCACCAGAGTGGTGGCGAGGAGCTTGGGATTTGGGAGACCACGAGCGTCGAGTAGAGAAACTTTGGTTGTCACCGACCACAAGAAGTAGAGTTGTCTTGTGGCACCCTCGCCACGATGCACATGACTACCCCAATGTTCGAGCAACTCTTGAAGGTGTGCGACCTCTAGGGCAACCTTGTTTTCCTAAACCCGGATCTAGAGCATCACATTTGAGCAAATAGAAGCTTTAGTGAAAAGTGAAATAGCACAGTCAATAGAGTTGTGAGAAAAAATAACATTTCTATCCTTCCATTAGGAAAATAAAATCTTCACCCTGAAAGAATGCTAGACTTGGGTGTACTTGGAAGGGATACAAGGCCAATCCCCCAAAAGAATCATGTGCCAAGAAAAGGGTTATGGCTGAAAGAGGTAGAAGAAGTCATGAATCCAAATCTACAGTTGTTGAGCACGACAACAAAACCAAAAGAGATGCATGAAAATCTATGGTTGATTGCAAAACGGATAATGAGGGTCTGTAATGCCCATATGCCGAAGGCGAGAGCCAATAGGAAGGCCCTAGAAAATAATGCACCAAGCAAAATGGGCCAACTTTAGTTCAATAACAACCGACCAAATGTTGTGAAACCAACACTGCCAAGTAGCTAAGGAAGATTGGAAATGTCACTGATGGTTCAACACAAACACTATAGGGAGGTGTGGAGAAAGCCAATGATACCCTAGACATGACTTATAATTGCAAAAAGCAATGTCAAGTACCAACGCCAATCCTTCCACCATGACTTAACTAAATGAACACCAATTTGGTGAAGCATCTCTAGTGGTAGGGTAGCTAGGACAAAAAAATATGTTTGTCAATTAGGCTATGAGATTTGAAATTGCACTTTCAAATTTTCCCAAGAACAAAGATTCATTGTGGCTTTGGAAAACAAATCATGGGGAGTACGAATGCTCTTTTTATGAAACTGAAGGGCATGGATCCCAGGCAACCAAGCCAAAGGGAGCCCTTGAACTTGAAAAAGCGAAGACCACCAAAGATTGTGATGGTTGATAGACAACCCATCTCAAAAGCCAAAGCCCGCCCACAACAACCAGGGCTCAATGGCTTCCCGAGCATGCCAAATATTTTTTGCAACAAAAGTGCCTTCAATATGCACAATGTCCTTCATAATTAGAAGGGTTTGAAAGCCAATCTTCTTCCAAGCAGATCGATTGGTTGGGAAACTAGAGGAAATGCAATGTTTGAGAAGAGTTCCTCACAAGCCATTTGGCACACAGGGCCAACCCTTGCCATTGAGTGGAAAGAAGCCCAAGTCCACCAAAATCTCATGGGAGACAACAAAACTCCCAAGCAACATGGTGAAAACCTTTGTGATCTTCTGAGGAGGCCCACAAAAAATCATGAAGAAGCTTTTCAAGCTTCAAATAAGAAGCTCTGAAAGGGGCCCAACAAAAGGAATAGTAAATATGAGTTGCCGCGAGGATTTTAGAAAAAAATTGGAATTTACCAACCAAAGAGAGGGGCTTGGTGATCCAATAGGAAAGCTTCTTCTCAATTCTAACAAGCATCGCATTGCAAAGGTCAACCGAGGATGCCTAAAAGGAAAAGGGAATGTCCAAAAAATGAAAAACCTCCCCATTTTTAATCCATTTCCAACTGAACCTGAGAAGCCAAGGAGGCGTGGAAAGAAAAGATTGATGGTAATACTGGATTTTCTGCCACTGAATAGTTGAGCCAAAGGAAAGGCAAAATGTATCAAGGCATAAAAGAGCCTCTTTGACATTTTGCTCATCTTCAATGAGCATGAGAAAGGAGTCATATGCAAAGTGCCCGTTGACCAACTGGTTAGAGGAGTCTAGCAAAGAAATACCACGAACCTTGCTAGAAGAAATAACATTCGCTACTAAATATCCAAATCCTTTAGCAACAAACACATAGAGAGACGGGGCTAAAGGGAAACCCTATCTAATGGAGCGATGCAATCCAAAGACCTAAGACTAGCGATTGTTGATAGTAATGCATGAGGAGACATCCACAAAAAAGCATTTTAACAAACTAAAGAAAATGAGGATAAAGAACTAGAGCACCAAGCATAGCCAAAATAAAAGGCCATTCAATGTGGTCAAAATCCTTGGCAAAATCAATCTTTAAAAAAAGAGCTTGTTGCTTAGATTGTTGAGCCCATTCCATGCCTTCCCAAACCACAATGATGTTATCCAAGATGAACCTAGATTTGATGAAGCCAATTTGCTCTGATCGAATAATGGAAGGCAACATGTGTCAAATTTTCAAGGCCAAGGCCTTGGAAATGATCTTGTAGGAAACATTATGCAACGTGATGGGCTGCTAATTACAGATGTCTTCAGGGTCACCTAACTTAGGTATGAATTTGATATTTCCTTTATTGATAAGTTTTCCTAAAGGTTGATTATGAAAAGCTTCCAAATAGACCTTATGGAGGTCAACACCCACACAAGGCCATAAGGCTTTGTAAAACTCACAAGGAAAACCATCACAACCCATTGCTTAATCATCAGCCATAGAGCTAACTACCTCCTTAAGATCCTCCATGGAGAGTAATTACTCATAGAAAGCATGTTGAGCCTTCAAAAGCTTGCAAGAGACCACCCAAAGGCAATCTTGGAGAGCACAATCTCGTTCAAGGGAGGCTTCTTGAGTAGTGGAAACTTTTTTCATAATGGCGAACAAACGCCTAGAGAATGTTTGACAGCTCAGAGAGCACTGTATGGCCTTCCTTGATCTTTTGTATTCTTGACGCAATGTGACGAGCACAATGAGCCAATAAAAATTCCTTAGAGGCGCGGTTGCCTATTTTAAGCCAGTGCATTCCAGCTTTGGTCTAGGCTCCTTTGATAACATGAGAATCAACAATCTACTTTTGGTGTCTAAGCTGGGCCACTCGAGATTGCAAATTGAGAGAGAAGGGGTTGGTAGAAAGAGTCATCGTGGCCTGACAAAGGTCCGGGTGGTAGCCTCATAGGACCACCGACGAAAGATGGAAAGTTGGTAGCCATAAATGCAAAGGAAGCGAGCAATGCGTTAGATAGCATGATTCCACTAAGCAATCCATCCATAGTGCTAAGTAGGACGACATTCCAGATTCCAAATCCTATGGATGTGGGCCAACGTGGGTTGATGACTAGGCAAGGAAGTATTAAAACAAAAAAAAGTCTTGGATGATCGTGCTGAGCCCACTTTCCAATTAATAGCAAATTGAATGGGGAAGTGGTTTGACAAGGTGACCTTGAGAAGAGGCATCACCGAAAGAGCTTGACAAGAGGCAAATGAAAAGAAAGATTGTGTTGTAATCATGGCACAATCAAGTCATTTAATAACTCTGTCATTTCCAACCCGGAAGTCGCTCCATGTATGCCGCACAACTTGAGGCTGGGGATGAAAAGCGTTGGGATCAAAGAGACCCAATTTATTACGCATGTAAAACTAAGCCTCACCAAAAGAGCTTAACAAGAGGCAAATGAAAAGAAAGATTGTGTTGTAATCATGGCATGATCAAATCATTTAACAACTCTGTAATTTCCAGCTCGGAAGTTGCTCCATGAATGCTGCACAACTTGAGGTTGGGGACGAAAAGCATTGGGATCAAAGAGACCCAATTTATTACACATGTAGAACTAAGCCTCCCGCTCACCACTTGTCCAATGAAAAGGAAAAACCCCATCCTTATCAGAGGCCACCTCAACCATATTAAAATCTCTGCACAAAACCCAATTGGTAGGGGGCATTGAATCCGCAATCCATTGCCAAAGAGAAGACCTTTCAACAACATCATTGGGAGCATAAACATTAATGATCCCAAAAGAATGATTTTCGATTAACGTGAGGATCCAAACAAGTTGATGTGTCAGATCAAACCCATGCTCAACCATGCAAGAATGCCACCATGGCGCAAGAAGGCTAACAATCCCTCCACGACCAGAATCATGTTTGGAAGCAAACACCAAGCCATCCGACCAGATCACCTGACATGCAACAAAGAGCATGAAAGAAGTAATCTTAACTTCTTGAAGACACAAAACATCAATACCTAGATAATGTTGTCAAGTATCTTGCACGAAACATTTCTCGGCAAGGCTAGTGAGATCTCAGACATTCCATGACAGAAATTTCATGATAAACTTTCTTGCATATCATCCTCATCTTCTAAGGAGGAGAAGCGATTTTGCAAAAAATATGACACCTTTTGAAAGCCAAGCAACCCACTTTTGCATTTCTCAAGAATGTACTCACCATCCTCTACACACCTAAGTGAGCTACGAGAATGGCACAAAGTCTGCAACTGGGATGAGAGAATCAAGGCTAGTTGAGGTGTTCAAGCAATACTTCGTCGACCTGAAGCCTTCGAGTCGACAACATTGATACTCTCTTTCCCTTCAAAGAAGAGTTTGAAACCACAGTTTGTTGTTCTGTTACAACAGCCTCTACATGTTTGCTTGGATCATTACTAGAAGGTCCAACCTTCCCTTTGCGAACAACTGTCATCCACTTCTCTTCTTGTTTTGAGGTCTCAACAACCTGCGGAGGGTCTAGAGACTTACGAGGGGATTTGGCCCTCAACACCACCAAGCAGCAATCCTTAATCTTATGCTCTAAAGACTGGCAACGAAAACAAGTGTTTGGTAAATTCAAATAGAGGACATGTTGAGTGTGGCAAATGCCTCCAATCTGAATATCAATTGCGTCTTTGAGATCATGAGATAAATCCACTTCGACACAAACCCGCTTATGGGGTCGAGCATGGTAAAAACGATCAGGCTTGACATAAATAACCTTCCTACAAGACACAACAATAGCTAGGAGAAAATACCAACAAGATAGTGGAAGACTCAAAAACTCAAGCCAAATAGGCACTCAGAGTTTTTTATCATCCAAGACAAAAAAGTCTTGAGACCACGAATGAAAAACCAAAAGAGATGACCAGACATACCAAGACCCATGTTGGAAAATGGCCTAAACATGACTAACTTTAGCAAAACAAAAAAGAAAAAACCCTTTGGTGAGAATTTGGACCCCATTGAGACAAATCCCATGGGGAGCCCAAGACTTGGCAACCCAATCACGAAGCATGCTTTCAAGGGGACCCTCCCAACAAAATAACCTATAAGAGTATGTTGCTCTAGCCATTGGCAAGTAGAATCAAATTTTGAGATGGGTAAAACCACATTCGCAAGACTTTAAGAAGGCATACCTCGTGGAATACTTTCGGCATGAATTTCCTAGGTTGCTTGTTCGAAGGAGCCATTGTTCACAAACACCACACTAGCAACACCAACAACAATTGCTAGGTTGAAGCTAACCTTGGCCATTTTAAATAAAAGCTCCTGCAATGAATGCAGTATGATACAAGACAAGACAGTAAAGGAAAAGCCAAAGTACGCTAAGAAAAACTCAAACCCTACCCCACATGTAGAGCCCCTTATTGCCAACTCTCCTCTTTTTCCAAGATCTATTTTCATGGAGCAAGGGGTCCCATGAAGCAAAAAAAAAAATGCTACAAGATTAATTGGAATCTTTACCTAAAAAGTAGCAGCCCCTACCTTTTAGGATTGCATATTTGAACTGGTGAAATTGAGGTGGGGCTAGAAATTGCCCTACAACTTAGGATTTTTTTCTGCCACTTGTCAATCATCTGAAATTTTAAATTTTTGTCCGAAAATAAAAAGGAGAAAATTATTTTTATTTATTAGTTTTTATCAAAGTATTGCAGTTTATTTCTTAAATTCTGGAGCTTAAACTTTTAAACTGAAGTGCACTATTAAATTCATGGGACCGCCAGCTTTAAAATGTTCCTGAAAATCTCAGCAGCACCCACTGAAATTTTTTAGGAAGCCTCCTCCATAGGACCTTACCCCGTAGTAGAAGTTTGGGACTACTAACATTTAGGGTTGTTTCCTATTAATATTAACAGATAAGAGTTGCATGTGTTTGCAGGAAAAAAGGAAACAAATGTAAACTGCTAAATATGCTCGCTGGCTTAGAACTTTGGACAGTTGGATTAGAATAGGAATTCCTTGCTGGACTGGACAATATACGAACACATTTGGGTATGAATGAACAGTAAAGTTCAAAATACGTCAATGTCTACTTTTCGAAATAAGAAGGATATTCGCCGTGTTTTCTGTTTGGCTTTAAAAGGTTAATTATTTACTGCATGTGCTATTCGCTGCTATACTCTTCTCTTGTCTGCTGTGATGGATTCTTATCAAGAGTGAGTTAATGGCTTGCAGGTCTGAGAATAGAGGTTAACTTGCATTAGTTAAAGTGATGGATTTATTTTATTTTATTTTTTGGCTGATTTTGTTTGTTGATATATATCCTCACCATATTTCCCTTCTATTCTACTGTGTTCGTTGTTGTACCTGCAATAAGTTTTTTTTAACTGGAAGCAACAGAGGTTGTCTACATCACATTACCCAAACACAAAGTGGGAGAAAAGACATTCAAAGGAAGGAATTGTGTGTGATATACTAGGAAAAAAAGCTTTGTGAGCTTATTGTTCTTAACTACAATTCTGCACATTTTTTTCATGGCATGCATCAACAAATTCTCAAAGGAGAGGAAAGATGAAGGAAAACATAAGGAAGATCTCGGGTCATCAACATGAAAATAAGAAGAAAAAGAGTGAGGAGATGACATGTGAGATAGTTAACCAAAAAAGCAGATTTGTGTAGAGGTCGATCGCAAGGATATATAAGTGATCTTTGATAAGGGGATTCGTGGTTATTGGAATTCTTGTAGCTCAGCACCTCTTTCTTTATACACAAAAACTTGCAGGAAAAATGGGCAACTGAGAAGTTTTAAAGACATACCACCAACCACTCTTGATGAAACATTTTCTTAAAGAATTCTTAGGTGCTTAAGTTTCTTAATTGTCATTTTATAAAGAATAAAAACCAATACGTTTACCTATAGTTTGAAATGCAGACTCTAAACTAAGAAGAGGGCACCATGGATAGAGTTGTTGGTCCTATTAATCTGCAACAGCTTGTCCCATGCAATTAGAAAACAATAATATTGTAAATACAAATATTTTGAATGGACACTTGATGCAGACCACCTCTATGGCTGCAAATCACAAGCTCTGATACCGATGCAGGCCGCCTCTGTAGCAGGAAATTACATGCTCTGTTCTAGTCAATAAAGAAGTTAAGAACCGAAAACAAACCAACAAAATAAAACACAGAATAGCGAATGAGGCAAAACTCCAAGATTATAGAAAAAAAGAAACATTTTATTTCCCAGCTTGAATACAGTCCATGGGCCTTCTAGTAGCTTGCTCAGCCTGTTCCCAAAAAAACTAACTTCTATCTGCAAACCTCGCCTTAAAAAAGCAGCAAAACTAAAACTCAAGTGACCACTACAGCCATCACCAACAGCAGCTACAACCCAAAATTTATAAATTAGCTAAGCGAAAGGAAAGAAACAAGTAGTGGGGGACCCATCATAAAAGGCCAGTTAAATCATCCTCCCTATCTTTTTAAAAATTATGAACCTCCAGTTTGAGAGAAATCTGATTTGTAAACTTCATGTTGAATTTTGTGGCTGCCAGTATGGGGGTGCAGAATTTCCAGTAGTCTTGCCTTCAAGGTATTCTCTTGGGATTCCTTGGCACAATCTGAACCACCATTAAAACTTCCAACCCATGCTATTCCAAGGTCAAGGAGAGTCCAGTGCCAAGTTTACGCAGAGCTCACCAAATAATTGTTGCTACTACCACCCACAGACAAACGCAACTTCTTCCCAATCTTTCAATGTTTACTTCAAATGAAGATCATAGCCAACTGAAACTTCAACACCTGTCTCCTAAAATGCACCTACAACCTTGCTAGTTGAATTTTGTTGCAACACCACTTCTTTTTCATCAATTCTCTATTGTATGACTTTCTTCAATGCATTTACACTTTTGGTGCCCAAGCATGCTTCTAGCTTACTTCTTGGCTTATCTAGAACTTTGTTTCTCTTTAAGCTCAAGTCTAGTTTTTGTTAGAAGAGAAAAGGCTAACATTTCAAATGCTCCCTTCTCTTCCCACAGTTTTAGATGTCTCCGTCCATCATGTTATATCTCATAATTATTATCTCAATCATGACGGATTTGTCACATTCCTGCAAACTCTATTTTCTTTTTGTATTTACTACCTGACATTCCAATAGAATTTGGGCTAAAGCAAGAATTCTAACACTGAAACTATAATCATGCTTGATATTTTGAATGTTTGTATGAACTTAATGATTAATGCTAAAGAATGAGTGCTTTAATTGTTTTGATAAAGTTAGCAGCATTTACAGGGTGTTGTACCCTTTACACAGAGAGCCCTTGGGGCCAAAAAAAAGCTAGTTCAAAACAGGACATGAACCAGAAAGAGAAGCTAGTTCAAAAGGGAGCCGATCCCTTACAAACGAGTGCTTTAATTGTTAACTGCCGCAATTGTCAAGTAATTGAAAGTCATGAATTAATTGGTTTTGTTTTAATATACGACATGGTTATACATGTAAGTTACATTTTGGACTAACTAGGTACTAATGTTTTGTGGCAACTTGTGTGCATGAGAATTGAAATGGTTTTGTAAATGCCAAGAGTGCAACAAAGCGGATCTAATAATTTTATCCTGTGAATAGTCATGACGCCTTTCTAACCCTGACTTTGTAACCATGTTATCAAATCTCACTATATGGATTCCCCAACTGTGAATTCCTTGATAGATGCATGTTGTGTCCTTGATCCCTAACTAGTCACTTCCCTCTGGAATAAGAGTCGAGTAAACCCATTACCCTTTTAAATGATCTATGAGACATTGAGAATTATTTATAGTGGGCCGAACGATTCCACAGTCCCATTGATCAAGCATCATCAACCCTATTCCAAAAATCGATATCTTATCCTGATTGAATAGTATGATGTAAAAATAATATAAACATATTTGATTATGTCAATGTATAATATTGATAACCATCACCAAAGACCCTATAAGGAAGGAAGAGAGCATTAATGGAGCTACTCTCCCTCCTATGACTTGGAGACAACCCTCATTTATGAGGAAAGGTGCAAGCATACAGAGGATGGCAGCGCATTTAGAAGGGATGACATCCCTCCTCTTTGGCCATCCAAAGCTACAAGTCAGGGACAAAATCTGGTGCATAGGGGAAAGAAAGAGGACCTGCAAACTCTTTAAAATGCATTTTGGGCAGAGATTGAAGGGGAGAAGGCAACTAAACGTGTTGGAATGAGGTTGACCAGAGTTTAGGAAGGATTGCAGGGTGATTAAGTGCTGGACATGACAGATTGATGACATTTTAAGTTTCAACAGGTAAAACATCTCCCTGTCAAGTTAGGCGTTGCTCATTGGGGTTTGTTCTTAGCAATAGCGGTTCAAATTTGCATATATAACAATTAGCTGCAATTTCCCTATCTTTGGTGCCTAATGGTTTCATTTTCTTCTAATTTTCTTATGACAAGTAGCTGTGAAGAAAATTTCAGAACTGTATGTTGATCTAAGAACATCTTCCAATTTGTTTGATTTTGTTCAATAAGCCTTGAAACCAAAACCTGCTGAAACCCACAAAGGATTTTGTTAATTAACTCATTATAACATGAATTTTTGTTTTAGTTTTACACTCATTCATAATTGCATGAAGAGTAGATTTATAGTGGCTGCAAGTTTCAAAATGTTGAATCCAATAACCAAGAAATGTTACTGACCAAAAGGTTAGATAACTAATTTTACCATCATGGAATAAGATTTACTCTACCACCAATAGAAGGAAAGGAGCAGATTGCTTAGTTGATAAAGGTATTAATTAATGAAAGGAATTATGAAAGGGCAATATATCATTAACACTAAGTTGAAAATAAAACGTTTAGCCCTCAAATTAACCAAACAAGTTTGTCTTCCCTTGCACTCACAGTTTTCAAACCAATCCCTTAACCGTATGGTGAAAACCTTAGGAGCAAGAGGTCAGACCTGGTTATTAAGATTATCTTTTGATTTTTAATCCTTAATCTAAGTCTCCTCTTCAGGCCATCTACGTGGTAAGATGATTGCAAGGAGATTATAGGTCAAAATTGTTAGTGATATAACATGTTTCAAACACTTGTTCAATGCAAGATTAAATGCTATGCAGATAATAAACAGCCATTATTGTATACTTACTAGTTCCTTACAACTATACTCTCTTATGCTGGGGTAGATTTTCGGTTTCGGTGAGCTTAAAGTTATAGTATTTTCAGCGAGAGAGGTATTACCCCTTCAAGGCAAGAGTAGGTAAATTGATAGAAGCCAAGAATATGGACTGATAGTGCTCAAATAAAATGCTGTAGACCACAACTATGCTTAAAAGGTCTTGGATTCCAAGAGTCATTAAATTCACAATAAATATATTTCTATAAATAGAATGTAGGCAGTGGGTGTTCCTTGTATGATTCTGGTATGTGTGTTCTTCTGGTTGGCCATACAGCTGTCATCGTGCAAATCTCCCTTTATGCAAAAATGTGATAACATGCAGACCCTTAAATTACACATGGCTTGGGTGAATCATGCAGCCTAAGGATGTATTTCTCTAATGAAGCAACCCCATGAACTAAACTAATAATTTGTTGGCATTCCCAACAACCTATGGTCAATTTAGACCTTGCTGTTTTGATATGAGAAAATACCCCATAGCTTCCTCTCCACGTTGGATAGGATATCCATTAATGAAGTTTGAGGTTGATGTAGTTCAAAAGTCTGAGAATAGTATTCTTGTGTCTCCAACTATCATAATTCAGCTTATATCCATCTTGGAATTCCCTCCATCTTAAGCCTATTATGGCTAGAACACCAATAAATTCTAGGCTAGTAGATGACCACAAGCTTAAGCATCCATGATACTGGAGCAGTTAGTAGGCTGTCACCAATACTAGGTGACTAATGCCAAGAGCTACTACCATATCGTTTGGATTAGTCGGCCTTCACCCATAACACAAAGGTGAAGAGTATTTGGAGCTATCCTAGTTGTGATACTGAAGCAATTCAATAGGCTGTTACCAATGTTGTGCACATAACGGATGCCAAGAGTTGACCATTATATCAAGGGGGTTAGTCAGCTATCACCGATGGCATGGAGCTAACTAATGTCAAGTGCTACCCATATTGCAAAGGGATTAGTCAACAATATCACCAAGCCCATGTGGTGTTATATGTCCAATACTACTATCTTCTTGAGTGGATAGACTTATTGCCAATGGCCTAGGAGCAATAGACGTCGAAATCCACGATCTTGAAAAGGTCCATCGCTTGTGGAAATCTTACCTTTAGCTTGCAAGACCATTTCAAGATTGAGGATGGACCCTTGATGTAATATGGGTTACACTATAGTCCTCTTCCCAATTATCCGATGGCATACATGACCCTTATGGGGCGAGGATAGACCCCTGATGTAGTATGAAATGCATTGTAGTCCTCTTCCAGATCATCTCCTTGAAGAACCCAGATCTCACCCCCTTTTTCCCTCGTTGCCATAATTCAGGATTGTCCTCTAAGATATCTTACTAGGTCCACTTGGCCATGGTGGACAAGGTAGAGGCTCAAATGGTTTGCTTTGTTGCACTCTTGGGTGGAGAAACAAGAACCCAAGCATCCAATTGATATGCATGAGAACTCAAACTGTTATACATCTCCAGGTACTCTTAAAGTATGAGCATTGTGTTTTGATATTTGCTTATGCATAGTTGTATGAATTGGACAATATTATGTATTTATAAATGCTACTAGTTAAAATGATTTTTTGTGTTGACAATTGCTAGATAAAATTTTTTTTTTGCTCCTATGGCTTATTTTTACAAGATTACTTTTCAATCATATTGTCGAGTCCTACCTAATAGGAAATAACAAGCATCCATCAGCACCACATCATATGGCACTTCAAATTCTTGCCTTCTTTTAGCTCTTCGCTCATAGCAAGTTTTGAGGAAATTTATTTCCCTCTATTCTAGCTGAAATTTTTTATGTTGTTAAAATCCTACCAGAATTTAGAATCCACTAGATTCACTACAGACAAATTTTTCGGTACTTGTTACCATTAGGTAACTAGTCTCAATTATGACTGAATTCAAGGAGACGAGTTGGAAGAAGAGTTGTGTAAGCTTTGAGGTGCAGAGTGCATGATAGTTCGTTGAATGATTTTGGTTTGGTTGGAAGCCAATATTGTGATTGACGTGGTGTGAATGTTGTGATTATTTTGTGAGAGTAATAATAGTGGAATTTTAATGCAAACACCTCCATTCCTGCAATCTAGCATCGAGAAAACACATACTCTACCGTACACATCAACTTGAGCAGGTGACTCTTTTCTTGAGATCCATATTCAGGAATATAATAGTAACAAATCAAGATGCAGAACTTAAAAGTAGGAGTGACATGTTCAGGTCATACCAATCAAAAAATACTGCACTGTTTCTTTTATTCAGGATAAAAAACAGATATAGAAATGACACCCAGCACTACAAGCCTTAGAACAGCCCAAGGAAAAGAACATCGCTGCTCAGCACCATCAACTACTCTAATATCTCTAACCCCCAGCTACCAAAGGAAAATTCCCCTAAATAAAAACCACAACAGGCCGTTACACACCCAAATATAACACAATTTGAAATATGGGAAATTGACAAAAGAGTGGAGAACCCTACCATAAAGAAGGTGGTTATATCAATTTTGGGATTGGAATTCCTATTTTGTACCCAGGTTTACTGTACTGGAATTTGTGCTTCACTATCATTATACATGTTTGTGCTTGCTTCAGATTAGAAAAAAAAAAATCATGTGGTATGTGATAATTTGTTTTTTCTTTATGACACCAATTTTTCTGTCTACATTAATTATATGGGAAAACAAACCAAGATCATGGAAATATATTGGGTGCTTAAATTTTTATCTCAAATATTTTTTACTCTCAGGGTACTTGAGTTATATACGCAGTTACTCCTTGCCACCTCTAGGTTTTGTTTTCAGCTGTACTTCGTCAAGCTGAAGTGGACAATTTTTGCATGATTCTCAAAAGAGACTCTTTCTTGTGAGTGGGCCAAATAAGCATCCTCACAATCAATTGATTCAATCATCAAAGATATTTTTTCTCCATTTTAAAATAAAGTGATTTTATAACAGATGTAAATGAGATGATTAGTAGAATGGTAAACCCTCTTATTTGAAAACAAGAGATTGAGATTTTAAATCTTACCATTTTAGTCAAAAAAAAGAGAGAAAAAAAAAAAACTTAGATCTGATTAATGTTTTATGCAGACCATCGCTTGCCACATGCCAAGATTGAGACTAAAGCAGCTCACAACAGAAAAACAAGCAGTTGTCAACCATAGATTTTTTTTAAAGTTGAGGAAATTAAAACATTGAAAGCGGAACTTAGAAATACCTTTATAAAAAGACGAAGAAACAGATAATAATACCTTTAGAAATAAAAAACTTGAAGTTTTAAACAGCTCCAATGAAGTCATGAGATACTAGCATCTATCATTCTTCTTCATTCCAAGGAGTCAGTCCTTCCGCACATTGAATAACTCCGTAACCATTCTGTATGCTTTAAGAAGAAATCACCAGACTATATTGCCGGTTAAAGCAAAAAAGTTTCAACAAAATAAACAACTTTTTGAATGAAAGGAAAAAAGAGCGTGGAATCAAATACCATAAATACAGAGGACACAGTATGAAGTTCAAAGGTCATAGTTTTTTCAGCCTACATTTCGTTCAACTCATTCATTACAATTATCCTTGCTAATAAGGATGCTCTCCTCAGGTACAAAATATCTTTAAAGAAGCGCATACATTCACCTTCATCGTATTCGTCAGGTAGATGAATTTCCATTGTTTCAAGAAAGGGCATGCTCTGAAGCAAGCAACTTATTACTGGAATTTCCTTCTTGTCAAACTCAACTATTTCTACCTTAACTTTCTTGAGGTTAAGGTGTGGAGAGGGAAGGCAGACAGGTATAGGATACCTTGCCAGCTCCTGCAGTGGAGTGCCATGAATAAGTAACTTTACCAAGGTTTCCTTCTTCACACTATAAGCCAAGTTCTGTGTGTATGTGTATTCAAAAGGTAGATTTTAAAATCTCAACTTAAAACTTAAAAGCTATTGAGCTTAGGGTTTAGAAGTTTGCGCAAATACCTTAACGAAGAAGCCCATTATACAGAGCGACTGAAGATTTGGAAGCATGTCAAGCAGGTTCAGTAGAGGAACATCCATCTCTGCTTCCCTTTCAAAGGAACCAGCCATGTAGATCGTAAGTTCCTTCAAGGACTGGAAATTGCCTACTATGTGAAGAAATCTACTTGCTGAAACAACTACAATGGATAGGGATAGTTCCTTGGGAGTACTTGCACAGTTCATTTTAAGCTCAGAGACGGCATGAGAAAGCTCGTAGAACCCCACACCATTTACACTCAAATCCTCAATCATGAGCCCCGACAGCATTTTGAGCTTAGGGCAGTTAACAGACACAGACTTTACGCTTGCCATACTCAAATGTTCAATAGTGGATATACCACTTACATTCAAATCCTCAATCATGTACGCCGACAGTTTTTTGAGATTGGGGCAGTTAACAGACAGAGACTTTACTCTTTCCATACTCAAATGTTCAATACTGGATGAAAGGATTACGACATTAACTAGCCCAACAAATCCCATTACGTCAAGTTTTTGCAGAAGAGGACAGAGCGAAATCAAGGAGACTAAAGATTCATCTGTCAATTGAACATCATCGAGCCAACAAGTAATGAGATGCGGGAATCCAACGAAATTGATTGGGAAACTGGTGAGAACGTAGTTACGCAGACGTAATGTTGCAAGACGCGTACATGAAAAGAGGGCAGGAGGTGGGATTTCTTTTATAGCACCGTCCAACAGAGTTAGGTGTTGGACATTACACCAGGCAGCATATCTTACCCATTTGCACATATTTTCGTGAGAGAAGCGCCAAGGGCTACTAACTATATAGGTGCTGTCGAGGTGCAAGGCCTCCAGATTGTGAGAATGCAGGAGCAAGATATTAGATATTATATTCTCAACACTTGGCCTGAGAAGAAGATCGAAGGCAGGCCAACCAGAATCGAAGGCACGGCAACCAGGACCCAAAATAAGATATGGGGACAAAGTGAGTTTAGGCATCTGGGTGTAGAGGAATCTCCACCTCTTGGAAATAATAGAAGATTTGACAGCATCTTTTATTGGGATTTTTGACAGTATGAAAGAAATAAGAGAGTCAGGAAGTGTATAGAATGCATCCTGGAGAGGCATGATTATGACATAAGATGCAGAACAAAGAGAGTGATGAGAATGTGTGTAAAAAACAGAAGAAGAGTGACATTGAAAGCTCAAACACGTACCATTGCAATTAAATTTCTTTCAAAATGAAACATGGACATGTCCGATAGCGGGGAAGTCTAAAAAAATCAGCATGCCCAAATGCAACAACATATAGATCAGCATGCCCTGATGCAATAACATATCTGTAAGTTAGACACAAAGGAAGGGCAGCGGCTATCCAGCCCCAGGAATGCACTGGGGCATGGATGTGCTGCATTCCATACCATCCTTAAAACAAGTACTGTCAGCGTCCTCTTTTTGATACTTGAGCAGGCAGACTCGTACAACATGTTTATATAACTCGTATTTTTGAATTTGATTTATATATAAGCAATTTTTATATAAATAATTTTTTATATTTTATATTTTATATAAACAACTTTTTATAGACTTTTTATATAAGCAACTTTTTAAATTTGTTTTCTATAAAAAATTTTTTTCCCTTTATTTTATATATTTTTATGTTTAATAATTTTGAAAATGATTTAAATTAAATTATTTGAATTGTATTTAGATTTAGTTTTTTAATTATTTTTATATTCAACATTATTTTTATAATTTTGATTTGAATGTGTATTTGTATTTACCTATAATAATATTATTTTAAAAATGTTAATATTATCTTTAAATTCTTTGTATGTCTATTACAAATTTATATGTTTCAAAATATTTTTTTTCTATTTAACAATCTTTTATAATATACTTATTATTTGAATTGTGCTTGTATTTAATTTTTAAATTATTTTTATATAATTATTTATATGTTAACTAAAATATTACATTGCTAACTGATTAATTAAAATATTAAATATAAAAACAATTAAAAAATTAAATTTAAATACAATTCAAATAATTTAATTCAATTTCAAAAATTATTAAACATAAAAATAAATATATATATATATATATATATAGAATATAAAAATAAAATTTAAATGATTTATAAATAACATTGAAAACACTAAGTTTAATATCACTCTTCAAAGCATACTATTCCCCTTCCAAAATATTTGGATACACTATACATATACAGTAATATTTGCATAGTGTTAATATATTTTTTAATAATTTTGGGTTGAATTGTGTTTGTCTTTATAGTTAATAATATTATTTTTTAAAAATATTAATATTGTCTTTAAATTATTTGTATTTATTTTTTTATATAATTTATTTATATGTTGACTAAAATATTACATTCCTAACCGATTAATTAAAATATTAAATATAAAATAATTAAAAAATTATATCTAAATACAATTCAAATAATTTAAATCATTTTCAAAAATTATTAAACATAAAAATATTCTTTTATTTTATAGATATATAAAACAATGTAAAAAAAACACATTATAAAAATCAAATTTAAATGATTTATAAATAACATTGAAAACACTAAGTTTAATATCAGTCTCCAAAACATACTATTCCTAAGTCCAAAAAACCCTTAGTGTTAAGCTTAGGGTACAATTCGGGTTAGGGGTAGGGATATGGTTAGGGTTGAAATAAGTTTAGGATTTAATTAGGGTTAAGTTTAGAGTTCAATTAGGATTAGTTTTCACTTAAGGTTACAATTAGGGTTAGGTTTTTGGTTACTGTTGTACTATTAAGCTTGAGGTTAGGGTTACAATTGAGGTTTAAATAAAGTTACAATTTAGGTTAGGTTTAAGGTTAAATGAGTTAGGATTAAGAGTAGGGTGCAATTAGGGCTTAACTATGGTTCAATTAGGGTTAATATTAGGGTCACATTGAAATTAGGGTTTAATTAAGATTCAATTGCGGTTATGACTACGATTGATTCAATTAGGGTTGGGATTAGGATTAAAAAAGGGTTAATGTTCAATTAGATTTTATTATGATAAATGTTAGGATTCAATTAGGGTTAGGGTTCAAATAGGGTTATGCATCAATTAGAGTCATGATTAGAATTATAGTTCAATTAGGGTTAGAACTAGGATTAGGTTTATGGTTCAATTAGGGTTAGCATTCAATCAAGGTTTAATTAGGGTTAGGGTGCAATTTGGGTTAGGATTTAATTAGGGTTGCTTTACATTAGCATCCAATTAGGGTTAGACATCCATTATGGTTAGGGTAAGGATTCAATTAGGGTTATGACTTTATGATAAAGATTAGAGTTAAGGTTATAGTTGGGGTTCAAATAGGGGTACAATTAGAGTTAGATTTAGTATTCAATTACAGTTAAGATTGGGGATCAATTAGGGTTACAATACAATTACAATTTTATTATAGTTAGGGTTCTTGATTAATGTAAGGATTAGTTTTAGGGTTATGATCTAATTAGCTTTACGATTAAATTATTGTTTGGAGTTGGGAGTTAGGTTAGAGTTCAATTATAGTTAGGGTTATGGTTAAATTAGGAATAGTATGTTTTGGAGACTGATATTAAACTTAGTGTTTTCAACCTTATTTATAAATCATTTAAATTTGATTTTTATAATATGTTTTTTTTTAAATTGTTTTATATATATAAAATAAAAGAATATTTTTATATTTAATAATTTTTTAAAATGATTTAAATTATTTGATAGTTTAAATTATTTGAATTGTATTTAGATATAATTTTTTAATTATTTTTATATTTAATATTTTAATTAATCGGTTAGGAATATATTTTAGTCAACATATTAATAAATTATATATAAAAAAAATACAAACAATTTAAAGACAATATTAATATTTTTTAAAATAATATTATTAACTGTAAATACAAACACAATTCAACCCAAAATTATTAAAAAATATATTAACATTATGCAAATATTACTGTATACGTATTAGTGTATCCAAATATTTTGGAAGGGGAATAGTATGCTTTGAAGAGTGATATTAAACTTAGTGTTTTCAATTTTATTTATAAATCATTTAAATTTGATTTTTATAATATGTTTTTTTTACATTGTTATATATATATATATATATATATATATATATATAAAATAAAAGAATATTTTTATGTTTAATAATTTTTGAAGTTGATTTAAATTATTTGATGGTTTAAATTATTTGAATTGTATTTAAATTTAATTTTTTAATTGTTTTTATATTTAATATTTTAATTAATTAGTTAGGAATGTAATATTTTAGTCAACATATAAATAATTATATAAAATTAATTACAAGCACAATTCAAATAATAAGTATCTTTTAAAAGATTATTAAATATATATTAAAAAAAATTATAAAAAAATATATTTAAAAAATATAAATTTGTAATAGACATACAAATAATTTAAAGATAATATTAACATTTTTAAAATAATATTATTACAAGTAAATACAAATACACATTCAAATCAAAATTATAAAAATAATATTAAATATAAAAATAATTAAAAAACTAAATCTAAATACAATTCAAATAATTTAAATTATCAAATAATTTAAATTATCAAATAATTTAAATTATCAAATAATTTAAATCATTTTCAAAATTATTAAATATAAAAATATTCTTTTATTTTATATTTATAAAACAATGAAAAAAAAATATTATAAAAATCAAATTTAAAAAGTTGCTTATATAAAAAGTTGTTTATATAAAATATAAAATAAAGTTGTTTATATAAAAATTGCTTATATATAAATCAAATTCAAAAATACGAGTTATATAAACATGCTGTACGAATCTGCCTGCTCAAGTTTCAAAAAGAGGACGCTGACACTACTTGTTTTAATGATGGTATGGTATGCAGCACATCCATGCCCCGGTGCATTCCTGGGGCTGGATAGCCGCTGCCCAAAGGAAGAGCTTTCTCGCTTCAGTCGACCAATCAGAACAAGGGATGGCTGCCCAACTAATGGGGGGTTAAAGTGGCCGGGGCCCACCCGGATGGGTGGAATTATACTGATCAGTCGAGTGGATTCCATCCCTGTAAGTCGAGATACTATTGTATTCAATTTGATTCATGGTTCAATTTGTATTCTTATTTATATTCATTTTATTTTTATTTTTATCAATTTTTATGCATTTGTTTTTTATCTATTCTAATTTCATATTGGTAATTATTATTTTTATTTGTTTATTGTTTTGAAATAATCATTTTAGTCTCAATGTCCATTTTCAAGTGATACAAGAACAACTTAATTTAATTTCAAGAGAATAATCTCTAATATTCAAATAATTATATTCAAAATTCAATTTTTATGTCTTTCTACTAACTACTATGAGTTGAATTGACACACATTTGTGTGACATGTTATGTCATGGTATTTAGAGACATTCAATGTGCAATTAATTCACAATAAAGAAAAATAAGACATCAAAGACAACTATTAAAGTATACTGTGATTTCTAAAGGGCAATAGAGAATCAGATCCACATCATTATCATATAGACCATTTGCAAGTTTGTGTATGTTGTCTTTCATATCATTCATTATTGTTAATTCAACTTACTAAGAGATTTAACTTGGGAGAACCGGTTCACCTATTGAGTTGGAAAACTCACAAATCGTGTCTCTCAACACAACCTTTACAAATTCAAATATTGAAAAGGCAAAGGTGGGTAGTTCCTCAAGTGCACATTCTATCAATTCATCCATGCACGACATAGATCAATTATGTGCATTAGATTAAGTATCACAACAATTGGGATCAAAATGTAGCATTCAAGACTAGCTAGTAATTTTCATGTGTTGGTTTATATTTTGAGATAGTCATTGCACTTATCCATTAAGTTTCAAGAGGTGGAAAACCAATTTAGCAAGCAACAACAACATTATTCATCCATCATTGGTTTTAAACACAAGTACCCCTAACCTTTGCATGTTAAATTTTCATATATTATTGTAGTAATTTATCCCAAATATATTATTTAGGTTAATTTATGCTTAATTAGTTGCATTTGTATAATTAGCCTGGATTATTTATGTAGTGTGATTTATTCCTCTACATTATTTAGTGAACCCAATATTCTTACTTGACCTAAGGTTTCATCTTAAGGTTTCTGTCATGCCCATAATTTACACTTAAGGACATAACACAACACAATTTTTTTTTTTGATTAAACATATGAAACCACCATGCATCAATTGATTTATCTAGTCACGAGTTTAGCCTTACCATCATTATCCTTATTGGTAGTGTTGTAACCCATAACGCTGCTAGGTTGAGCAACAATATTAACCTTAGTAGTGGTTTGGTCAAGCACAATATTTCAAACACAACAAGGAGAGGATGATGGTCTGGTCAATATACATTTACCACACACCATTAGTGTCCCCTTATGCTCAACAAAAATTGACGGTGTTAATGTTTATGGCATTTCTAATGGTGAATAATAACAATGATATTATCCATTAAGTTGGACAAGGTTGTGGTTAAATCTCTTACCCCTTTTACCATTATTATTATAGTTAACATTGTTCATAAATATGCCACTAATTAATACTAGCTCCCTAATAATAACATTAATATTTCTCGGTAATATTAACATTAATATTATTATCAAATCTTTTGGTATTATCATTAAAATTCATATAAGTTTATAGACACTAATATTGAACAATAATGCTTGAATGATTAACATAAATATTAACTACTAATGTTATCCATATTGGTATTTTCTTATTATTATGATCGACACTATATCTACTAGAATGCCCTCCAATAGTGAAATCTATGTTCATTATTAAAATCCTTTAAGTATCACGATTAATAGATACTAGGATGTTATTAGTTTCATCATCTCGCGTTAAGACTATCTCCACTGTAATATTAATATTGCTTGTCATTATGGATATCATAGGTACTGAGTACTAGTATTGTTGTCACTAGTAATTCGAGGTTTCATAATTTTAAGGTCATTTTTTGCTATTCAATAATGTTAAGAATGACATTGCCACTTATACCAATACCCCCATTAAGTTTAAATTATTATTATTTTTTATTATAATTATTATTAATATTTTGTTGTACTATTAGTACAATTATTTATATCAACATTAATATCAGTTTGATTGAAATTGACATTTATATAGATATAACCATATACTATTATCCAATATCAAACTCTTATCTTTACTTTTATTTTTTCTCTATAAGGTTATTAATATTGATGGTAATAATAATGTTAACATTTTGACGTTTGTCTTAATATTAGTATGAATAATTAACCCATGAATGCTAATACTAAATATGAATGATAACACCATTTCCAAAGAAGCTAACGTATCGACTATATAATGTTACAATAATATCTATAATAATTCTATAATCTCTAATTCAAATTCTTATCAAATTCTACCATTAGCACTTATTTATGTTATTTAATTTCAACTATTACTCATTCCACGCTAAATACTAAACCTGTATGTTGTGTTGTATAAGTGAGTGGGGACTTAATTTTCAAGAAGAGAATAAAATTCATTTTAATGGGTTTTTCCCACATCCATTCTAAACTCCCATGATATAAGCTTAATTGTTGAGTGTTTAATTAGTTTACTTAAATCGGTCTGCAATTTAGCATAGAAGATAAACTCTTTTTAACAAAACTTCATGTCCATCTTAAACCAAGTGGTCTGGGTGTCACTTATCACGTGGCTTGGGGAATGGCATTAATTTATTTTTATAATAAGAGAATTTTCCCTAAAGATTGGGTGCCATGTCTTCAGAAACCCTATCTATTTTCCTTTACATGTTTGCTTTGTTTACCATTTGTTGCATATGTACAAGGAAACAAATGGAGACAACGAATGGGGTTTGAGGTAGAGACGACCTTTCCTAGAGAATCATTTGTTGTTACAATATCTTATCTCGAAGCTAAGAGTGGGAGGGATGGAGACGACCTCCATTGAGGAGGTTGCGGCCTCCATAGAGGATCGTGACTCCCTCAATGGGTTTGCACCCTCTAAGATCAAAGATTTAAAATGTGTACGAAGGTTTATAAGTATTGTAAATTTGTTCTCCTACATGTCAAATCTGTTGCTCCAATTTAGCTTTTTTTTCATGGTTTAATGCTCCCATTTATTCCTATGCAGGTCGATGATGCAACGATGGTTTGGGAAAAATGTTTGTTTGTTTTATTTTTCTCTGTAATTGCAGACATCAAAATAAGGGGGGGTGTGGGGGTTGAACCCCCATAGGGTGGGTAGGCCTCTTTAGAGGAGGTCGCGCCCAACACCTAGGCTATGCCTCTATTCTTTTTTTTGACATTATTATTATATGTTTTTTTAAAAGAATAGACCTCACTTTCTTATTTTTGTTTGCCTGAAACAAAGGGAGGAATACATTTCCTTCCAGATTGGGGTGAGATTGGGGACAAGATAGCACTATACTATTTTGCCATGGCAGCAGGGTTTGTGGGAGTATTTTACTACTACTATATGTATATATATTTTTTGTTTATATTGATCCCTCATGAGACTATGTCATATATCTAACTGAATCTAAACTTCATTCCCAAATAGAAACTCTAAATTAATATCTATTTCACATTCTAAACTTTCTAAAGTGTCAATAAAACTAGGAATAAACCAGTAAACATAATTTCAACCATTATTGGTATACCCATTACTAGCAGGTTCATTTCCTTTAATTTTTTTTGTTGCAGAAAATAACAAAATATGAAATCACTAATATCTCCTTGTCTGTTTACTTAATGATTTACTATGCTACAAAACCAAGGAGAGGCTCCATTTAGCATCTTAAATTCAGACTAGCAACTGTTACAAGTCTTTCAATCTCTTTATAAAGCATTTTCATTTTCTATACAAGGAAAATAACTAGATACAAGATCAAACCCTGACCTAGTTTACATTGTAATGTCCTTCGCTAACACAATCTAGTCTCAACATTTTGTAGGACAAGTAACTTAGCCATATGCAATTCACTGGAACTCATTGCACTATTAAACATAAATTTCATAACAAAAAGGTTTGCATTCCAGTTGTTTAAATTTCTACAAAACTTCCTTTCATTACATCATTTGTTTTTATAGAAGTTGTAAAGAGGAAATAATAGCCATCTATAACATCTATAGCTCCAGATTTTTTTGTACTCAAGCATAATCGGTATTACAACAATGTTCATCTTTTGCATAGAAATGACAGGGCGCGAGAATAAAAAACACTTTGTTGCACAAGAAGACCTCCTTTCCAAGTCTGACTTCTGCACACCCACATAAACATGACTTGCACACCAACACATACATGGCCTCCATAACCAGTGGGAACTCTCCTCCAACCATAGGGCTAAAAATAGCCCACCCCAAGCTAGGGAAAACACCAAGGTGATAGGCCTATTACATAGCCACCACAGATACAATATGACACACACACACACATTGCAGCCACATTTCCAGTCTTCCCAAACACATTAGAACATAGATTTTTGTTAGAACACAACAATATAATGAGAGGGGGTGAATCAGTAGATCTTAAAATTTTAACCCTTAAACACTTTGTGCACATTAATTCTCTAAACCCTTAATGTGAAGATTGAGGCTTAACATGCAAATACTTGAATATGCACACACAAAAGCATCACATAACATAAGATATACGTAGAAAACCCAAGATGGGAAAAACCACGGTGAGAAATGTTGTTGGGAGCTACTATCCTAATCTAGCCTCACAATCAAATCTTCAATTACAATGCTTTAAGGGAACCAACCCTAAGGAGACACCAATCCCCTGGTTTTAGGAGCACCCACTCCCTAATCTAAGCACCTACCCAGATATTTGATGGCACCCACCAATCGGATTTACAATAAAGAGATAAAAATTTGATTATAGTTCTATGTTACAACTGCTCAAACCTCTGTTGTTGTCTTTGCAATTCCCTTCTCTACACACACTTCTCTCTCTCTCTTTTGTTCCACGCTTAGTCAAAAATTGACCTATTTTGTATCTTTTTCACCGACTTGTGGAGACTGCCTCGAGATTCTCACATGTGTTCTAGTCATCCAAAACCTTTTGTTAGGGTTTTCCTTCTTACTTCTTTAGGAAGCACATTCTGCATTGAGCCACACCCCCGCATTAACTTCAGATACAAAGAATTTTCTAAGAATATCAATATGCAAAACCCTAGAATTAGATATGCATTTAGTTTATTTCTCTATTAATCTAATCTGATCTTGATTTTTCTCGACATAGCAATCTGTGTCGTCGACCTGCAAATCAAATCTCCATTCATATTGGTTGTTGTAGTAGTTGCACCAATTAAACTTGTCCTCTGTGTTGGTTACTAGTCGAAACCCTCATTTACACGGACTTAGTTGTTTGACATCTTCACATTTGAATTTGGGTCGTCGATCTGTCTCTTCACGCCATGATCCTCTGGCTCTCTCTTCATCTCGACATCTTTAAAACATGATCTTTAGATCAATCTTCTTTAAATGTGTGTCATTGATCTTTACTGACTGGTGATCATTGTTAGATATTTTCCTTTTGATTTCCAACATCGATCTCCTTTAAACACCACTTGCTATAGACAGGGTCCACCAAGACATGTGTCTAAAGTTTGCTGTCCCGCAAGCTCTAACAATGGGCCCACTAGTTCTTAGTGGGTTGGCGAGCTATCACCACCTGTCTGCAGCTAATGTCATGTTCCATTACCATCGCTCACCTTAAATCATAGTTGTTAGATATTTTCCTTTAAATATGCATTGTTCCCCGCTATACCATTTGCAAAAGACATGGGCCCACAAAAACATAGCGGGCTGGGGCGCTATCACCATTTGTCATCCACATCAACATCGTGCAACTCACAACAACAATGTGAGTTGGTTTATCAAGCAATCACTAGGCACACCTGTCTTCACGTCATCACCTTCCTTTGTCGCCTTTCACTTAATTTGGTCCCACCAAACTCTACAGTGAGCATCGTCTGATCAATAACATTCAATCTCCACCGTTCCTCGTTGTCCCATGAGACTTAGTTGGGACCCACCAAAAACTTAGAGGGCTAGTGGATACCTTTGATTTCCAATGCTTGATCTCCACCGTTGATCAGGCATCATTGTTGTGTTGAAGGGACTTAAAATAACTCTTATCGATATGGTGAAGTCTCCCCAATGTAGGTCTAATCACTCATCTTAGGAAATATTAAGATTGAGAAACATTAGCTCGGCCAGTAAACATAAGATGAAGGGGTCGGTCATACCCATGACTTCAAAGACATAAGTTGTAACTTATGTGACCTGCAACCTGCGATAGGCAATCAATGACAAAATAGAATTTATGTTCACAACGCCATGACTGCAACCCTAGGGTTTAACTGATAAACCCTAAACCTTGTCCAAGAGCACACATAAACCATTTCTGAGGTCATCCTTCAACCTCTAGACCTACAAATTATGTTTCTGAGAAGCTCTCAGAAATCCCATGTTGAATCTGGCAATAGGTTCTCATTTAAATGCCTGGAAGCCATTGTTGCAAAAAAGGTGACAACATTTTGTCAACTATGCAACATTTGCAAAATGTGTTCCTTTGCCTATACAACTACTCATACACTTCCAGAACAAGCTCCACATCTCTCATAATCATCTTCTATCATCATGCCAACAATCTTCCTTGCATGATATCCCCTTTTGACATCAATGACAACAATATGCCAACAATCTCCCCCTTTGTCATTGATGGCAACACTAAATGCTCAACCTGCCAATGGTCTGATAATATCTGAGCTCAAATCTCCCCCTTTGACATACCTCTCTACTTTTCTCACGCTTATGAGAATTTGACACCTTCTCCCATGCTCCTAATTTGAGCATTTGCTCACCTTTCTCCCCCTTTGAAATCAATGGAAAAGGGCACACTCCCCCTGAAAACATACTCCCCCTTTGACAAGTAATTCAAAGAGAAAGTGGGAATCCTTGAATCTGCAACCATCAAGTCGTTAGAAATTTGTAAAACAAGTTTTACCTAACTTGATCTATCCTTAATTTTCCAAGGATGAATGAAGAATGAATGAAGCTCCCCCTAGATTCATGCGCTATCACCAATGTTTAGTGATATGATGTGGGAGAAACTACTCCTAATTTCTACCTCAAATGTTCAAATTGCTCTATAGGAAGACACTTGGTGAAAATGTTAGCCACCTACTCTTTTGTTGGGACATACTTCATGCTAACTTCCTTGTCTGCAACCTTTTCTCTAATGAAGTGATACTTTATGGATATGTGCTTTGTTCTAGAGTGCATCACTGGATTCTTTGAGATGTTTATTGCACTTGAATTATCACAAAGAATAGAGATAGGTTCACTGTACTCTACGTTAATTTCCTTAAGTGTCTGCTTCATCCACAGGACCTGAGTACAACATGCTGCTACTGCTACATACTCTACTTTTGTTGTGGAGAGAGTGATTGATTCCTACTTTTTTCTCACCCATGACACAAGTCTGTTTGCCAAGAAAAATGCACCACCACTAGTGCTCTTCCGATCATCCACACTTCCTACCCAATCTACATCTGTATATGTTAGAGTAAAATATTTGCTCTTGGGATACCATAGTCCATAGTCAACACTACTTTTGATATACCTGGAAATTCTCTTTACTACGTTGACATGATACTCTTTTGGTGTAGCCTGAAATATTGCTACCATACACACTACTTGCATTATATCTGGTATTGATGCAGTTAGGTACAATAAGCTTCCAATTATTGACCTATACATAGTGTTATTTGCATCTGGTGATTCATCTGATTTTCTCAACTTACAACCAACTATCATGGGGGTACTAATTGGTCTGCTATCCTCCATACCAAACTTCTTGAGCATTTCCTTAGCATACTTAATTTGAGATATAAATATCCCATTTTCTATTTGTGCTATTTGTAAACCAAGGAAATATGAAAACTCTCTTAACATTGAAATCTCAAATTCATCTTGCATGTGTGTAGCAAATATTTCACACATTTTATCATTGCTACCTCTAAATATGATGTCATCTACATACATAACAACAATAATCATGTGCTCACCTTTTGATTTGAAATACAAATTAATGTTTGCACATCCCTTTTTGAATCCTTGTTGTTGCAAGTACTGGTCTATTCTAGAATACCAAGCTCTTGGTGCTTGCTTTAGACCATACAATGCTTTCCTCAATCTGCATACTTAGTCATCATCCTCTAAGAGCTAAAAACCGTCTGGTTGTTCTATGTAGACTTCCTCTTCTAGGTTTCCATTAAAAAATGCAGATTTGACATCCATCTGATATACCTTAAATCCTTTATATACTGAAAATGCAAGAAAAATTCTAATTGCTTCTAATCTTGCCACTGGTGCAAATGTTTCTTCAAAATCAATTCCTTCAACTTGTGCATATCCCTTGCACACTAGTCTTTCTTTATTCCTTACTACAACTACTTCTTCATTGAGCTTTTTTCTAAATACCCATTTAGTGCCTATTACATTTTTTCTTGGTGGTCTAGGAACCAATTCCCATGTTTTGTTCTTTTCAATCTAATGTAGTTCTTCCTCCATGGCCTTCATCTAGCTCTCATCCTTGTTGGCTTCAATAAATTTCTTTGGCTCAATCTAAGACAAGAGAGAAATTTTACCTGCTCATTATTCCTTGCTAGTCTTCTCCTAGTCTAAACTCCTTCATTTTTGTCCCCGATTATTTGATCTATTGGGTGATCTTTTTGCACATACTTTGCGGGTGCCTTCTCAACTTCTTCTTCAAATTATTTTTCATTATTAGCAACATTATCTTCAAAGTCTGAATGATCTTCAATTTCTTGTCTATCTGATTTGATATGCTTTATGCTCTCATCAATCTTGACATTAATGCTTTCTACCATCTTGTTCAGCCTTTTGTTATAGCATTTGTATACTTTTCTTTGGGTGGAATATCCTAGAAATATTCCTTCATCACTCCTTGACTCAAAACTTCCCATTTTTTCATCTTCTCTCTTAATATAGCACTTGCTGCCAAATACCTTAAAATATTTAATAGAAGTTGGTCTACCATATCATAGTTCAGAGGGTGTGTTGTCATTGTGAGCTCTTATTTGAACTCTATTCAAAATATAAACTGCAGTATGAACTACCTCCCTCCAAAACATATATGCTAACTTGGCCTCATTTAACATTGTTCTGGCCATTTCCTTCACCACTCTATTCTTTATTTCTACAACTCCATTCTGTTGTGGAGTTCTTGGCACATAGTATTGTCTTTTGATTCCATGTGCCTCACAATATTCAACAAATTCACTTGATGTGAATTATCCTCCTGTATCTGACCTTAAGCATTTGATTCTTCTACCTATCTCATTTTCAACCATTTTCCTAAATATTTTGAATCTTTCAAATGCTTTTGACTTGTCTTTCAGAAAGGTTACCCATGCCATTCTTATGTAATCATCTATTAGCAACATGAAGTATATTTCTCCTTTCAGATCTCTTGTCCTTGTAAGTCCACATAAATCAGTATGGACCAACTATAAAGGCTTAGTTGTTGAGTATTCATCTATTGGAAAACTAGCCTTTGTTTGTTTTCCCTGCTAGCATTCTTTGCATATAATATTTGAAAGCTTGGTTATTTTAGGCATGTGTCTTACTAGACCCCTTGATCTTACTTTCACCAAATTATCAAAATTTACATGCCCTAATATTATATGCCACAAATAGATTTCATTAGCTTTCCCTATCAGATAAATCTGACCTTTTACTTCACAAAGATTATAAAGATTGCTATTAGTTTGTAATCCTTGTGCAATTTTTTCCCATTTCTTCTTATTTTGCATCATTTTGAATCAAATGTGTCCTTGCAGCCATTGTCACACATTTGTCTCACACTTAATAGGTTGTGCTTTAGTCCCTCAAAATACAAGACATTTTTTGTGGGATTTTCGCCATCTAGACTCAATATTCCTTTCCCACATATCTTAACTGTTGTATTGTCACCCAAACTCACAGACCCACCATTGCATTTCTTGAGTTTGATGATTCTTGTCTCCAATCATATGCTTGGAGAAATCACTATCTATTACCCATAAATTTTGTTTCTTTGCATGCAACACGTTGTTTGGGAAATCATAGATTGAGTGGAACTCTGCTCTTTCTCCTTCCACACCTTCTTAGGTTTCTTTTCAACTTTCTCTTCCTCTTTCTCAAGAACCTTAGTTCTCTTTTTCAATTTGGGAGGTATGATTTTATGAACTTCTCAGACTGAACATTTGGTCTTATAATTTTTTTCTACAGTTTCTAGCTACATGACCAAAATTTTTGTAGTTGTAACAAATTATATTTATATCCATAAAGGGAGCAAAAGAGTTTTTTCTTACAAATTTTGTACTCCTTTTAGGGGCTACTCTACTCTCTCTAGCCCTATGACCAAATTGATTACAAGCATAGAAAAAACCATAGAAGTATGATGAATACCTAGTCATAGTGTTTCCTTGAGTTGGATGAGGTGGTCTTCTTTGTCTTAGCCTCCTTGGATCATGCACTCTTGTAAATCCATCAGCATTTGTTCTTGTTATGTTCTACTTCTTCTTTTATTGATTGTAGACTGACCGATTTTCCTTCTTGTTAGCATCAGACTTCTTTTCTTCCTTAGTTCTCTCAACTTTTGCAAGTTTCTCTTTGAGTTCACTCCCTTTGCAATCACTTTCATTGATAGACTTAGACTTTTCTTCTACCCTAAATCTTTCATATAATTTTGTAGAAGTGTCTATGAATGCACTCTTACCTTTCTCAATCCCTCGACTAGATTTTTCTTTGTTAGAGGGATTTTGTGTGCTTAATAGCTCATCTAAAAATTTTGAGCCACCTTTTGGCTTCAGTCCTTTTTCAACATGCTCCTTAGCTTTCTCCAAATTCTTTCTCAATTCAATCACTTCTACCTCAAGCTTCATGCATCTATCCATTTCATATTCTAATTTGGATTTCATCACTTCTTCCATTATTTTGGCTTCCTCCACTTGAAGTTTCAAACTTACTACCATCCAATTAGATTCCTCAAGATCATTGGTTATCTTGTCTGACTCTTTTTGTTCAAGCTTCTTTTGGTGCTTATCTCTTTTCAATTTATCAATCTCATCTTTGAAATAATCTATCTCATCTAGGGCATAGATGAGTTCTCCTTCCAGGTTAACCTCTCCTTCTTCTTCACCTTCTTCGCTAATATTTTCAACCTTTCCATCCTTCTATTCCTCAGAATATTTTTCCATGAAAAACAATTCATTTTCTTTTACAATAAAGGCACAATCTTGCTCATCATCTGAGCTATTAAAATCATCTGATACATTATTGTCCTCCTAGATGTATAGACTTTTATTTTTGTGCTAAAGACTTCTTCTCTTAGGATATTAGGGTTTCTTCATTTTACTATCCACTTCTTGCTCAGAGTTTCCTTTCTTGTTGTATGGACATTTAGCAGCAAAATGATCAACTTTTCCACATTCAAAGCATTTAAAGGGAAACTTACCTTTGTACTTTCTAGATCCTCTTCTAAGTCTCCTGATGAAATTTTCCTCTTCTTCATCAGTCTCATCATTCTCGAATGTGGTAGTCTCAACCTTGTCTCTCTTAGGAGATACATCCTTCTCCTTATTGGCAACCTTGAAAGAAGCTTCCTTCTTGGATGGTTTTGCATCTCCCATCCTCATTACATATGTAGTGAATATACCATGCAACTCATCAAGAGTGAGTTTGTCTATTTATCTTCCTTCCTCTATTGCAGAGATCTTGGGATCATATTTGTTTTTCATTGACCTTAGAAATTTATTTACAATGAAATTTTCTCACTTATTCTCTGCACCCTCTAATAGAGTTTACTATATCTTCAACTCCTAGACGATAATCTTCAATATTCTCCTCTTCAGTCATCGTCAAGCCTTCAAATCTAGCTCTCAGCACTTGTAGCTTTTCCAACTTTACCTTGTCATCTCCTTCTTAGATATTTTTCAACTTATTCCAGACATCTTATACAGTCTTACAATACATAATCTTGTCGCACACAGATCTAGACAAACTGCAAATAATGGCATGTCTTGATCTTTCATTTTTCTCATAGTCCTTTTTCCATGCAGCATCAATAGGAGTGGGAGGAATGACATAGTTGATCTTGACAAACATCCAAATATCAAATCCTAGAGATCCCAAATATGCCTTCATTTCATGGCTCCAAAAAGCATAATATTTTCCATCGAACCGAGGTACCTTGTTTGTCGAAAAACTTCCTGATAGTCCATTGTGTTCACACTACTTGAATCTACCCGAGCTAATTAAGCTTCACCTAGGGAACCTAGTTCTCTAATACCAATTTTTGAAACACAACAATCTACTAAGAGGTAGGGGGTGAATTAGTAGATCTTAAAATTTTAGCCCTTAAACACTTTGTGAAAATTAATTTTCTAAACCCTTAATGTGTGGATTGAGGCTTAACATGCAAATATATGAGCATGCACACACACAAGTATCACATAACACAAGATGTATGTGGAAAACCTAGGATGGGAAAAACCACAGTGAGAAATGATGTTGTCCTAACCCAGCCTCATAATCAAATCTTCAATTACAATGATTTAAGGGCACCAACCCTAGGAGACACCAATCCCCTAGTTTTAGGAGCACCCACTCCAAGGAAGCACCCACTCCTTAATCTAAGCACCTACCCAGATAACTGATGGCACCCACCAATCAAATTTATAATAAGAGATATAACAATTTGATTATAGTTCTTTGTTGCAACTTTCTTTGCAACTACTCATACCTTTGTTGTTTTCTATGCAATTCCCTTCTCTACACACACTTCTCTCTCTATCATTATCTCTTTTGTTCCACACAGTCAAAAATTGATCTTTTGTTTTGTATCTTTTTCACAAAATTGTGGAGATTGCCTCAAGATTCTCACATGTGTTTTGATCATCCTGAACCTCCTGCTAGGGTTTTCCTTCTTACTTCTTTAGGAAGCACATTCTGTATCAATCCACACCCACATTAAATTCGAATACAAAGAATTTGCTAAGAATAGCAATCTATAAAACCCTAGAATCAGACATGTATTTAATCCATTTCTCTGTTAATCCGTGTGGACATGGAAAAAGTAACCCTTCTACTTTTTCTCATGTTTAGGCCCTCCTAGTGCACTTTGGCTTGATTTTGCCTAGATTTAATGTTGTAATGTGTTCAACACATTCACACTAGGTCTTGGACCCTTGTGAATCATTAATACTTCTAGGATGTCTTGTAAAAGTGTTGTGAAGTGTTGTAACCCACTTTCACACTTTTCTACGACCCTTTCATTATAATTCACTTAAATAACCCCTTTTTATCACTTACCAAGTCTTAATTCAAAGTGTTGTAAAGAGCTCTAACAAACGCTCACGCTTTTCTAGACATGTCATCACTAATTCAACCCTTTCTTATATTTAAATGATCCCTTAATGCGCTTTTTAGCCATACTTAGGTGTATTTTTTAGAATATTCTCATTAAACATCATTTAATACACTTCAATACCCGACACCCATTAAAATTGCCTTGGTGGGACCAAGTCACCACTTGGGGTGACTTAGTCCCACTACACACAAAATCAAAATAATTTTAATTTTCTGGTGAGATTTTATTCTCTTGACCTTAAGGTCAGCCTATGATATGCTATTTTCGGGAAATATTGGAAAATAAAGTATACATAAAGGGTTTTCCCCTCATTTTTCATCTCCTACAATCTTCTAATTTTCATTTCATTATTCAAGAAATTCATTAATCATTCTCAAGCATTCAAAGAATTTTCAAGCATCCATTGGAGCATCTTGTTGCATATCTTCATATTTCAACATCAAGGGTTTGTTGAGTTTGTGACATTGCATGTTATCCATTCATCATTATCTCTTTATTCTATTTCATTTTATAAGGTTTGATTACCAAATTGGGGTTTGACCAAGGCACACCCCTATTCTCTAACCCTTAACCCTTTTCCCCCTCTTTGTATGTGTGTTTGCAGGTCTTGTATGCAAATTTTTCAAAGAGAAAGGTGTTAAAAAGTGGTAAAAAATCTATCAAAGTTGATTCAATTCAACAAAGCCCTTATTGAAGCTTGGAGACTTCTTTTAGCCCTTCTGCAAAATTTGAACCAGACACTTGTCAAGAAGGGAAGTGCGGACTGAAAGCTACAGATTCCTGCCTTGAATTTCCAGAGATTCTCAAGTGGACTAAGTCACCATATGTGGAAAATTAGTCCCACTGCTAGGCCTAAAAAGTGATTTTTGCATTTTTGAGTACCCATTTGGCAGAAACTTGTTCTAATAGAATCTCCCTGAAACAAGACTAAGTCGCCCAACTTGGCGTAAGTGTCCTAGTTGGCTTCAACAATAGAATCTATAGGATTCCAGAGCCTCTTAGCATCACTTTTCAATTTCCAGGCGCACCTCTCTAGTCTTGTTTAATTTTGTAATTGTTTGCTTGCATTCTTAGGTCATTTTGCATACATCACTGTGTTTTCAAACAACTTGCATTTCTTAGGTTTTTTATTAATAATCATCTTTATTTTTCATTTTATTGCATTAGGACATTGTATTTAGGCATACTTCATCTATCCTTGCATTGATTTTGAGTGTATACGTTTCATTTTGTCCCATATTTCTCCTTTTAGGTGAAAAACCCTAGAAGTGCTAGAAAGCCCTCGGAAGCCAAAATCTTTGTTTACATTTTGGTGAACCCAAAGTTTTAGAAAAATTTTGCTTCTTATTTCAAGTGCATTCTATGTTTAACTTTCATCAACATTGCATTAGGTTTTGCATTGTTTAATTTACATCCTAGGGTTTTTAAAATTTAATTAGTGAAAAGCTCATATAGATTGCATTTTTGCATTATATTTCATTAGAAAATAGAAAAAAAATTGCATTTTCACACTGTAGTTGCATTTGCACATCTGAAAAACATCAAATTGCATTTTAAATTTTTGAAAAATCTAAAAAAAATCACTACTGGGACTAATTCGCCACACTGGGCGACTTAGTCCTCCTACACATTTTGCACTATAATTTATCGCATTTTCTGAGCATTTTCTACATTTTTTATTTCTATTATTGCATCGTTGTTACAGTTTCCAGAATTGTAGTTATTAGCATTTTATTTCTCTTAGTTTCATTGCATTTCCATTCACCTGCATTTAGAAACCTTTGCATGAGCGTTTGGTGTCCTATTGCTAATACCTTAGTGAGAAGAATCTCAAGACTCATGTTATCCCACAATAATACACTCGTGGATCTTGTATTGTCTCATGCTTCCACTCCTAGTATTGCAACTAGTACACTAGGCATTGATCCTACCTTTAGCAACTCTTTGCCTTCCAATAACATGCAAGTTGACACACAAAATGATCACATCCCGCAAGACAAAATCATTAACATTCATGAGGACTTAGCACATCTGAAACATAACATGTTAGAGTAAAGAATTAACTTTACTACCTCTTAAAATTTCCCTTTATGCACTTGCAATAGTCATTTAATAATTAAATCTAATTACTAAATGCCTATTTACCTATTAGGGTTTCCTATTAGGTTTTATGATCTCCTTCTATAAGGATTGATCCTTTTGTATATTTTTACTTCTTTTTTGCTGATAATAAAATTTTCACATTGTCAGAGCAAAACCCTTGTTTTGTTTCCTACAGATTTCTTCCTTGTGACAGGTTTTTGCATGCAGGTTTCTTGGGCTTAATAGATTTGTTTTTCATCAAATCTTACATGGTATCAGAGTTGGATCTGCTGTAGCTTGTTCATGTTTGAAGAAAAAAAGGGAGCAAGGGTTTGACAGAAGAAATTTGGGATTCTTCAGCTAATTTGAGAGGTTCTAGTTGTAGTTTTCAGATCTGGTATTCCTTGCCCAATGATATTTTTTACAAGCGCATGCATCAGATCTAGCATTTTTTTTGGGTGTCCTTCTCTGTGTTGTTCACAGTGGTGTCCTTCCTGGTATTTTTTACTAGTCTTGCACCTTATTCCTCTGAATGTTGTGCATGAGCCAATGTCTGTGTTGGCAGATCTGGAAAGGCAAAACTTCAAACCCCCGCGGGCGCCGTACTTTGACTTGAAAGTTTTTTTACCTGCAATTGCTATCCAGATCTGCAGTCTATTTCATCAGTAAATTCTTCAGGTACACAGAGATTTGTCTCAATCATCTACTACTTTCTATTGTTTTTTGGCTTTCAGTTTGTACTGGGGATTGGATTTTTGCATTGTGGGGGGGTGTTTTTTCTTGCTTTTTGTCATTTACATCAGAAAACCAGAATCTATAAACACCAAAACAAAACAAACAAACCCCTTCTACATATTTTGTCTAGTTCTAAAAGACCACTAAATAATAATAATAAAAATTCAGAGCAATTGAGGCACAGTTCACAGGATGGCTGATAGATCTATTGAATCTCTCACACCGCATAATTATCACACTTGGAAGGGTCACATGATGACTCTTCTCCAGTCTCGAGGGTTATGGTCCTGTTTGGATGAGGTTCAACCTCAGTTGACTCGCGCCTTTGAGGTTATGCAGCACAGGAACAATATGGATCAGGCTATGGGATTGATGGCTTTGCACATTTTTGATAGTCTCCTATTTCATCTTGATGGTTGTCTCACTCCTCGAGCCATTTGGACCAAGTTTGATGGACTTTTTGGTACTGTCAATGAGTTCAGAGCTTTGCAGCTTGAGGCCGAGTTAACTTCCTTGGTACCTGATTCATTTCCCTCCATTGAGGACTTCCTGATGAAGTTCAAATAGCAAAGATCTATCTTGCAGGGTTGTGGAAAGGTTAAGACTGATACAGAGTGCATCTTCCTAATCCTCTCCAAGCTTCGAGGTCCATTTCAGATCTTCTCTTCGACCTTCTATTCCACCATGGATGCCTTGGGTGCTCGACATGTCATGCCTACTTTTGAGGTCTTTTGTGATCGTCTGACTCGTGAGCAAGCTAAGCTCAAGCAGATGGATTCACTTTTAGGTTCACAGAACCAAGTGTTGGTAGCCCAGTCCTCCAAGGGAAAACAAAAGCAGAAACCGAAGCCTAAGAAAGATTCAGGGGCTAGTGAGAATCCCTCCAAGCCACCACCTAAGTTTGATTCAAAACCACAACCCAAACAAAAATCTTCGCAGTCTGGTGAGTCTTCCTACAAGACTAAGAAGAAATCTGGTGATCCTTGCAGTTTTTGTGGCAAGGAAGGACATCCAGTTTCCAGGTGTTGGAAACATTTAGAGGCTTTAGAGGAAGCCATGCAACAACATAATATCAGTGCACCTCAGCCTCCTTCACAGCCCACAGGGAAAGGTCATGCTCTTTCTGCACGAGCATTGTCCTCAGAATCCACTTGGATTCTAGATTCTGGTGCCTCTCACCATATGACACACACAGAGGATTTGGTCACCGCTCTTGCCCCTACAGGCACTAGACATATTGTAGTTGGTGACTCAACACAGCTTTCAGTTCAGGGTTCAGGTACTATTTCATTGGATGGTGGTTGTCTTCAGGATGTGCTTCTGGTTCCTGACATTTCGACAAACCTTCTATCTATTTATCAGATTTGCCACTCTGGCTCTGGTAAGACAGTTGAGTTCTCACCACATGATGTGGTTATTCAAGACCTTCATGATCCTGACTTGGTTGTAGCTACTGGGAGTGTGGATTCTGCATCACGCTTATACAAATTTGATGGCTTTGAGAGTTCAGACACTATTGGTGCCTCTCTTATAGCACATGCAGATTCAGTGAGCAGGCTTTGGCATGAGCGTTTTGGCCATGTCAATTACAGATATCTACAGCAGATGAGTACTCAGGCACTTGTGATTGGGCTCCCACAAATTTCTTGTACTGATGGTGTATGTCGAGGTTGTGTCCTTGGCAAACATCATCGAGATCCTTTTCCTAAGGGTCGAGCCACTCGTGCTAGGGCACCCCTAGAGTTGGTACATAGTGATCTTATGTCCTTTCCGACTCCTTCCTTTTCAGGGGCCCGCTATGTGCTCACTTTTATTGATGACTTCTCCAGACGTACATGGGTGTACTTTCTTAAGTACAAGTCTGATGTCTTTGACTCATTCAGGACTTTTAAGACATTTGTGGAGAAGCAATCTAGACTTTCTATCAAGAGGATACACACAGATAATGGGGGGAGTATGTTAATCAGGCTTTCAGAGATTTTTGCACTGAGCATGGTTTACAACATCAGTTTATAGTCCCTCACACCCCTCAGCAGAATGGTGTCGCTGAGAGAAAGAACAAACCTTACGGGAGATGGCAAATTGTATGATACAGTCTCGAGCTATGAGTTCTTCATTTTGGCTAACCAATTGTGCCAATTATATTCAGAATCGGATGCCTCATAAGGCATTGCGACATATGACTCCTGAGGAGGCTTGGACCCATGTCAAGCCTGATGTTTCTACATTCTGAGTTTTTGGTAGTGAGGCTTGGGCATTTATTCCTAATGCTCAGCAGAAAAATCCATGGAGAGGAAGAGCTGACCACTCATATTTGTTGGCTACTGTGAGGATGTTAAGGCATACAGGTTATTTGATCCGATTCAGAGAGGTCTTGTTTCAAGGATGTCCAGTTTGATGAGCACTATCCTCAGATGGATTTCAAACAAGCCCCCGCTTGGTATGAGAAGATGGACTCTTTCTTGCTTTCCTCTCACTTCACACGCTGTCATTCCGATCACACAGTGTATATTCAGCGTCAGGAGGGTGATCTTTTGATTCTTGTGCTATATGTAGATGATCTCATCCTTACAGTAGCTCATCCTCCATGATTCAAAGTGTTCAGAGAGCTTTGATGGAGCAGTTTGAGATGACAGATCTTGGTCTTCTGCACTTCTTTCTGGGTCTTAGGTTATTCAGTCTTGGATGGGATTTCCATATTTCAGGAGAAGTATGCTCTTGATATGCTTCAGCGATTTGGCATGCTTGATTGCAAGTCTTCCCCCACTCCATTTCAGTCAGGTGTTGTTTTGTCTTCCACTTGTTCTACTCCTTCAGTGGATCCCACTTTATACAGGCAGTTGGTTGGCAGTTTGTTGTACCTGACACATTCTCATCCTGATCTTTCCTTTGCGGTTGGCCTTGTCTCTCGGTTTTCCCATGATCCTCATGAGAGCCATTGGCAAGCAGCCAAACATATTTTGAGGTACATTCAGGCACCACTCATTATGGCATTCACTACACTTCAGGATCCCTCACATCATTGGCTTCACGACTCTGAATGGGCTAGTGATGATGTCTACTTCAGCTTTGTTTTTTCCTTGTTTCGTCCTATCACATGGTCTTGCAAGAAGTACCTGCTATTGCATTATCATCTACAGAGTATCTGCAACTGTAGTGCAGTCCAAGAGGTTTTATGGCTTCGGCAGTTGATGACAGAGTTTGGGTTTCCTCCAGATAGTCCACTATTCTTTGGTGTGACAATCAGAGTGCCATTCACATTTCCGCAACCCAGTGGAGCATCGCCGGACAAAGCACATTGAAATCCACATGCACTTCATCAGGCAGTTGATTCAGGATGGTTCTCTCATCTTGGAGTACATTCCTACAGAGGAGCAGGTTGCAGACATCTTCACTAAACCTTTGGCATCTTCGCGCTATCTTCAATTGCGCTCCATGCTTGGGGTGAAGGAAGTTGTCCTTGGGGGGTCTCAGTGAGGCCTTCCTTCCTTCATGTTTTTTCTTTCTGCATGTTTCTTTATCTCTTTTTTGGAGAGGATTTTTTTCCCACTGGGTTTTCTCCTTTACTCCGCTTTATAGAGATTTTGTTGTATTCGGGTACCTCATCTAGCTATGTTGCCAGGACCCAAATTTTCTTTCAGCATTGTAGTTCCTTTGCTTCTTTCATGCATTGTTTGTCGCTGCATTGTTGCTCATCTTAAGGGGGGGTGTTAGAGTAAAGAATTAACTTTACTACCTCTTAAGATTTCCCTTTATGCACTTGCAATAGTCATTTAATAATTAAATCTAATTATTAAATGCCTATTTACCTATTAGGGTTTCCTATTAGGTTTTATGATCTCCTTCTATAAGGATTGATCCTTTTGTATATTTTTACTTCTTCTTTTTTGCTGATAATAAACTTTTCACATTGTCAAAGCAAAACCCTTGTTTTGTTTCCTACAGATTTCTTCCTTGTGACAGGTTTTTGCATGCAGGTTTCTTGGGCTTAATAGATTTGTTTTTCATCAAATCTTACATAACATGTGTCTTGAAAACATTTTGACCACTACAATTCCTGCTATAGAGAGCATCCATCGTCTGCTTGAATATAACAAAGGCTTAGACGTAATGAAACAAATTGTTGAGATATACCATAAACATGTTCCTTCCACCTCTAGTATATCTCAACCAGCAAACACTGTGGTTAGTCAAGGGGGACTTAACACTCCTCCTTCAATAGTAGCATCCATACCTACCTATACCACTCCTCAAGTCACAACAACAATGCAACAGGTTAGCAATGTGATTCCTTCCTCGACTATTCCTGCTAGCATTCCTAATTCTTATGTGGCATCGCATGGTCTCTCCTCTTCCACCATACCATCTCTAAGCATTCCATTCACTTTCCCTACCACTACATACACTTCATCACCACTTTCCCTTCCACCTCATACCACTTACACTGACCCTCTCATAACACAACTTTTCCAAACTATCTCTTCCATGCAAAAACAAATATCCACCATCAACCAAAATCAGAATGGACCACATACCTATTATGTTTGTAGCAGCCCACTAACTCTAGAAATATTGCGAACATTAATGCCACAAGGAATAAATATACCTAGATTTGAGAAGTATGGAGGGAAGGGCGATCCTTCTAACCATGTTAATGCTTACACAACCTTATGTAGTGACTTTGTCCTTGACGATAAACTGTTAGCCAAACTATTTCCTAGGACTTTAGAAGACACTGCCTTAGAATGGTTTTCATCCTTACCAAACAATTCAATTCGTTCATTCAATGAACTAGTTGATGCATTTATAAATCATTTCCAAGTGCATATGGCTCCAAAGAAGACCTTGGCCAATTTGATGAGATGCAAACAACATGAAGAAGAAAAGATAGCTGATTTCATCTCACGATATCAATCACTTTATTCTCAAATCGATGTCAAGATTCCCAATCCACATTTTCAAAAGATGTTTATTGAAAACTTGCAAACTAAACTTTAGGATAAACTCACAATGATGAAATTTCTCTCCTTTATACACTTGTGTACCATCCTTATCAATTATCACAATTTAGTTAGTAGTCGTGATGCAAAGTCCACTTCTACCCGAGTTGAAAAATCTAAACATGGCACCTTGAACAATTCACAACCATTTCGAAAACAAAACAAAGGGTTTTTACAATTTAATCCCCCTCAACAACCAACTCAACCCATCAACAACCAAGTAGCAGCTGTTAAAACCGTGATACCTTATAGTTATGGATATCTGAACCAACAGTTTACACCTTTACCAAACACCCTTCATAACACAATGTCCCAACTTATACAACAATAAATGATTACTTTACCTATTGTTAAACCGCTCGATCCTAATAAGCCTTTACCTCCAACCTTTAAACCCAACGCTTATTTCCATTATCATAGACAAAATGGACATGATACAAAAAATTGTAAGTGTCTTAAATACCTTGTGCAAGACCTCATTGATTTTGACCGTCTATCCATTGCAAATGTTAATGCTAAAGGTAATACATTTGTTGCCCCTCCAAATCAAAATTTGCAAATTTTCACTGACCCAATGCCTAAACATAATGTTTCATTTGTCAAAGCTAGTGAAACTCAACACAATGATGTGATGAATGTTCATATAGATATTGAACATCCTGACCCTATTCCACATACCACTACTATTAATCCTATGGATGAAATGGTAGGTGTGATAGAAATCATCCCTCTTAAGGGCCAACCTAAGAAATCTCTTGATATTACTTTCTCCTCTAAGGACATCCTTCCAAATCTTTTTGATGGTCCTCTTTACATAGCTGCCCATATTTATGATAATCCCACTAATGGGATACTCATAGATCCCACCTATGGAGAGAATGTGATCATTGAGGATTTTTTGGTATTACATGATCTTTATCAAGATGATTATGATAAACTGAGAGCATGGATCAAAACACACAATAGTTTTTCTTTCCCTATGATAGGATTGATCATCCTTCCATTATAGATAGGACCTAAAATAGTGGATGTTACATTCTCCACCATCCCGTAGTTGGACCATTTTCATTTGTGGCTAGGCCATCCATGGCTTCGCTCAATGAAAGTTGTCCCTTTGATCATACACAAATGTTTAAAGTTTCCGCTTGATAATGACATATTCACTATTCACTATTGTGGATTTAACCCTTTGTATTCTAAAGGAAACTTCTCCTTCGAAGCCTTTTGTCCTGAGCCCATGGAACCTATCACACCTCGCAAAGATTTATTTTTCATTGCTTACAAAAAGTTTAAAGCAAATAATTTTTTTGAATTGTCCCTCTGCAACACATCCCCATCCACTTCCGACACTCCTATCCTAGATGAAACAATGCTTCAACTTGAACAAGAACCAACCCATCAAACTCATCCAATACCCACAACTTCCCCCACATCATCTAAATGACCACAAGATAATGATAACAACCCCATCCTGCCTCCTCATATAAAAAAAGTTTATAAGGCAAAGGAGAAAATGGATGAACAACATTCCATGGTTTCTTTTGTCCCTCCTCTTTGGGAAGAAAAGAAACCAATGGTTGATCAACCTGATCCTTCACAAACACAACTTGACAATAATAAAAAAAAAAAAGAGCTAGGGAGCATAGTCGTAGATGTCGTGCTCTTGCTCGCAAGTTACAAGACTAAGAAAACAAAGAAAATAAAAATCCCCACTCGACAGAAGCAATGCATGACGACCCTCCTCCCCAATCACAAAAAAATGATCCAATACAACAACCACAACTCATGATACACCCTTCATTGGACATTATCATCCGTCCTCCTATCATGATTAATCTGGATGACGGTGATGAGATCACTAAAATAGACGAAGAGGTGCATAATGATCTGAATACATTATTTTCCTCTTCCATGAGCTTAATCGATAAATCTCCTACAAAGAGTGTAGAACCTGGTGCTTCCCCTAGTTTGTCACTTTCACTTGTCCCTTGGCTAGTTGCCTGCCCTCAACATATCATGAACATGATTGGGAGGTGGATGACTTGCTCGACGGTTGACTTGCATATGCCTTACTAGTCTTTTACATTCTCTTTTTCTTTTTCTTTTTTGTGTTTACATGTGTGTAACGTGTCCCCCGTGACGTGAGGTTTGATGTTCTTCTCTCTTTGTGAAATTCTTCTATTTGTTCCTTCATTCTTCTATATGTCATACATCGCTTTTTCCTTTTTCTTGTGTTCTCCTTTTGGGGATGACACAAGGCATTGAGACTGCAATGTCTCTTCCATGTTGACCTAAAAGGACCCCCTTTTTCTTTTCCTTTTATCTTTTGCTTGTGTTTTCCTTTTGGGGATGACACAAAGCATTGAGACTACAATGTCTCTTTCATGTTGACCCAAAAGGACCCCCTTTTTCTTTTCCTTTTATCTTTTTCTTGTGTTTTCCTTTTGGGGATGACCAAGGCATTGAGACCGAAATGTCTCCTTCATGTTGACCCAAAATATTTTTCATTTTCTTTCGCCTTTTAATTTTCTTGTGGTTTCCTTTTGGTGATGATGCAAAGCATCGAGACATCCTATGTCTCTTCCATGTTGACCCAAACATATCTTTATTTTCTTTCTTTTTTCTCTCTTTGTGTCATTCTTCCAGTTCTATGTATTTGGGGAATGATGACAGTTTTGAGTAGTTTACAAAACATTGTAGCAAAGAACATACTGACCCCAAATCCATAGATCCCTTATGTGTTTGGTGCTTTCATTTTCGGGGGCAACTCCTCTTTCTTTTCCTTTCTCTTGCATGGCATAGCCTTACTCGAAAAGGTATGACTTGGCATAGGGGTTTTCCAAGTTGGATCTCATGTCTTGTTTCTTTTTGCATTTTGCATTTGTTACTTTAAAGTAATTGCTCACAGTTTGATGTGTAGCAATTCCTTTAAGGTGGGGGCATACATTAGCATTATTCATTTTGCATTTTCTTTCTTGTTCTTGGTTCTTAGTGTAGCCTTCTTACTTCATACGATGTGTTTGACGCTTTGTGGATGACATTGGGTGTAATGTATTTCATGAGCATGATCTATCTTAGCTATTGCATTCCTCTTAGTGGCTTGATGTGACACATTGCATCCCCTAAGTTGCAAATTTTCTATTCTTTGATCGGTCCTCTCTTGGAGACATTAGACACAATGTTCCCTAAGTTAAAGACCTCACATGAACTAAACAAGACTCCTTTGAACATCTTTTTCATGTTGTATTTTGCATTTGTTATATGGCCACCTTGCATAACACAACTTGCATGCCTGTGGTGCCATCACGTTTGTTCATGAGCTCCAAGCATACAAAGCTTTGCTTGTCTCATGAAGCTCGAAATGTCATTTTATTTTTTGGTGCCTTATTAAAGTTATCAGGAGGTATAACTTTGGTATGGTTGAGTGGGAAGCCCATTCCGAGGCATGACTTTTCCCCATAGCCACCTCCATGTGTGTGAGTGCATACTAGCCATGAGTGTATGTTTCTCACCTTTTTGGCCTTCTCACCCGGCAGAGAACCATAAGTTTCATTACCTCAGAGTGAGTATACATTTATTTTTCTAGATAAACAACCTAGATTTGATCCACAACGGGATGGAAAAATGATCGAAGATTGATCTGACTCTCTCTTTTCCTTTCTCCCTCTTCATTTACATCATTCTCATGTGTTTTTCTTATACTTATGTTTGTTTTTCCATGGGATCTTCATCCTGGGGGCTTGATCATCCCTCTTGATCGTTGTTATCTCATCTTGCTAGCATTAGTTCATTGAAACCCCTCTTGATATGCATGTTCTGCTACTTTAGTGTGAGTTTGAAGCAGGTTCATCCTCTCACTAAAGTGGGGGCTAACTGTGGACACAAAAAAAGTAACCCTTCTACTTTTTCTCATGTTTAGGCCCTCCTAGTGGACTTTGGCTTGATTTTTCCTAGATTTAATGTTGTAATGTGGTCAACACATTCACATTAGGTCTTGGAACCTTGTGAATCATTAAGACTTCTAAGATGTCTTGTAAAAGTGTTATGAAGTGTTGTAACCCACTTTAACACTTTTCTAGGACCCTTTCATTATAATTCACTTAAATAACCCCTTTTAATCACTTACCAAGTCTTATTTCAAAGTGTTTAAAGATTTGTAACAAACTCTCATGCTTTTCTAAACTTGTCATCACTAATTCAACCCTTCCTTATGTTTAAATGACCCCTTAATGCACTTTCTAGCCATACTTAAGTGTATTTTTGAGAATATTCCTGTTAAACAACATTTAATACACTTCAATCCCCGGCACCCATTAAAATTGCTCTGGTGGGACCAAGTTGCCACCTGGGGAGACTTAGTCCCAATGGGCACAAAAATCAAAATAATTTTAATTTTTTGGCAGGAATTTATTCTCTTGACCTTAAGGTCAACTTGTGATGTGTTATTTTTGGGAAATATTGGAAAATAAAGTATAGATAAAGGGTTTTCCCCTCATTTTTCATCTCCTACAATCTTTTAATTTTTATTTCATTATTCAAGAAATTCATTAATCATTCTCAAGCATTCTAAGCATTTTCAGGCATCCTTTGGAGCATCTTGTTGCATATCTTTAGATTTCAACATCAAGGGTTTGGTGATTTTATGGCATTGCATGTTATCCATTCATCATTATCTCTTTATTCTATTTCATTTAATAAGGTTTGATTACCAAATCGGGGTTTGACCAAGGCAAACCCCTATTCTCTAACCCTTAACCCTTTTCCCCCTCTTTGCATGTGTGTTTGCAGGTCTTGTATGCAAATTTTTCAAAGAGAAAGGTGTTAAAAAGTGGTAAAAAGTCTATCAAAGTTGATTCAAGTCAACAAAGCCCTTATTGAAGCTTGGAGACCTCTTTTAGCCCATTTTCTGCTAAATCTGAACTAGACACCTGTCAAGAAGGGAAGTGTGGATTGAAAGCTACAAATTCCTGCCTTGAATTTCTTGAGATTCCCAAGTGGACTAAGTCACCATCTATGGAAAATTAGTCCCACTGCTAGGCCTAAAAAGTGATTTTTACATTTCTGAGTACCCATTTGGCGGAAACTTGTTCTAACAGAATCTCCCCGAAATAGAACTAAGTCACCCAACTTGGCGTAAGTGTCCCAGTTGGCTTCAACAATAGAATCTATAGGATTCCAGAGCCTCTTAGCATCACACTTCAATTTCCAGGTGCACCTCTCTAGTCTTGTTTAATTTTTTTATTGTTTGCTTGCATTCTTAGGTCATTTTGCATACATCACTATGTTTTCAAACAACTTGCATTTCTTAGGTTTTGTATTAATAATCATCTTTCTTTTTCAGTTTATTGCATTAGGACATTGTATTTAGGCATACTTCATCTATCCTTACATTGGTTTTGAGTGTATACATTGTATTTTGGCCCATCTTTCTCCTTTTAGGTGAAAAACCCTAGAAGTGCTAGAAAGCCCTTGGAAGCCAAAACCTTTATTTACAATCTGGCATGATCTTGATTTTTCTCGACATGACAATCTGTGTCACCGACCTACAAATCAAATCTCCATTCATATTGGTCATTGTAGTAGTTGGACCAATTAAAATTGTCCCTTGTGTCAGTTACCAGTCAAAACCCTCATTTACATGGACTTAGCCATTTGAGATCTTCACATTTGAATCTGGGCCATCGATCCTATCTCTTCGCGTTATGATCATTCGACTCTTTTTTTAGCTCAACATCTTTAAAACATGATCATTAGATCAATATTCTTTAAATATGTGTCCTTGATCTTTACTGAATAGTGAGCACCATTAGATCTTTTCGTTTTGATCTCCATTGTCGATCTCCTTTAAACACCGATCACCATAGACAAGGTCCACCAAGACACGTTTCCAAAGCCTGTTGTCCTACGATCTCTAACAATGGGCCCAATGATTATCAAGGGGCTGGAAAGCTATCACCACCTGTGTAACTGATGTCACATTCCACTACCATCACTCACCTTAAATCATAGTTGTTAGATATTTTCCTTTAAATCTGCACCATTCCCTGCTATATCGTTGGTGAAAGAGAGGCCCACAAAAGCATAGTAGGCTAGTGGGTTGTTGCCATTTTTCGTCCACATCATCATCGTGCAACTCACAACAATGATGTGAGTTGGTCTATTGAGCAATCACTAGGTGCCACCTATCTTTGTGTCATCACCTTCCTTTATTACCTTTCACCTAATTTGGTCCCACCAAACTTTGCAGCGAGCACCATCTGATCAACAACATTCAATCTCCATTATTCCCTGTTGTCCTACAAGACTTAGCTGAGACCCACCACAATATACTTTATAAGGGAAAAAAAGGTTTTGAAGGGACCCAAAACCATTTACAACTAAAAAGAATAATTTTTTCTCAAAGATAAAATCATTCAACCATCAGCAGTAGCCATTAGCAAACCATCAACCAAAAAACAAGAAACTAGTAGAAAAAAATAGAGACAGAACAACACAAAAAGGGACACTATTTAATGTTTTTTAAGGTGTTAGCCACATCAAGTTCCTAGTTGCGATGCATCTCAACCATTTCCATCAATTATTTATTCTCCTCGTCAAAGGTTTTCCTGAGGTTACCTTTCCCTCTTCTACAAGGGCCTTTTGCTTCATCCTTTCCGACCTTCTTCCACTTTCCCTTTGAACCCTAGTCATTCTCCATTAGCTCAACAAAGTAAAGTTGTTCCTCCCTTAATTCACTTATCTTGCAAAAGAAGACCTCCAAAGACTCAACACTGTTCTTAATCGAACTGTGGCTAACTTGTAGAAGCTTTTTAATGTTTGCATTGGTCTCATTGATCTTAACCTCCATGCCAGAGAGGTGTTGCTCACACAGGGACTTGAAATTTGGAAAGGTACACTCTAAGTCCACAAGTCTTTCAATAAAAATATCTGAGGAATAACCCTTCGACATATTTTGCATATTCTCTTTCAACCCCTTGATTTTGATGTTCATCCTATTAAACTCCTGCAACATCCACTTAGCTAGCTTGAATGTGCCAAGAGCCCCTACATGAGCCATGTCCAGAAGCTTGAACATTGAGGTGTTATCTTCATTTAGGTAGAATAAATCCTTAGAGAGATTATTTGTCTAAAGAGTCTCTCACTTTCCAGGACTTAGATTAACCCCCTCCTCCTCATGCATAGATTTCCTAGCAGAAAGCTCCACACTGGTTCTTTGTCAAACAAGGGAGTCATCAATTTTCACAATGGCATTCTCAACACCTTTCTCCTTACTATGAACCTTGGATCCCTTCAAAACATCATTTTTAGCCTATTTTTTCATCTTGGAAATGCACTTGGAAGTCCTCCTAGGCATATCCTTGGCTTCCTTATCCCCTACATTATGAGGAAAGCCCTCTTCCTTTCGGCCAACAACAACAAAATCCTGCTCATTACACCCACTGATTCTCTTAGACCAATAGCTCCCAGAGGTAACCTTAGTATCATTGCTAGCAGAGTGGGGCTTTGAATCCTAAAGAACAATATTCTTGGTAGCACAATTCCCCTTGAGGTTCCCCTTTTTTGTCTTCTTAGAAGGGGTCACTGCAAGGGAAGAAGACCCACCCTTACCCTCTTCATAAAATTTCTCCTCACCAACAACACTGGTATCCGAACTAGTTGAGAGAGAATCTTCACTAATAAATTTCTCCTTTCCCTTAATTGTCTTGGTAGGTATAAGGGGTCTCACATGCTCCATAATGAGAAGTATGAGGCCCTCATGAAGAAAAATCACCCTCCTATTTTTCAGATGAGCATAAATAGACACTTCCAATGAAGACAAAAGAAAGAAAGGAAATGAGATATATAACCCATGTCTGAAATGATTCAACAAAGTGAAATGGTTACATAAAATTGCATGGTAATCAAGGGTAATATATCACATGATTACCTTTGCAATATTAGGCCAAATTTTCTTCAGATATTTTTGTTTGTAGCCCCAAGAAGGCAACTTTATTAACTTCTTATGTTCATCATCTTTAAAGAACTGGTCCATGGCTTCCTCATTCCCATTCCTCTCCTTAAAGAACTTACAACCCACCAATGAAAAACCAATAATGGCCTCAATAAAATCCTTATTAATCACAAACTCCATTCCCCTTACCTATAGCTTATAAGTGTTCAATAGTTGACAAAGTCCATTGAAGCCTTAGGATCATGGCCATGCAACCTTTCCAGGAAAGGTGTGAAATTTTCATGCTCTAAAATCCTCCAAATTTTACGGTTCTTCCTCCATGTTGCACATGAATGGGGATCAATCCTACTATGGTTACCCCCCATAATCACATTCACCATAAACTGAAACCCTTAGAAAATTTTGACCGTTTGAGAGCAAACAAGCAGAGCAACACCCACAAAGTGTGCAGCGACAATTCAGGCAATGATGAAAATAACAATCCAGAAATTGAACTCACTCATATCCATCACTTTGTAATAAAATCTTAACATCCTTAGGAAGGAGGGAGTACTCCTCCCATGCCATGAAATCATTAATTATGATAGCCTCATTAGCAAAGAAATCCACCAATGAGTTGCCTTCTCTATAAATGTGGGTGATACGAGTTTCCTCACAAGATCTAAGCATCATAATAGCATCCTCGATCAACTGATCGATTTTCCATCTAGGCTTATGAATTCCACGTAGGCAGTTAATGATGTTAAGTGAATCTCCCTCCACCCAAAGCTTGGAATACCCATTTTCCAAAGCAAACTTAATATTGATGTACGCAACCTCAACTTCCACACGATATACAAATAAAAACTTATGCATTATGGAATAAAACCTATTTCTAAGTTATAATTAATTTTACTTAAAAAATTACTAAAATATATAACAAAAAATTATGGAAAAATATGTGCACTACATATTGATGCCACCAATCTATGTTTAATAATTTATAATTTAGTTGTTTTTATAAGAAATTATGTGATATGTAATAAATGTCACATTTTAAAAACTCTATTAACTATAAAAATATATATATTAAAAATTACGTTAAAAAATAATAAATCATTTTTCAATTTTTTTTTAAATATTACATTTAAAATACAAACATGAAATTTACAAAATCACTAGTTCACATCATCTTCAAATTATTGATGATTTAGTAGCTATAGATGATAGAAAGTGAGAATTTGGTTATACAATTTGATTTCAATGTCCCACTTTGGTCAAAAAGTGGGACACAATATTATGGGATCACTAGGCTGAGAGCAACTAGCTACCTTACTACCTCTATATAGCTTATTCAACACAGTTGCAATGAGTGCAAGGTGAAAGCAAGATACACGATTCACATAAGTTCATGAAGACTATTCCCTGGAAAATGGTGAAACCATGAACTGCATTAACTAACTAAACTAATAATGGTTTTAGATTTGTTCATGTTGATTTAAATTGATTGAGCCTGATTAAACCCAGACCGGTGCCTATTTTTGGGTAATAGAGTCAAGTTGACAGGAGTGAGGAGCAGTGAAAGTGAAAATACTGAGTTGTAACCAGATCATTAAAATATATCAAATTTAGTGTATTGCAGAAAGAAACATGCTTAGCTATCCACAATCATATTGCACAAACTCATATGTAATCTTTGAATGATCATTACAATATTGTAACTGTATTAAAATGCTGCCACATTTTAGAACAAAGAAATCACATTCACAACACTAAACATGCTAAAGGGGACCTCAATAATGTTTTGAAGTATCACTTTCTTAATGATTGGTAAACATCAGTCAGATTGAATGTATCCTGTATCACACCACGAACTCAACAAACCTAGGTCATGCTATTACAAATATCACCTGTTGCATTGTAATAGGATAATCCAATCTTTGGTTAAGTACTTGCATTTCAAACAATATTTTTGCACGTAGGTTTGAGATTTTAGTGTGAACATAATAATGCTAGACATATTTGAGCATTCATATAAAATGTTGGCCTCCCTATTTACATTAAGAATTAAGAAAAAGTTTCTTTGGATCTTTGCTTCAGTTTGACTTTTTGATTAGGCAGCCCACAGGCGCATTTCAGGAAGTAATATTCACTGGTATACCCTATGAAGTAATATTTGTGCTATGAATTCTTTGTATTCATTGGCATTCTCATTTAATTTTGAAGTTCAATTTTGTTGCAATACTTACATAAATTAGGTCATAATAAACTATATTAGATATTTTAGTGATGGAAAGGTCTTGTGTTAATATAACCATGGCTTCTTAAGATTAACCAAACCTTAGTTGATAAAAATGGATCAATTAGTACCTTTTCCGTTTCCTAGTAAAAATGACAGTTACAAATGGAGGGCCTCTCTTGAAACATTAGAAAGATAAGAAGAACCAGACTTATTATATGAAAGACAATCAAGATGATTAAAGTGAAATAGAATACAGGCTTGTAGGCCAATGGAATCAATCATTCACCAAAAAATAAAAATAACAAGAACAAACCATCAAAGGACCAAGGCATGACAAGAAACAAATGTAGCTTGCAAAGTTCCATGTGTGAATGATAGATTCCATGAATCCATTAGCCTGCATGATGGTATTCTATTTCACTAATCAACTTGATTGTCTTTTATATAATAAGTCTGCTTCTACCATTCTAATGTTTCAAGAGAGGCCCTCCATTTACAACTGTCATTATTACTAGTAAACGGAAAAGGTACAAATTGATCTTTTTATATCAACTAAGATTTAGTTAATCTTAAGGAGCCATGATTAAAATTAACACAAGATCTTTGTAATCAATACAATATCTAGTTAATAGACCCCCATGATTACATAGTCTTGGAATGAAGGAGCACGTCAATAATCTAAACAAATTTATGTTGCCATCGCATTACCAGCAAGGAATGAATATGACATCTTGTGGCTTTTTATTCTAAGGCTTATCAATGCACTAGATATATTTATACCTGTGATTCTATTTTGATTATATAACCATATGCAATAATGAAAAGAAGAAACATCAGATAATTAATCAAAATTTAGAATCCATTATTCTGCAACCAATAGATCATTTACAACTAACATTGATAAACAGTTAGTAAAAGTTGGCTAGCATGAATACAGTTTGTAAAAGTCTTGATTGAATTTGATAACTTATTTCTCAAGTTGCTTTACAGTAAAAAAAAATGCCATCATTTATGGAATATAATTAGAAGTACTGACCAAGCTTTTCAATTGGTAAGATGGGCAATCCACTGGTTTCTTGTATAAATAAAGAAACATAGCTTTCATAATTGCACTTAAAGACAATTTGTTTTGTTTTCAGAAATCATAAATACTGGATCATAGTATGTTTGGATTATTAAAACCTAAATCAACAAGCATTCCTCTCAAAAAAGACACATCTATTCTCTCGTTCAACAATTCAAGTTGCTATTTAAAACTTGTCTACTTTGCTTCATGTCAGATGTTGGCAATTCATCTTGTGAAAGATATTCTTCCCAAATTGACTCTAGGAATTTTATGTCTTACTTTGTTTCAAGGTTTCCTAAAACAAAAGACATCCAGATAATTTAATTGACTTGAAAGTTTTATAGCATCTAAACCAACTTTTCCTAATAAAAAATATTTTAAATTCCCATATTTAGTAGATAACCAAGAACAAATGAATTTTACCTGTTCCATTTCCAAAACTGACATCATTTCATCTTCGACTACTATGGATCTTATGTGAATTTATGCACCCTGTTTAACTAGTAATAGTATATATAATATGTTATTATTCTAGATGTACACACCATGTGTAAAATTATACTAAGTCTGCCCAAAGATAGATAATACCTTAGGGTATATTATTTCCTTCACAACATTGCAGTTCCCACATGCTCCTTGATCATGAATGCTTATGATGGGATTTTTGTCTCCCATTTCTACACATGCACGGATAACCCAATACAACTTTTGAGCCATTTCTGCATCCCCTCGCTGAACTACATTAAAGTCCAACTCTGCATCATTTTAACCACTTACCTGTAGCAGATAGCACATAACAAAACAAAGCAAAAACTCATAAAATGTTTTACACACAAATTGAACAATTCCCACTAAACTATACCAAAAATTTTTTTAAAAAACTTGTATGAAACATACTAAATCTTTTCAAAAAGCATAAATATTGCATAAAACATTTAACACAGCATACAAAGCCCTTATGCAAAAACAAACTATGTCAGATTTTCTCAACAAAACACATAAGCTATGATTCATGTATAGGAACAAAATCAACCCACCTACCTTGTAAAACACTCTATAAAATCAAACCCAAAGTTATAATATGCTAAATCCTACCCTGCCTGGGTTAACCTCTGAGCAACAAGTGGGCTTCATTAAAGAGAGACAGATACCAAATAGTGTAACTGTTGGTAATAAACTCATCCATTCAATGTATACTACTGATTGGAATTGGTTGCTATTGCAGTTGGATACATGAACATCTAAGGCTTGTAACAAAGGTTTATAGGAGTCTTTTGAACAAAATTGTTGATAGGTTTGGGTTCACTTAGGAATGATGAGGCTAAGTGAAGCAGTGCCATGCTACCCTATGTTCTATCTTCTAATTAGAAGCTCTCCACAAGACTTCTACAAATCTTCAAGGCATTTGCATCAAGTAGACCTACCATCTAACTAACTATACATTTTTTGTAGAATCTCTAGGGAGAATAATGAAGAGGAAAATAAAAGACAAAACTACAAGATCTAAGGATTTTAGGAGTGGAGGCCATTACTCAAGCATAGTTCATGAATGATTATATGCTTATGTAAGCATGGCTATGGAGAGTGTAAATACATAAGGAAGTTTGCACAATTTATCAATAGGAGAAATTCAAATGCCTTTTTCTTAAATGATCAAGTCACAGAAAGGTATATCTTGCACAAATTCTCAAAAATGAAAGAGCCATATTCCCCAATACTTACCAAGGTGTTTAATTGTTTAAAGCAAAGGATAAAATTAATCATTAGAGAATTTGGTTGAGAAGGTTAAAAGTAAGAAAATAGGGTTGAAAGGGAACTAGTTTTTCAACTTCAAGAAAGTTAATCATTGTAAAACTAGATTTACAATCAATGCCTTTTTTACTATGTTTCTATTTTGCAAGCTCCAAATTAGATAAGATTCTATGTATTTTTCCCTAGGAAGCAATAGGTGAGAAAAATTAGCTTAGCCCTATTCCCTTTCAAACACTATGCCTGCAAAAGGGGTTTAGAGGATCTAATAATAGGATCTATGGAATGAAAAACTTGACGCGAAGTGCAAAGCTAAAGATTATAAGGCTTACCTTTGTAATAACATCAACATAGTCACTTAAATGATTTATTTCCATTGCTATTTTTAGTTTTTAGATGCTAGGATATGTCACCTTTATGTTTGTCAATTACATCTCCAAAACTCTACATAAGAAGATGAACCTCATTGTAACAATCATTTCAATATCTAATAGAACGATATGGTGTTCTACATTTTGCAATATGGTATGAGAGTAGAGGATCATGTGAAAATTTGTGCAAACTGGGTTTTAATTAAAGCATGAGAAGTGAAGGTCATGTGAAAAATCACAAGATCTATAGAGATTGTGGATCATGAGTTGAAGGAAAAATCATGGGTCTAGGTTTGATCAAAAACAAGAAATAGGAATCTTAGGTAGAAACGGGTAACAAATGCAGAAATTTTTATCAATCGTGGATTCACAAAAGTGTTACAAACCATTTGCTATTTTTCAAAAAAATAAATCATAGATTTTTTAAGCTTATGATTCACAAAATTTAAATGGGATTTTTTGACACATTTCAAATGTGAAAATCAGGACTTTTGGACACGTTTCAGAAGCAAAAATCATCAGTTTGTAGAGGTTATGCACCAAAAAAATCATACACATAGGCATTTGAAGGTTGAGGTTCCAAAGAAGACCTAGCCAAGGCATGCACCAACTGACATCATTTTTTTCTAGTGATTAGGACATGAAGTTTTTGATTTTCTATTGTTCATCCTACAATTAGGGCACACAGGTAATGTTAGAAAGTTGTGGGTATTTTTGGTTTCAAATCTGTAATATCAAAAAATATAGAATTCAAAATATTTACTGAGATTTGAAATTTTCTGAAAATCTTTTGGGGTATTTTGTATTTTTTTGTGAAATAGAAATTCCTTTAGATAAATATTTTGACCTCAACTTCCACACTTAGAAAGTAAAAATTAAAATGCAACTGATGCACAATAACCTATGGGGAATAATAAATGGAAATGGGAAACCACCCACAGATGCCAATAAATTACTAAATTGGTAGAGCAAAGATGATAAATCCAAATCCATTATTGGTCGTGCTCTCTCCAATTCCAAGTTACAATCATATAGGTCTAACAAAATATCTAAGGAAATCTAAGATAATTTGAATACACTATTTGGAGTAAAAGCGGTTAATACAAAAAATTCTCTAAAGCTTTAGCTTTTCAAATTCAAGATGACTGATGAAACTGCCATGTCTATCAACATATGCAATCTGAGATATCTCCTTCAACAACTAACAGAATTCAATGCTTCAGTGGATGATGAGGATGCAAAGCTATTTTGATAAGCAATTTGTCTCCTAAATTCAACAATGTCATCATTACACTTAGTCAAGTATCTACTCAAACTTTGGAAGATATGATTCCAACTCTCCTAGTTGAATAATAATAATACACCTTTTTAATAGCTTGATATGACTTAAAATAATAGTGCTAGGAAATTTCAAACAAATTGGGTAGGGGGCTTTTCTATCCTAACATCACAATCAAGAAAAATCAATTTAGATGATTTTTGATATCGAGATCAAGTTGTCTACTTATGGAATCTTTGGAGAGCAATTTCAAATTTTCTTTCCTCAGATAAGGAACCTTGTCCATGACAACCTTAACATCTAAAGTTCTTGACCTAGGATTTCCTCCACTTTCATCAATGCTCATGGGATTAGCAGCTCAAGTACAATGTTAAAAATCCAATGACTTGGTGGAACAACTGAAAGATGGAAAATCAAGATCGTATCATCTAGAGACATTTTATATGTCACTTACCAAGGACATGGCATACCCAATTTAACCCTACAATCAGTGACAAGAGATATTTTATTTGAAACCATCCACATATGCTTGACTTGACCTAGAGCTACCTCAGTGAAGTACCGTATTCCTTATTCCTATGAGTAATATCAACTAAGGATCTAATAATTTTAAGTACATTTGTTGCAAAAACCAACTTACTAATGAAAGTCTATTTCAGCAATAATCATTCGTGTACAATTATATTTCATTTCTCAAAAGTTCATACATTCAATTAAGCACAATAGCCAAACTGGCTAAAGATAATTAATTTTCCTAGTCAAACAACAAAAGTAATCTATCCTATAGTCTTCTATCAGTCAACAGTGCAATTATGGTCAATGATAGACTTAAGAAGTCAAAACTATCAACAATCAATAGTTAACTGGTCCATCAGTCAGTAGTACAATTATGCTCAATGCTACACTTATCTTAGAGAAAGACTTTCAATATGTTAGCACTGAAGATAAGAAACAATTATTGTTATAGTCAGTTCATTCATAGGAGCACCCAGTTGTCTGACAGTTTACTCTTTTTCTGATGTTTGATGTGAATATTGCAAGAATTTGCAAGACCAATGTTATGTCTGTCAATTGCTACAACTTTTGAAGGTTCGTCTGAGGAGTTGGAGTGCTCTATAGAAACACAAGCTGATAATTTGACAGCTTCAAATTCAGTTGATACAAAACAAATAGATTTTTCTAAAAGGTAGGATCTTACTCTTACTTTCAATCTAAACTATAGGATATAAGTTTGCTTCAAATAACCTTAGAACAAAGGGTTAGTTCACAAGGAAGAGGATATGCAAACAATTAAACTTATAGCAAAAAGCAGTTAGCAATAGGTCAATATCAAATTGAAATTAAGAAACGTGCTCAAATTCTAAGCCAGGAAATGTTGGAATTTCTAATCCTAAGACAAATCAGACATAGATCTCTTGGATGTGGGAACATTTACTGCTCCTACACCCAACTAACTTAAATTATTTTTTGAAGGTCAAATCTTTGATGCCAATTGCAAATCTTAAATGTTGATTTTATGTGAACTAAATAGAGTTAGGTGAGTTTGAATTTGAAGTGAGTGGAAATGTTTTTAGAGAAGATAGCAACAATTAAAAAATAGAAGAATGAGTTGGGGGAGAGGACCCAATACTTGAGCATGTTTCAATAGTTGTCATAGTAGTTGTTTATATAATGCCCAATAGTTGTGATAGTAGTTGTTTATATAATGACCAATAGTTGTGACATGACCACCCATAATTAAACAAAATGTTTTCCTTTGATCTAAAAAGAAACCAATCATGTAATGCCACATCAGTGCTCAAATACCCATGATGTGAATGCACAAGTATTGGTCAACTACACCATGACAAAAAGCATGTTGATGTGGCATTATATTTGCTGGTGTGTCCCTGAAATGAAAGCTAAAAGCAGGGGACTTACCAAGTAAGCTGATGTAAAAAATTGGGAGTTATTTCAAATTTCCACGTAGGATAATTAGAAGCACAAAGTTAGGTTGCTCAACTACTAGATCCTCTCCACTAATTGTAGTTTTTTAGCTGGGAAGAACAGAAGCTACAGTAGTAGAGTGTCAGAGAAGAAAAGTGGAAGAAGAGAACAGAGTAGAGGCTCTGTAGTTTGTACTAATTTTCTAAATGTAAATCTTTTTGGATATATTATTATATGGTAATACAAATTTGTTTTATTCTCTTCCTTCTAGTTCTTTGTCAGTGTGTTGTTCCCTGCAAAGTCTTAACAGAGCTACTATAGTTCTTTTTTATATATTTTCCAACAGGAAAAGTATACAACATGGAACAGATTAAACTGGTACTTCACTCTAAATTTATCTATAATAATCAGTTAACTTATACAGGTCAAGAGCATTGACGAAGTCAGTTCAAGTGGATTTCAAAGGTAGTAACAATTTTCTTGTGAAAACATGTTAATTGGAAGGAGAGGCATTGTAGTCATGAAGCAAAGGATTAGCTCAATATCTAGGCATGAAAGTAAAGTAAAAAAAAACTAAAGAAAATGACCAAAAGTAAACATAATCGTTTAAGCTGATAAGTGATATAGTAAAGGAAATTATCCTCTTTTCTGCTACAAAGTTTATAAACACACATAGACAACTTTCCTAGATCTAAACATCTGAACCATTTGAGAAAGAAGCATCTTGATCAAGGAGACAAAATAAAAAATATGGATACCCAATACAAGGTGTTTGGCCCATTCGAAGTGAATCCTTCCTATGTGTGAAGCTTTGAGTGAAAAGGTTTTTCTAAACAGTCTTAACCACAAGAATTATGAGTCCATTTATTGATACAGGAAAGTCCAAAGCTAAATAGGGATGTATCATTGGACTTGGAAAATGAGAAAGAATATATGTATATACACACACACGATGTAGTTACATGTAAATTTACAAGGGAAAATCTCCCAAGCCATGGCAAGTGATTTACCGCAAGAATCTGCACAAATTGTGTCCTGCTATCAACGATGCCGATGAGAAAAAATGGCCAGAAATCACTTGAAACCCTACCACCAGGGATTTTTGTAAGGTGCAAGAAACCCATGATTCTCCAAAGATTTGTTGCTTCAGGCTATTAACAATAAACAAAAACTAGATCTAAGAATGGTGGAAATTAGAGCTACTAGACTTTTGCTTCAGTTCGAGACAAGATTGTACCTTAAATGAAAATATGAATTGATTGATTCTGTGAAATCAATTTAGGGCTGATGTCGGCTACCTCAACATTCATTACTCCAATTTTTGGGACAAATATTTTGCAGAAATATTCCTTCTTGCCACCTGCGCATAGATTGAGGCAACAACTAGAGGTAGATTGGATTTGCATTTAATGATTCCCAACACAACCCATGTCACCCACACGAGTCTTTAAGGTAGGTGTTGTCATGTGCATTACAGACCGATGACTTGATAGTTAGCAACAATAAATCTAACGACCTAAGTAAATGTTCAACCATCTATGGCAAGTGGAGAAGCTCAATACCAGCGATGAAGAGTTTGGAAAAATGATGAACGGCTGCAGTGCATTTCATCATATTTCTAAGCCTCTAGACCAATCTACACCGTCGGGCATGAAAATGGCTTGCAAAAACTAAGCGTGGGGACACCTTCGGCGCAATGAGGGAAAAAGGAAAATGCATGTCAAATGAAGGAGGGAAAATGAAAGGAGGGAGGGAAAATGAAGGAGAAGAGGGAAATAAACTAGCTATTGCACTTTAGGTGTGCAATTGGATACGCCGAATATTTGTGTGCCATTTTTATAAATTATTTTTTTAAGTTAAAAAATATATATATAATAAGTAAAATCATTCAATGTATAAACTTTATAAAATATTTTCAATTTTTCACTTTTTAATTCTTTCTATTTTTATAAATAATTATTTAAAAGTTAAAAAAAATATCTACTACAAAATATAAATATGAAAGATAATATAATTTTTTATCTTGTACTTTATTTAATTAAGAAAATTTAAGAATTTTTATAAACATAAATTTTTAAAACTTAAAGCATATATTAAACTATATTATATCAATAGAAACTGCTAACCAAGAAACATAGGCGCTTTTATTTCCTCATGAGCGAAATTGTATTTGCATTTATGTTTATTTGTTGATGAGGGAAGAGAAGATATTTTAGGGTTTTGTTCTACTCTGCTATGCTTTGTTAACCACATGAAGATGGAGATGAAGATGATGCACAACTTTAAATGGGCATGCCCCCTCTTTAAACAGGTAACTTCTCCTCATTCTACAAAACAATACAAAACCTCATCTCACCACACATGCAAATAGGAGAAATCCCTCCTCACATCACACACAAATTTAATGTTTTGCACTTCACTCAGTACATTAATGCCCTCTGTAAATCAGGAAACACAAACAAGGCCTAGGACCTTTTACATTTAGCCATAACTAAACGCCTTCCTCTCAATGTCGTAGCCTTCACCGTGCTTTTAAATGGCCTTGGTAACTCTACTGATCTACGTAGAATCAACTCCCTTGCTGAAATGAAAGAGATGGAAATACATCCAAATTTTATCACTTACAACACTCTCATAAAGACTCTGTGTAAAGGGGATCACATTGAGGAAGCACTTGGTATTTTGCATAGAATAGGGCATGCACATTGTTTTCCTGATATTGTTACAAACAACACCCTAATTGATGGGATCTGCAAAAGAGGCAGAGTAGATGAAGCTCTTGTTTTATTTGCTGAGATGATACAATCTGGTATTTTGCCTAATATTATTGTGTGCAGTACACTAATTAATAGTCTCTGCAAGGTGAGCAGGGAAGATGAAGCTCTAAGGTTGGTAGCTAGAATGAAACATAGTCACTGCTCTCCAAATATTGTTACATACAACACTCTAATTGATGGCCTAAATCACTAACTCGATATAAAACTTGCAGTTTTACCGTGGCTACGCTAGCAACTATGCTTTTATGACGAAAAATAGGACCTTGATAACTTGAAGGAGGAACTTCGACAGATAGCATAATGAAGGAACTTCAAACAAGTGTTATGTTTAACTGGAAATAGTCTCACGCTGGCATACAAATTTTTTTACATGGTTACATTTAAAAGGCTAGAAAAATCATGTCTCCAACTCAAATATCTACTATCTCTAAAACCTGTTGATCTTCAATGCGGCACCATTATGACTAGACAGTCAAAACATAAAGATTCATTATGGCAACTGGCCTGTGTACATCCCCTGACCACAACGAACTGCATTTAAGATTTAATCTGACCAAACAAACCAATGGGAAGGATCAATTTGTTCATCAATGAAGACTTCTTAGAAAATATGTACCATTGAATGCAAAATTCAGGTTGGGACCTTTCAAATTGGATACACCTTCAGCGTAAAAAAAATATTTAAAAAAGTATTTTTTTATTGTCTTAATTTAAGACAATTAGAAAATTAAAAATATAATTTAAACATAAAATATATATTTAAGACAAAATTAATATTTTGTCTTAAATTAATGTTTTAAAATCCCCTTATGTGTAGTAGTGGTAGGAAGGAATTGCAGTTTGATATTAAAGATGATGCAATTTGTCACAGAACTAACCTAAAGATTCTACCCAAATTGTGTTCTACTATTAGCGGTTTTTGCTGCTTTCCACTCGCTATTGGTTTTCGCTCCTCCAAAATCTTCCTCGCTAGTATTGACCTTTCACTTGTCCAATTTTGTGAGCTACAACCTAAAAATAAAATATCAACAGGGTTTTAGGGTATGCTTATTAAAACTCAATAAACAGTAAAAAGAGGGGAAAAATAAAGCCCTCATTTGAAAAACCTTCTAGCAGATGATAAGCCCAGGTTTCAAGTTTACACAATAGGTATTTTTTATGCACCAAGCAACCTAGGCAGCCAAATGGCCCACTTAGGTAGGGGTCCCATGAGGGGGGCTTAAGCCCTATGGATTATGATCAAATTCGAAAGAAAAAATAATAGAGGAGTAATAGTCATTTATTTAGTCATTTTTATTTGTCTGATATTAGTCATTTAGTTATGATTTTACCCGATGACCAAATTAGTCACTTATAATTGACCAAATTAGTCATTTATTTTCCAAATACTACTATTGTAGTGATAGAAACTTGTTTTCCTTATCTTCAACCATAGGTTTGAGAGATAGGTACATGTTTAGCTTCTATACCCATGCATGAGTCACATACCTATTAGATCCATCATATGGAGAGATAGAGAGAAATTCAACTTCCCTATATTTTATTGTGCATCATTTTTAAAAATATTGTAGCCTAGGATCACACCTAAAGAAATTTTAAACCTTACTCATGCTCAAAATATTGGTGAGTGACATATCACTTCAAATCTCCTTTGGAAGAGATTTTTAGTCTATATAACAAGCATTAATTCCATCAATCAATGATTGTAGAGCTTCAATTTCTGAAAACTCTAAATCCTTAATAAGGAAAGTATGTAAGATATGTCTTGTAGTTGAAACGAGGACAACCTTTTGGGTGTTTCTTAGGGCAACACCAATATTAATACCCCTAGAAGTACTTACTTTATCATCTTATATTTTTTATCACATTCATATTGTTTGGTCCCAAAACCATAACTCTACTTCATAGAATAAAATCTCACTCACAAGGCCAAGGTTGTCATCATGCAAGTGAAATCAACTCATGAATAGATCATGGAGGGTTCAAGGCCAATTCAACAAGAGTGGATTTTAACTAATTCTCTCTGAGCTCATCTTAGACTTAATATGGTGATCTTATGGGTATACCTAAATAGGTATTAAATTCAAACAAAATGGATAACTAAAAACATTTAGTCATACCTTCCTATTGAATTGACCCCCAAGTTTTTTATTGATCCATGAACAACTAGCTATCTCAAAAACCCTATATAGCAAATAAAATATGTGTGATCATAACCCTCATGAACTAGATTTATTTCATAACTCTCTTGGTGATAAATTATTTTTCATATTATAAAGTAATGAGTGCACAACCTTGAGTGCTTTATTCCTACATTACGATTAAATATTTGTGATTTATATAAATGATTTGAGATTTGATCAAGTGGGCCAAATATTCTACATATCTAATTTGGCTACAAATTTAGACAACATGAAGGAGAAAAATGAAAGAAAACATTGAAATATTGGTATAGATAAATGTTTCATCAAATTATATGAATTATACATTGAGCATACTTAGTTATCCAATATTGGACTACATGAATTCATTTAAATTGAGCAAATGATTATTTTTTTTTTTTTTTAATATTTTAAAATGATATATGTTGTGTGGTCTCACAACACACCCCAAGCCTATAAGACTTGGGGACCCAAGTGGAAAACTAACACTTATGGAGGGTGCTAGTTAGCAAAAAAAGGATCACCAAAAGTTAAAGTTGAAAGGAAGTCTTTGCAAGTACTTCGTGATTCAAGTATACTAGGTACCGAGTACTTGGTATTGGAAAGCCGAAAGTATTAAAATGTTAAAACAAGTTTTTAGTAAAGTGTTTTGGTCTGGGAGTAAAGGTCTGGGAAATGTGGAGGTTCTGGTAGTGTGGGATCTATGAAATTTTTGTTTCAATAAAGGTTGAAGTTGTCGGGTACTGGGTATTGAGTAACAATGTTAAGTTTTAAAGTTAAATGTTTAAGTTTTCCTGTGTTACATCCCTTTTGTCTTGAACAAGATTATGACAATGAAATTATGGGCGTTATGTTAGTTGTGATTAACTACCTTTCATGAGAATGTGAAATTGGGAAAAGAATTTTTAATTTCTATGTTGTAACTACAAATATGAATGGTTTTCTTATATATGTATAAATGAATGTGTTGATTATTTATATATATATATATATATATATCGAGAACGGTCTAACCCTAATTATTTTTCAAGTGGTTGCAGGATTTCCAACACCTCAAGGGAAAGGGAAATATCGTTAAGGAGGGGTCATAGTTAATAAAGGGTCAAATTATCATCAAGCCACGAGTTGGCGTAAGATAGCTATATTGAAGTCGTAACATTGGTTGCATATCACTTAATTAAATAATTATAAGAAAAACAAATCAACTTAAATTGTGTATCATCATTCTCCTCTTGAAGTCGAATATATCTAGCTCATAAACACATTTTGTAGTGTAAAATTAAATTAAATAATTATTCAAACATTTGAATATATTTTTAAGTCGTGGGTTTGGGATGAGGTAAGATCCATTTATGATTATGTGGTGGTAATCTCTGCCACCCTGGCCTCTTTTCTTGATTGAAACATTCAAGAAGGAATGCATGCGGACTCATTTTGGGGGAAGTCTTGTTTTGTCTTGGCTTTCTTTCTTGGGCATTCATCTCTTTCTCAACTCACTTCCTCATTTTGGTATCTCATTCTTCTTGTTTGGTATCCTCTCAGCAATCATCTTGTCTTGTTTTCCTATTCCCATTCTCTTTTTCTCCTCTCTATTAGTTGGCATTCTTATTGGGTGGCATTCTTCCTTTGTCTCTTTTCAGATGATTTTGACATTACTTTCACCCTGCTTGGTCTTTCTTGGCCGAGCGCCAATCTTGTGCATTCGTCACTTAGACATCAAGGGAGGGTTGCAATTGTTTTATCATCATCTATCAACTTTAAAAAACAAACGCCACTACCATTTTGATCACTCTAGTTCTGGAAGGAAAGAAAAATTTGAGCTCTTGAGAAATCCACTATTGCATCATCAATCGAGCAGTCAAGAAACTTGTACAGTGGTTGCTTATCTAGTCATGGGAAGAAGTAGTCAACAGAGTTAAATCAAGCTTCTGTTATGCGAATTATAGGCACACGATGAGAGTCTTTTAATTTGTTAAAATTATAGCATCAAAAAGTTATATACTTGTTCTGATAATCACCATGCATTGGAAAGTAAAATCAATGAATTTCATCGTCTTGTTGAAAGCATAATGAAATCGATTCTTTGTTAAAACTATGAAACTAGTCTGATGGAAGACTCTTTCTTACTTGTCATGAACTTGTATAGTTTATTTGATCTTGTATTCGAATTTCTCTTCATTGATTATTTTTGAACCTGAATGTTAGTTTGATCTCTCATCAAAATGCCTTGTGAACTATTATGTCATTGACTAAGTTGTAGTCTTCTCTATACTCTGTTCTCTTAACTTTTGAGTTGGAATCATGCATATTTCTCTTTCCACTCTAAGGCCATTATATGAAGTATAAACATTAAAAATCTCAAGAGTTCTTCAATATTGAACAAGTCTCTCTCTATATATGTTTAAAGTAAGCAGTTTATTCTTAAATGAAGTGGAATGATATTGAGCCAAGTCATTGTAATATAACCCAAGAGTCAAGTCTCATCATGTCGAGCAAGGGTGAGAGTGTTGATGGAATAGGTGTGCCCATAAACAATAAATCCTTGGCCAAGGTTACGATGCTTGCAAAAGCAATAATCAGCTTTCAAGAACCAAATACACCCTGGTCAGAATGGTCTTTCTAGTTAGGAGTACCTATAGTGAGAGATCGACCAGGGTAGTATAGGTTCTTGACACCAGGATCAAATGGAATGATGGTATTTATGTGATCCTTTATTGAATCCCCATGTGAAGGTTTGGGTTTCTTCAGTTGAAGAAACATGAGAGACCAATAGGTCTTTGGTTGGGTGGAAAAGCCCTTGATGATACTTCTTTTTCCCTTGAAGACAGAGTCCTGTACAAGCATTCCAACCTTTAGACTGTACTTTCTTGTAACTTTTTCTCTCCCTCTTAATTTCAGTTATATTTACTTTAACATGTTTATTTCATAGTTATAATAAATGATCTTTTCATTTTGAAAGTAATGGAAAATTTAGTTATTAACCAACTGTGGTTTTTGGTTATATAGACTGTTAATTGTTTCTTTTTAGCTAAAATTGAAAAACTAGAAGTTAGTTGATGAATTGTTTATGTAGTTATTGTTCAGATTGTTTATCTTTTCAGTTTGTTATTGCAAAGGAAACTCTAGTAAGAAAACTAGTTAGTTACACTTCAGCTTAATCTAGTAGTAAGTTACCATTCTTAAACTGTAGATTAGTTAGAGTGTTACAACTTGGGAGGTTCAAGAGGTCCAGTAACCCGCCAAAAGGAATAATTACATGAGAATGCATTTGTAAGTGTGATATTTCATGATTTTTTTAAAATGATGATTTATTAATGATGGTTTTATTTTCATGAGAGTTTTATGAAAAAAATTTAAATGGATTTAATATGTGGAATTTGCATTTAGAGGAGGAGCAAATTGTGATGCAATATTCGAGTATGGACAGTTAGGAAAACTTGGGTTGCAACCAAATCTGATGGTGTTACTAGGTTCGATAGTGCACTCTGAAAGCTCATACGGGAACAAAGCTTGTTGCAAAGAAGCATTGGATATCAGGAAACCAAGAATCTTGGTATTACGCATGCAATGAAGGAGTGTGCTAAGTTCTGGGGTGATTCACTTCTAGGAATATTAAGTCTGAGCCCAAACCTGAATGTAGGAACAAAATGCCCAGTTGATCGTTTTGAATATATGGGAAGTTTTTATATTTTATTTGGTATATTTTCCAATCCTGGTTGATTTCTTGATCATTTCAAAGATGGAGATCCTGAAATATTTTAAAGTACTAACGAAGGTTGACCTATGTTGACCTCATCAACAATTCTCCTGCCAATTATCATATTCCACATGCCTTGTGATTTGTCCCTTAGATTTCCTCTCATGTATTGATTGAATTTCCCAAGTGTCTTGTTCTTATAAAAGGTCGGGAGATGTTCTATTTTAAGTTAAGTTCAAAATTGGTGGATGTCAGAGAACCAACACTTTAAGTTTTGTTCTTTTTCCTATTTTGTGTTCCATTCTAGACTAAAAACTTGTATGTTTCATAGAAGCTAATCAATATCAGAGCCCAATTTAAAAGCTATCTCCTGATATGAAATCTTACATAGCTGATTGTTTGTTCCTATTGGACAGTGACTGTGTGTTGTTCCATTTAAGGGTGCATAGAGACACTATCTGGTGGCAAATGATCCCCCCTCTCTTTAAAATCTTGAATCATTTTGTGCCTAGTTGTGAAGCAATCTGGTGACGTATGGAATGGTTTGCTCTGGTTTGGTTAATTCTTGAGACATGCATGGATAATACCTGGGAGAAACTTTACTTTTTCAATACTTTTGATGCTTTACTAGAATAGATGTTTAAATTTTAGAAAATGTTTCACAAAGGAGATGAATGCATGGAGTTTCTTTATTACAAATCTTTTGATTCCATGATATTGTTGAATGCTTAAAGCTAAATCTACTTAAGTGAAAGCAAGTTATTTTAAATTCATGAAATGTTATTACAAATATGTCGATTTCATGAAGTTGTTGAGTAACCAGATCGATATTATCCTTTACATATCCCTATGATTCCTTTGAGAACCCAAAAAAATGATTTACCCCTCGTGATTAACAACATTGTCACAAAAAACCCTAACATGAACCTAGTATGGTCAAGACCTGACACAAACAAGCCTTGGGATTAAGCTGAGTTATCCTAAGATTTATGTTTGTCCTGGTTCAATCTTTTAATCAAAGATAGGTTCTCATAGTTTTTCTGTAAGGATTTATCTACATTGTTGGTGTGCGACTAACATCGTGATCAACAATATCATATTTTCAAATTCCCAATACAATCATGTCAATGAGTGTGACAAGAGAAAACATCAATGATATTAAATAATTCCATAAATAAATATAAACAACTTAGAGACACTCTTTACATAATACCAACAAAATTTCATCCTACAACTACTTCATCACTTTATTATCTTTCTAAAAATAGACACAATGTGATTGAAAATCTAGAAAAATCCTTACACTTTCATAGTATCCAACCAATACCAAAAGAACCAACCTCCTTGAAAGAATAAAAAAATCCTATTCAATAGCAATAGGGTGAAACATTAATGTGAAAATTTGAGCACCAAGAGAATCAATGATCAATGAGCATTTCCACCCAAAATGGGGATCTCAATTGAAAGGCCATTTTTAGAGGTATAGTGGTAGCTAGGAAGGGTAATGAAGAGTATATAGAATTGATGTAAGTAATTAGAAGAGATCCCCTACATTAATTTTTAGGTTGGTGGGTGGTGAAGAGTAACACTATTACATTCAACACTCAAAACCCATTTAAAAATTAAAACACTCTTCCATCATTGAACACCTTTTAAATATCTCACACCTTCAAAACACTTTATACTTTACCATATTTTGGTCCCCCACTTTGGAGCTCATTAGGAACTCAACAAAGTTTCAAAACCTAAATAAATATCTACCATAGAAATTATTTATCTTCACCCTTGTTATGTCAAGATTGACTAGGAACCCAAAAACTTGGTGGAGGTTCTTAGATCCTAGTACCTTAAAAAAATTGAAATTTTCCTTCCCCATTTTTTCATGTGTATTGGTTCTACACCCATTAGGAACTACTTGAAAGCTTCCTAAAATATTTATTTTGACACTTAGAACCTTTTTAGGAACTAGACACTTATTAGGAACTCAATGGAGTTCTAGAAATATGTTGAATCGCCACTTCTTGATGTATTTTGCTTGCCTTTATTTATTGAGGATATCTATAAGGAACATAAATATGTCAAAACTTGGGGTGGTTTGAAAACCAATTCAAAGCACCGACAGCCAAACACATTTCTTTATTTTCATTTTCAGTAAAAACTAGTGGAGGTTGAATCATTTTTTGGGAACCTGGGGTGGTTCCTAAACAAACCTTAATCATTAAAAAAGGAAATATTTATAACTCCTTAAATTTGGGACAAGGCCAAATATTTTGAAAAAAGGGGAAACGGTTGACAAACAAAAGAAAACATAACACTAGTTCACTTAGATAAAGGAATTTTAGTGGATTAACTTACAAATATTTTCATGTGCTATAAAAAATGAAATAAAGGAAAAACTTGGTCCCAAACACAGTGGTTTTATTAAATTTAAAAATTCCCTAACAATGGATCTAGTTGGGGATAAGTGCCTCCTATATGAACCTAGTAATCTAGAAGACTCTCTTGGAAAACCAAAAATGGGGACATAAAGAGAATGGTACAAATACATAAAGAACAAAAAAATATGTAAATGATGAAACTCATAGCCAATTAGCATGGAAAAACATATACAATAAAATTTAACATAATGTAGTCCAACCCTATAAAAGATGGATGGCACTACTAATCTCTATCAAACACCATTGTGTTGAAACAATGACTTTTCTTAGCCTAAAGCTACCAATTTTACACAAATGCAACAAATGTGGCTCCTTTCTCTCATGTAAAAAATTACGATTGTCTTTGAGAGAGTGAAGATAAACTCTCCTATCAATCTTTCCATTGCATGGAAACCGAAAAATATAAGCCACTACATCACCTTGTAATGAATTATTTCTTTCTATAGAAGCTAGGGGGCATAGATTGAAGGAAAAAATTTGCACAAAAAGAAACTATGGTATTTCCATACCTATGACCTCCTTAGTTTAATTGATGAAAATATAAAAAACCTCTAATTCACATTGTAATGAGAAATATGGCACATCATCTTGTTTATCTATACAAAGGAGCCAATCATCAAGAATATAAAACTAATTTTTTTAAAGCTTAGATATGCAATAAAATTGAGCACCAAGTTTCCCATCAACTTGGAAAATTTGTTGTTTCTCAAAATCACCACAAGTTGTATTATGGGACTAAGTAAAATAGTTAAAATAAAGTATGTCACCATATGAAAATTAATAATCCTGGATCTTCATCATGAAGGAAAACTTTGTACTCAACTTTTCTTATCGCAATGGTGATAGGAAACCAATGCACCTCACTATCACTTATATTAATGCAATTTTCATCAACAAAAAAATTGAATCCATAAGACACCTCATGTGAATAACTACATTCTTCAAATTGTCTCATATTTTATTCCCTTATATGTAATTAGTTGTGCAAGAGGGCTACAATAACCCCCTTGGAACCCCTTTTCACTTCAAAATTTAGTTGAATAGAATGCCTTCAATCACAACAGACACATACCTGAAGCACTACCTAGGAACTTCAATGTTGACTATTTGTCACTTCTAGAATAACAATAAAATTGGATTTTATTCCAAAATATCAATCCCATGTTTCATTGAAATATTGAACTATAGGTTTAATAGGGTGAAATTCCAAGTGGAAATAGGTTTTTGTTAGACACATAGGACAACTGAGAGGGGAGTGAATCAGTCATACATTAAAATCATCAAACCCTCCAAATTAACTTTCAATACCTTATTAAGCATTAGCAGAAAGTAAACATATGAAACATCAACACAACAACACCATGTTTATGTAGAAAATCTTAATTAGGGAAAACCACGATGAGGATTAACTCACATATATATGAATAGCAACACCAAATACAATAGGCTCACTTCTAGAAGGGCTCACTACCCAAAAGAGAAGAAAGGATCATTGTCTAGAAGAAAGAAGAATAGAATAATATTGTTACAAGGAGGTTCAATACCTCAAAGCAATAGGAAGATCCACCATAACAACACCATCTTCAACATTTGGCTCACTACTTCCAGCAACTTCAAGAACACTAAAAATGTAGACACCTTTTTCTCACTACATTTGGTAGCCTTAGGCATTTAAGTTCACACTCAAATCACCACACTTGATCACATTTGCATATTTCGCACACCACACACACAACTCCAAAAATTAACCTTGCATATATATCCTTCACGACCTCAACCAATCTTGTTTAGGTCAGCCTCAATGAAATTTATTCACCTTAAACATGCAACCAACAAATAGGTAGGTACCAATCACTTTTGTGGTGAAAATAAGTGAAGGTATACCATGTCAAGAGTTAACTAGGACCCAAATCTACACCAACATACTTCACCACACTTCTACAAAAAACAACCTCCACAATCAGTGCTAGCACTCTAGGTTGTCCAAACCTGCACTAACACTAACAAGCAACCACATACACACCTCTCCAAGTTCGACAAAAACACGCAAACCACATAGAAACACTCCAAAACATTCATAAATATTAAAAACCATCAAAATATCTAACACCTCTAACACAACCACTTGAAACTAAAGAACACTTTCATTCAGACACACTACTGTAGAACACAACTTACTAACAAGCCTTCCAAATTAATTGAACACCAAAAACTTCAAGGGAAGGACGTTACAAACTGCAATATAAGCATGTTCCCAAACCCACAAGACAAGAAACCTCAACATAGAGAAATGTAGAGTAATTCCATTTCTCCCATACAACCTTATTCACAGGAAAACACACTATCAAACACATCTTCCACTTCTGCATAATCCTAAACTTGAAACTTGGGATATAGCACCTTTGAACACTTCTTATCAACATATCCAAACTACACAAGCACGTATTCAACCATGAAGAAATGTGGAGCACAACACAAAACACAAATCTACCACCTTATACACTCTATTAATTTTCTCAAAAGCACTTGGAAACCAAGTGAACCAACTACATCAACAACACCTAATTAGCACCACAAATCCTTCTCATCAACACCACACCAGATGTTTGCAATAATCTCCCCATCTGCAACACCAAAAATATCCCCATCTACAATACCTACTCAAAAATACACTAGAGGTTGACATCAGTCACAACACTAAAGATAACATAGTGCAACACACTCACTATTGACATCAATGAAAACATTGCAACAATCTCCAAAAATATCCCCCTTTGTCATTGATGGCAATGCCAGTTCTTAAAAACTATCAACAACAAAAGCAACCCTAAAATAGCAAAACCAACTCACAACAGTAACCTTGCATCAAGTAGCTCTCCCCCTTACTGGGACATCTCTTACATTCAGACTTGTTTCTTTTCAAGCTTCACTTTCCCCCTTGTGTCTTTTAGACTTTTCTCTCCCTTTGACATCAATTCTTTCCTTTACTCTCCCCCTCAGTTTTTTAGATTAAACACTCTCCCCCTTTGACATCAATAGCAAAGGGAAACACCTACATACTTCACTTCAAGCAACACCTGCAAGAAATTCTCTCACTTTATCTCCACTATTTTTTGTTAACTGCTCTCTCTCCCCCTTAGGGCCGCAATATATGCTCCCCCCTAATTGCACCAACCAAAGACACCACTACCTACTCCCCCTAATCGGTAGCATTCATTAGTCCAAAATCAATCTAATGTATTTTGAATAGCTCACTTGGATAGATTCACCAACTCATGCATCTAGTTGAAAGGAGGGGAAATAACCCATAGATTCTATTGGAGATACTCAAAAGTATCTTTTGGAAGATACTTTGTGAATTTTTTTTCTATTTGATCCTTTGTAGGCACATAATCTGACTTCACTTCATTCTCTGCAACTTTTTCTCTTAGAAAGTGATACCAGATAGAGATATGCTTTTTCCTTGAATGGATTACCAATTTTTTTAAAATTTTGATAGCACATGTATTATCACACAAGACAAAAATATGTTCATCATATGAAAATCTAATATCCTTTAATGCCTAATTCATCCACAACAACTTTGTGCAGCAAGATGTTGCAATATATTCCAGTTTTACAGTAGATAATGACATTGAATCTACTTTTAACTCAACCAAGAAACCAATATACTTCTAATAAATAAAGCACCTCCACTTATACTTCTTCTATCATTTGTAAAACTTTCCCAATCTATATCTATATAAGCACTCAAAGAGAAATCAGTATCCCTAGGATACCATAGACCAAAGTCTAGAGTTCCTTTCAAATATCTGAATATCTTTTTTATTGTTGTCACATGTGATTCTCTAGGATCTTTTTGAAACCTTGCCACAAGACACACTACATGCATGATATTCATTCTAGTAGCAGTTAGATATATCAGTCCACCAATCATTGATCTATACTTGCTCGGATCTGCCTAAGAGGATTCATAATTTTTTATCAACTTACAACCAATAACTATGAGAGTTCATATCGGTTTAGAGTCCTCCATTCCAAACTTCTTTAACATTTCCTTGACATACTTTGATTGAAAGATGAATATACTTTTATCAGATTGACTGGTTTGTAGCCCAAGGAAGAAATTCATCTCCCCAAACATTGACATCTCAAACTCATTTTGTATTTCCTCTAAAAACTTCTTACACATTGCTTCATTTCCTCCAAAGATTATGTCATCAACATACACAACCACAATCAAAATTTTCTTTCTCAACCTTGAAGTAGAGATTTGTATCTGTGATACCCTTTTTGAATCCTTGTTACAATAGGTATTTATAGAATCTTGCATACCAAGCTCTAGGAGCTTGTTTGAATCCATATAAAACTTTCTTCAACCTACAAACCATATCAAAATCTTCTCATAACTAAAAAAAAAAATTGTTGTTCAATATATACCTTTTCTTCTAACTCACCATTCAAGAATGTAGACTTGACATCCATTTGATACAATTTTAAGTCTTTATGTGCCGAAAAATCCAAAAACATCCCAATGGCTTCCATTATTGCCACTGGAGCAAAACTCTCTTCAAAATCCATTCCTTCCACTTGTGAGTAGCCTTTACACATAAGTCCAGCCTTGTTTCTAACAAATTTTCCATCCTCATTCATTTTTTTCCTAAAAACCAATTTAGTTCCTATCACATTCTTCTTTGTTGGTATTGGGACCAGTTCCCATGTCAAATTCTTCAATCTACTTTAGCTCTTCTTCCATAGCTTTGATCCAACTTTCATCCTTGCATGTTTTAGTTACTATTTTAGGTTCTATCTTAGAAAGTAAACAAAAAATTACATGTTCCTCTGATATAGCTACTCTTCTCCTTGTTAGCACACCATTGCTCTTATCTTCAATGGTTTGATCTTCAAAATGATTCTTCTACACATACTTAGGATTCTTAGAATTCCTTTCCTCAACTTCTTCCTCTTCCAATGTCATCTCTTTTTCTTTCTCTTATGCTTCTTCTTCTTTGCAAGGGAGTTCATTAGATTCATATACTTCTATCAACACTGAACTTTGATGTGATTCTTCATCTACTTTCGCAATTGCACTTTTAACCATCTTCTTCAACATTTTTTTTATAGCATATGTATGCCTTGCTCTTTGTAGATTATCCAAGGAAGATTCATTCATCATATCTTGCATCAATTTTTCCTAAGTTCTCTTCATCTCTCCTGATATAACATTTTCTTCCAAACACTCTAAAATATTTCACAGTAGGAGGTTTTACATACCATAGTTCATAGGAAGTCTTTGAACTATTCACTCTTGTCCTTTGTTAAGAATGTACACTGCAGTATGTATTGCTTATTTCTAGTAAACTTTCTTCCTTCATCATGGTTCTTACTACTTCTTGAACTATCATGTTCTTCCTTTCCACAACTCCATTCTACTAAGGAGTCCTGGGAGCTGATAAATTCCTTTTTATCCCACGATCTTCACCAAAACTGTTAAACTCATTGGGGGTGAACTCACCACCTCTATCACTCCTCAAACATTTGAATTTTAGATCCATTTCATTCTCAACCATAGACTTAAATTCTTTAAACTTATCTAGAGATTCTAATTTTTCTTTGAGAAATGTCACCCAAGTCATTCTAGAGTAATCATCTATCAATAAAATAAAATACCTATCACCTTGAGAGCTTCTTATTATGATAGGTTCACATAGGTTTGTATGCACCAACTCTAGAGGTCCTGCAGTAGAATATTCCTTAGTTCTAACCCTCTTCTTTGTCTACTTTCCAAATTGGCATTCCTTGCAAATTTCATTCATAGGCTTTGTAATCTTTGGCAGACCTCTCACAACATCAGTAGAGCTCAAATTCACTAAGCTATCAAAATTGATGTGACCCATTCTTCTATACCATAGCCAACTTTCATTGATTTGAAACATAAATCACTTAACACTACCACCTTTGAGTTGATAAACATTTCCGTTTTCCTTGTTCCAACTACAACCAATGTTTCAAGGCTTCCTTTTCTCTATTTCACAACCATCAACCTGAAAAACCAAATTGTATCCTCTATTACACATCTCTCCTACACTAAGAAGATTATACTGAAGGCCCTTGAGATAAGAACAACATTTGTTTTATGCTTTCCATCAAAACTAATTGAACCTTTTCCATATATTTTAGCAGATGTATCATCAACAAACTTAACAAGAACATCATCATACTTTTCAAGCTTAAAAAAATTACTCTTATCACATGTCATATGATTTGAGCATCCACTATCAATTATTCAATAGTTTCTTTCCTCTCTTGCATGAAAAGCAATAAACATAGTTCCTTCAATACTATGACATTTCTGGAGCATATTCCTTCATACATCTTTTAGGGCCAGTAGAATTAGTTCCAACATTTAAAGCCATGAATGAGAATTCATCACTTCCGTCATCCAAATAGTTTGATTCCTCGTCATCAAACACACCATTTTATTCTTTAACATAATAACTCTTCTTTATAGATTTACCTTAATGATCTTTGTGTTTGTCATTTGCAACTTTGATTGCACATTTAGAAGCATAATGACTTATCTTTCCACAATTGAAACACTTAAATGGTAACTTAACTATGTATTTTCTAGTGCCTTTTTTTCAATATTCTTACAAAATTTTCTTCCACCCCATCAAGATCATCTAGATCAAATTCATCATCTTTCTTGCTAACTTTAAAACTAGTTTCTTTCTTTGGAACATCTCTGTCAGACTCTCTTAATTCAAAAGTGGTTAAAGCACCAAAAATTTGATCTCTAGAATATTGATCCAAATTTTGAGCTTCCTTAATAGCAAAAACTTTAGCACTATAAGCTTTAGGAAGAGTTCTCAATATCTTTTTCATAACTTCTCTTTCCTCAAGTTTTCCACCAAGACCATTGATGGCATTGATAATTTCATCCACTCGGGGCATGTAGCTTATAATATCTTCATCTTCTGACATCCTTATTTTTTCAAACTTGGCTTTGAAATTCTACATCTTTCCCTGCTTGATCTTATCATATCCTTCATAAATGCTCTCCAAATTTATCCAGATCTCTTTAGTAGTCTTGAGACTTATCACCTTCACAAGTTTTGAATCAAAAATCCCACTTAAGATAGCATTCCTTGCTTTTCCATTATTATCATAATATTTGATCTCATCATCACTTGTGAGAGGAGTAGTATGTATAGTGCATCCATTTTCAACTAACTTCTAGATGCCAAATCCTAAAGAGACAAGAAAATCTTCCATCCTGGATTTCCAAAAAGCATATTTTATTCCATCGAACATAGGGACCTTGACACCATTCTTGTGCGCCATTTGGATCTACCTCAAGTGGTTAAGCTTCTTCCAAGGAACCACATATTTGATACCAATTGTTAGACACATAGTACAACTAAGAGTGGGGTGAATTAGTTGTACATTAAAATCATCAAAACCTCTAAATTAACTTTTAGGACCTCATTAAGCATCAGAAAAAAGTAAACATATGAAACATCAACACAACAACACCATACACAAGAGAACAACAAATTTACGTGGAAAACCCTAATTAGGGAAAAACCATGGTGAGGATTAACTCACATATATATGAATAGCAACACCAAATATAATAGGCTCACTACCCAAAAGAGAAGAAAGGCTCACTACCAAGGGCTCACTACCTAAAGGACTCATTGTCCATAAGAAAGAAGAATAGAAGAAGACTGTTACAAGGAGGTTCACTACCTTAGAGAAATAGGAAGATCCACCAAAACAACACCATCTACAACCTTTCACTCACTACCTCCAACAACTTTAGGCACATTGAAAATGTAGAGACATGCTCTGCATCTAGTAGCCTTGGGCATTTAAGCTCACACTTAGATCACCACACTTGATCACATTCACATTTTTCGCACACCACACACACAACTCCAACAAAATTAAACTTACATATATATCCTTTGCCAACCTCAACCAATATTGTTTAGGTCTTCCTCAATGAAATGTATGCACCTCAAATGTGCAACCAACAAATAGGTTGGCACCAAACACTTTTGTGATGGAAAGAAGTGAAGGTAGACTATGTCAAGAGTTAACTAGGATCCAAATCTATATTGGCACCTTCCACAAACAACAAACAACCTCCACAATTAGAGCTAGCATGCCAGGTCATCCAAACATTCACTAACACTAACAAGTGACCACATACATGCCTCTCTAGGTTTGAAAATAACATATAAACCACATAGCAACACTCCACAATATCCATGAATATTCAACACCATAAGAATATCCAACACCTTTGAAACAACCACCTAAAACTGAATAACACTTTCATTTAGACACATTGTTATAGAACACAACTTACTAACCAATCTTGTGGAACAATTAAACACTAGAAACTTCAAGGGAGGGAAGTTACAAACAATATAAGCATGTTCCAAAATTTGCAAGACAAGAAACCTCAACACAAAGAAATGCAGAGTAATTTCATTTCTCCCAAACAACCTTCTTCAAAAGAAAACACACTGTCAAACACATCTTCCACTATTGCATGATCTGGAACCTAAAACTCGGGACATAACACCTCTGAAAAACTCTTATCAACATATCCAAACCACATAAGCACATTTTCAACCATGAAGAAATGTGGAGCACAACACAAAACATAACTATATCACCTTGTACACTCTCTATATTAATTTTCTCAAAAGCACTTGGAAAACAAGTGAACCAATTGCATCAACAACACTTGATCAACACCACAAATCCTTCTCATCAACACCACACTAGAGATTTGAAACAATATCCCCATTTGCAACACCAACAATCTCCCCATCTATAATACTTGCTCAACACCACACTATAGGTTGGCATAGGTTGACATCAGTGACAACACTAAAGGAAACATAGTGCAACACACTCACTATTGACATCGATGACAACACTGCAACAATCTCCAATATTTTCTCCATGTAAATCATATGTTGATATGGTTTGTTGATTTATTTCTCAATTTTGATTTACATATTCAGATAATTTAATCTTATGTTAATCCTTGCTTAAGAAATAAATTTTATATTTGCATACAATTGTTGAATTTATTATTATATTACTTTTACCTTCTTTCTTAACACCTAATTGAGGATATTAAAATAAATAATCTCATTTTTGAACAATTATTTAATCAAAATTAAGGTAAAAGACTATATGATGAAAATAGACTTATGCTTTAGTTAAGGTTATCAAGTAGTTAAAGTTGTATCTTACTGGTTCCAATATTACTATATCCATATCACCTACCATTGTGAAAGAAATATTTGCACAATAGAAATCCTTAAGGAAGATATTTCATTGAAAAAATAAAATCCAAGATTTTAGTTTAGACATCTCAATCACTAAATTGGTTTGAGACCAGGGATTAGTGAATCCTAGATGTTATGAAGTTTTTGATAAAGTAAGTTGCATTTACATGGTGCAATATCCTTTACACCAAGATCCCAAAGGTCCAAAAAGGATTAAAAATCAAAAACTATCATCAAACAGTCCAATAGAAGAAACAACAAAAAATTACAGTAATAGAAAACCAACAACAAACATAAAACCCACCCACACCCAACCCATTACTTTTCTAAGCCCTCCCATTCCTAGAAAAGGAGATCCAAAATCTCATCACCCACCCATTTGTTGCTAGGTCCTTCATCAACATTATTTTTGTCCACCTCCTCACGCAGCACGTCCGACAGAGTAACATCGGACCTGTGGATGATCTGAACTGTGAGATGTTATGAAGTTATTTTCATACATTGATAGGGATTTTTTGTAGAACTTCCCATTTGTAATTGTAGAGGAATTATTGATATTTGACTTATATTCTTGTCAATTTTTGAATTGATGATATGGTTAATCAATTAGTAAACTTATAATTATTTATTATTGTATACATCTAAAATTTGACCTTAACAAACCACACCTAAATTTAGCATATCCTAAGCCTATTTAGTTAAATAAATATTTATTATTTATTTAATTATTCCTAGCCTTTCCCATCTTTATCTCAAACCTTTAAATAAATAAATATTTTCTATTTATTTTATTATTTCTCTTCACATGATCCCATTAATTAAATAAATTTATTTATTTAATCAATTCCCCATTATCTTCTATTCTTGTCCATCTAATCCTAGCCCTTCATCTTGTTCAAATGGATCATAATTTAAATTTATCATCATGTGACAAGTGTCCCCTTCACATTACTAATACCTTCTCTAGATTCATTGAACCTAGATACTTCCTAAAAGTCAAACTAGCTTTCCATCTCATTCATTCATTTCATCACCTCTTAATCCTAGTCATCCACATAAGGATGTTTCCCTAATGCATATCTTAAACCTATACCTTATCCCTCATGTGACACTTTTCACATGACTAGACATTTTGATCTAAACCATAATCCTCATGTAATCACCATCCATTAACCAATCCATCTTGGCCCTTGATTTCTCTCATGAAATTATATAAATAAGAGGCCTCCATCCTATTTGCATAATCTTATTTCATCATATCATTAGGCTGCTAAATTTTCTATATGTTTCTCCTTTTTAATATCTAATCTTCCATTAACTTACTCTTTTTCTATCCATTTATCTATCATTATATCAATCCTATAATCATGTTATTAGTTTGATAAGCAACCACATTCCTCCATCGACACATCAAAAGAAAAAATCAAGTGGAGCTAGTGTGCACTCTATTTCAAGGGTTTTAGGTGAAGGTATTGTATGTATTAAATTATCTTCTATTTTATTTACCTTCAATCACTTTGCACGTATATAAATGTGTGTGAATACTTAAGCTATTATGTAGATAAAAAAATTAAGTATGATGATTCTTAAATTGTAGAATTGGTTTTGCATGGTAAACTAAAAATTGGAAATTTAATTACAATAAAATTTGTTAATGGATATGAATTTTGAAACAAATATATTTCTTAATCATTATTTTAACTAATTTCATGAGGAAAAATATTTTTAAACTAGTATTAGTCTACAATGTTTGTACTTTAAATATGCCATGAAATTACAACCTGATACATGGTTGGTAGATTAGATGTAACTTGACTTGAAGCGTGCTCAAGATCTACTAGATTGATTCTCATATCAATTTGAGTCACATAAGACAAGGAAATGTATTCTCCTTTTCCTAACAAAATAAAAACAATAAGATATAAATGTAATAGTTGAATGAATTAATCAAGTAACTCAAAATATAAATTACATATAAAGTAACAATCACCAAGATCATTGAATGGATGCATGTATTGGTGAGCCTCATAAGACAATAAATGGCATGCTCCTTGTTATAAGTAAACAAAAAATATAGAGATATGAATTAGATACATAAATGGATTAATGAAATAAATCACAATATGGAGTACATATAGTTTAATAGTTTTCTGAAATATTGGTTCCTAAAAATAGACATGCAATCACTTAATTTAGAACTAACTTGGAAAAGAAACAGGCTAGCTAAAAATAACACATTGCTAAGAATAGACATGTAGCTCTTAACACTCTTAAGAAAGTTTAACTCCTATGCTAACACCCCCTTTAAGAATAGTTTAGGTGGGATCAAATAAATTGGGTCCTGATAAATAGGCTTGATAAGGTACCCAAGTACAATGAAATCTCTCATAAAGTGGAAAAAAGGAGAAAACCTAGTGGGAAAAAACTGCTCTCTAAAAGAGAAGAAATACAAAAATTATCTCAAAGAAGAATGAGAAAAAAAAAATCCAATGTGAGAAAAAATTCCACCTCATAAGAGAGAAGAGAAACTATGTAGCCCTAGCTCACCCAAAAAAAATTAGTCTCTTACAATGATGGTAGATTCTTGATAATGAATGTTGAAGATGATCCAATTCATCAAACAAAATTCCTCACCTTTGGAAGAAACAAAACCAATAATTTATGAAGGATATATTCCCATTCTTTAAAGGAAGGTGAGGAATGAAATATGAATGTGTGATGTCTTTGAACTCTACTCAAGTGTCTGAGGCATGTTAATGTCAACATCTACCATAATCAAGGTAGGTGTCCCAAGCTACACTGATAAAGATTACAATCTAAAATCTAGGAGAGATAAATGTAAAATAGGATCCAAATATGAAAGTGGCTCTTCCAAATATTACTCAAGGATCTCCATAACAATTCTAAACTAGGACAAATGATCATGTGGAGAAATAATAAGAGAGTATAATGGTTCCCCCTCAAACATGAATAAGATACATCTCCATAAGAGCTGACATCAAAGAGAATATGAATATCCTCAATATTGTCCTCCAAATATATAATATGTGACTCAATAAATAACTCTATGATATCTAGCAAAGAATTATCCCATAAAGCTATAACTAAAAGACTATAATATCTTATTGAAATAAATTGATAGTTGAAGATGCAGGAGGTAGAGGAGATAGAGATCAACATAAGTCTCATGAACCAAGGTGGATAGAAGTACACATAAGTTCAAGTGACCAAACTTCTCCTCAAGTATCTGATCCACTAGAAATACATGAGAGTGTAAACCAATCAATGGTACTACACGCTCACCTCAAGAAAAATATGGGAACGTATACCATCAAGATGCATGATCAACTATCTCAACTACAATAAGATCTCTACTATACAAGTATCTAATAAGAATTGAATTAAGTGTCAACTCAATAGTCTTTCTTTCCCCATTGTGTATTATTTGATAGACTAACCAAAGATTAATTGAAAGAGAGGATACACTTGAATATCTACGAGGCACTTGAGCCAATGATCCAAGATGGATACTATAATGATGTAGTGGAAAGTAGTGTCTTTCCATTAAATTTATCTTTATCTATGCCAGTAAGTGTAAGAAGTTGGGTCCACTAAAAGGGTAAGCTTTGTGCAAATAAAAAATGTTGAAAGGAATGGGGACCCGAGCCTCAAATCAAAATGAATACTCATTGTGCTTTGACATTTCATCCTAAACAGGCATCTGCACTAATAAAATTGAAATCCCAACCCAAATTTTGATTCAATTTTAGGCTCAAAAAAGGCATGGTCACTCAATCCTTAGCCTTGGACCTACAAGTACCAGGCCATGGAAATGTCAAAATAAATAACTGACTTTGGCAATATGGCTGATAAGTTTTTTTTCAAAATTGTTTTGTGAAATTAAAACCCATTATAGATCACAATGTCTAGTTTTCAAATATATAATTATTTTTTTTATTGGATTATTTTTTCTATTTTTTAATTAATTTCTAAGGAAATTGGTCCATAAACTTGAAATGTTAGGTTTTCATATTTTTTTAATAACTTTTAATTTGTTAATTTTCATGTAAAAAAATTATATGACATCAATCTAAAAAAAACTTACACAATGAAAAAAATCAAAAAATGATTAGTTTAGGTCAGACGATGGTGTTCGTACACAAGGGTTTTTTAAAATGGCAATTAGGTCCAATTAAAAAGATAATATTTAGAAAATAAAATAAAATTTCCTCATCAATATTTAGTTTATTATACATATTTACCCAGAATGAATTATAAAAATAAATTTATTTAGGTCAAATTATGGTGTATGTACATGTGCATGGTATGGTCCTAAAAATATGACTTAAGAGTGGTTTTATACATGCCTATTAAAAATTAATTTATATCTTTTGGGTATTAGAATAAATTACATATTTGAAAACTAGACTCAAAGTACTACATTTCATAATATTGAGATTTTTCAAGATTCAATGTGTAAGTGCTTCAAATTTTTAGTCCAACTGTGACAAATTCTAAAAATCAAGAAAAACTTTACCTTTTTTTGAACATTTTGTGGACCCAACTTCTTGCACTTGTCATTTTCCTTAGTATATTCTTTAATTGATGAGGATTATTTGAGAGATTCAAGGACCCCTATTTTGTACTTCTCAAGAATATGTGAGAGGTGTTCAATCTACTTACTCATATAATTTTGCTTAGTGTGCCCAAGTTTATTGCAATAGGAACACTTAACGTTGTCTTTCTTCGGTTTACATTCATTTGAAGAAGTTTCAATATTGGTTTTCGAGGATTAAATTTTCTATTTTTTGTTGGTGTCATCATCCTTCTAAGTTTTTTACTTCTCTTTATTTTTAAAAATTTTGTGTTTTCCATTCCCAACAAAGAGGGCTTGTAGTTTTGAAGACTTTGATGTGCCCATTTGTATTAACTTATCCTACTCCTTAGTCAAGTTGGAAATGAAGTTATATAGATAAGGAATCTTCTACATAGTTCTAAAAAATATTTTGGTGGATTCAAAGGTAGATACAAACAAAGAATAGTTAACACCTAATTTGGAGAGTATAGAAAGATATAGTTGATCCTTTTTCCTCTATTCCACATTCTTTCAATCGCAATCTTAGTGATTTAAATTTTATTAATAACTCCTCTATTTTTTTAAAAGAAATAGGGCTCAAAATTATGAGTTCATTCTCTAACTCATAACCTTTCATTTCATCTATTTTCCCTAAAATATTATCTAATGCAATCCAAACTTCATTAGGTGTATTCAAGGATTCTACATAAAAGAGGAGTTTAGGAGACACAGTAAGACACATGAATTTAAATGCTTTATTATATTTTGAAAACCACTTTTTTATCTTCCTCACTAGCAAGTTCTTCCTCAATGCCCAATCTTACCCTATACAACCATTTATTCTTAAACATGAGATGTACTTTTAGCTTCCAATTATGATAATTAAATTAATGGTGTGACACTTTGATTTGGCTCCATGATTAAGATCATTTTTTTGTAGAAAAGAAATACAAAAATTAATTGTGAAGGGAGCATGAAAGTGTACAAGACACAACACAAGACACCCCCCCTTGATTCAATATTGTGAACCCCCTATACATTTTGGTACTTTATAATTTTGTTTTATTTACAATGAAATTAGGTCCAATGGATCAAAAAAAAATTTAAAAATGAACTTTTAAAAAATAGCACTCAAATTTGAGTTGCCAATCAAAAGTTATTACAATATTTTTTTTTCTATCAAAAATGGCTTGGGATGATTCTAATTTAATTTGTTCAAAATATATTTATTATATACAAAAACTAACAAATACCCGCAAAAAAATTGATGTTGCAATCAAAACCCAAAAATAGTTCTCTTCTCGACATGTAGAAGATACAATTATGATACAAATTCAAACTTTGGCCTATAGGAAAATAGTCGCATCATGCTATTTTGATATCTATTTTTGTAATTTTCACTTACTATCTACAAAATCTAATAGATACTTAGAAGGTTTTTTGTTGCTTTGAACAAAACACAAAAATATTTTTCCTCTTTGATGTGTAGAAGAGGTGAATTTGATGAAATAAAAAAGGATACCAAACATAAGTAATTTCATAAATGATAAAATCTACCTTCTCTAAATAAATAACAAAGAATTACTAAACTAGACAAAAAATTTCCAATCTCGTTCTAATACCATGTAAGAGTGATCAAGATCTATTGGATCAATGTCTATATCGATTCAATCCATGTAAGACAAGAAAATGCATACTCCTTTTCGTAAGAAAATAATAACATAGAGATGTGAATTCAATAGCTGAATGGATTGATAAACTAACTCATAGTATATAGTACATATAGAGTAACAGTCATCTAAAAATATTGGTGCCTAAAATAGGCATGTAACCACTTAATTTAGAACTAAATTGAAAAAGCAAGTGGTTGGCTAAAAATAGCATGTGGTTAAGAATAGACACATAGCTCTTAATACTCCTAAGAAATCTTAACTCCTATACCAACATTGTATACAAGTTGGATTAGTTTATGAGATGAATAGCAAGATTATAAATTAATATGTCAAATGTGTGGGTATTTAATAATGTATAGATTCACTTTAAAATGGGTTAGTTTTTTCAATTAAAATAATATAGCAGTAAAGTAAAAAAAATCCTTATTATGGGTCCACATAACATAAGGAGATGTAATACAAATTGAATCATAAATTAGCACAATTATTACATTAAATAGAGGGAACATACTTGCAACATAACAAAGCCCGCATAAGAAAACCACTATGTTGAAGCTGTGACAACCTATCATGGTTTAAAATTGGCAAGGGACAAGGGGGTTCCCAAGATTTGGTTGGAAGGGGACTCGTTGAACATTATAAACTGCCTTAGGAAGCTCTCTCCTCCTTCTTTGTAGATAGAAAGACTTATCTTTGATACTATTGCTTTGTTGAATAACTTTGAAGAAGTATGCATTTCCCATGTGTTTTGTGAGGTTAATGGTGTTGTTGACTTCTTGGCCAACTATGGTGTGTCTTTGGCTAGGTTGTGGGAGATTAATGACAACCTCTTGGTTGAACTTATTACTTTGCTTAACAATGATAGTCTCTAATTATTTGAATGGGGCCGAATTTTCTGCTAAACATAAGGGATGGAGGTTTAACGATTACCCTCTAATGCCGATTAGACATTTGATTGTTGTAGCTCTTATTGGAAATTGTGGGAGGATGTGTTGTATTCTCAAGAGGGATTTGGTCATTATTTTTAGTTGTACCTCAAAATTCAGGATCACACACTTTTTGGGTGTGATTTTCTCCTTAGTGTTTTTTATTATCTGCATTTGTGCTTTGTTGGGTTTCATTCTTGTGAATTGCTTGGCATTGTTGAAGATGGGGGTGACATATGCAAAATAGAGCCCTTGTCATGTGTTGAGACCAAATCCAATGGTGAAGTGTGGAATATTTTATAGAAAGGTGGGGTCACTCCTTTCATGGAGAAATTTTATGGGTTTGAGGCTAAGGCCTCACAAGAGTTTGTGGAAGCTTGGCATGCTCGGGTGCTTAGTATGTTTGGCATTGACATCACTGTAAATGAGGAGTTTATTGTAGAAGTTAATGGATTGTTGACTCAAGGGAAGAAATTCTTCAGAGAAAAATCCATGTCTTGGGTGGCGAGAATGAATTTCTTGAGGGATAAAGAGAAAGCTAAAATGGTTAGACTCCTGTGTGGTGGCTTTGATCGCACCAAAATTAAGCCAATTTGGGGAGATGTGGCTATGGCTCTTATGCGGTATTTCACACTAGAAGGGTGGTATACGACTCTTTATGGGAACCATTTTGTGCTGCTAAACCATTTTCACCATGGTAAGTTGATCTCTTTCTCATTTTATCTTTTTCCATCTTTAGAGAATGGGATTATGGATTACAGAAAGAGTCCCAATAATCCCTTTTTACATGAGGGATTGATGTTGTTAATTGTGGAGCATATCAAAGCTAGATATGTTATTGCTTCCCCCTATTCCTAGTAAGGTCGAAAATCATAAGAAGAAGGCTAAGCCAAAAGGGAAATGTCAGTCATAGGAGGAAGATGAAGGAAAGACAGAGTCTGAAGATGATTCTATGGCCTGGTCTGATGGATACCAGACAGATTTGGATTATGTTAACCCTTCTAATGGCATTAGGAAAAGCTCTAGGAAAAATGCTAAGCCCTCATCCTCACATGCTAAGCTGCAGTTTCTCATGATAGTGAATAGGCGATTGTGGAGGGAAAAGGAAGTGGTAGAAAGGTTCTTGAACAAGGGTCAGAGAAAGCTGCAGTTTCTCATGATGGAGTGGAGAATTTGCAGGAGGGTGTTGGGATTACTAAAGCTTGTGAGGTGGTGAAAAATGTTATTAATGAAAAAATTATGAACTATGGTGGGGATAAGAGGGTCTCAGCTGATGGGGAGGTGAATTTGCAAAATTTTGTTGATTTGGATGTGTCTCATGTTGTGTCATTTTTGGAAGGAAAAGGTAAAGATAAGTTTGTACTACCTACTAGTTTTCAGGAAGAGGATCCCTCCATGAGCTCTCATCAAGGGAGGGGTTTGTATTGGGGTACATTGGATTTTAATCAAGCATCGGGTTTGGTGAAGGAAGGGGCATATTCATTTTTTAACATGCTCATGTGGCTCATTCAGGAGGTCTAGGATCTTCATGGTAAGTATGATATGATTGATCATTGTAACATCTCTGGTCTGAGAATTTTTAGGGAGCAAGATTTTATTTTTAGTATGGTTAGGTCATTGAACTCTAATCTTGGCCTACTAGTGGAATATATTGCTAATTTGAAAAGAGACCATAACCCAAGGCTATCTACTTTGGAAAGGAATTCCTTGCCAATTCGTAAAGATCTTAATGCCTTAATTAATAACAAGGATTCGATTAAGACCATGGTTGAGGGTTTGGTGTTTCTGAATGAGAAAGCAAAAGAATGGACTAGTAAGCCCCTATTTGATGACCCTTCAAAGTAGGTTGTGGGTGAGGATGTTGGGATGGGTAAGTAGACTACTGATTTGGGATTGGTCTGAGTGTTCATACTCACAGTAAAACAAAGAAAAGCAATGTGGTTCCCATGCATGATATTAAAGAGATAATGGATATGCATGATAAAGTGATTACCAAGGATTTGGAAGTGGCAAGGATGTTAAAAGACCTTTTGTAGTTGCTACTTTGGTTGCTTTATGTGTTTCTCTTGTTTTTTTGTCTATTTTTTTGTTGATGATCGGTTGATTGTAGTTTAATGAGCCTAGTGTTTTTTGGGGTTAGATTTAAAAGCTTTATCTTCATGTTGCCTTTCCTTTTGCACAAGGTTTTAGGGTCCCTTCAAAACCTGTTTTATGCTAATAAAAAACAAAGCCCGCATAAGAAAATAAAATGAAATCTTACATACTCTCCTAATTTTGGTTTTTGTTTAAACCACTAACTTTATTTATTATTATATCTAATGATAATATATCTAAGATCCGATTAATGAATAAACCAAATATAATTCTAATCATATCTCTATGTAAATTTATCTCTCATAAGTAGTTTGATCATTATGTTTACAAACTAATTCTTTGGATAGTAATAATAAAGATAGATACTTCATTATCAAGTAACTTGCAAGTACAATGGTAGTGAACATCAACATGCTCAGTGGGAGCATAATAGTCTAGATTCTTCACAATCTTGAGAATAATTTGATTTTCAAAAAAGAGGTGAATTCAATGTAGTGTGTGTAATTTGAATATTGTTCAAAAAATCCTATTTAGCCACATTTTCTCATACCCTAGATTGGAAATTGCTTTATATTCTACTTCAATGGAAGATAAGTCTGTTATATACTAGTTAAAGTGTGAAAATTTGGGAAAAAAACTATGAATATAAGTGTTCACAAGGACTCTCGTTACAATCATATTCATAGTTTCTTCCCAATGTCAATATGGTGTATTATTTTGTGCACCAAACACATTTTCATCTCCATAAATATCATATTCTTCTACTTCATAACTTCGTTTTGTAATGGAGTGTATGGAGTAGTATATGTATATGTATAGAATTTTGCTTACAAAAATACTTAAACTAATTGGATGCAAGTTGTCCTTCATTGTCTGCCCTTATTAATTTTTATATTGAAATCCACTTGCTTTTCAACCAAATATATAAATACTAAGAAATGAGAAAAATATCTAAAAGTTTTGAGTAAGAATGTCCACATCTTCCTATAATAGTAATCAATAATCAACATGAAATAACTAGCTCCAAATATGATGGTTGTCTTCATTGGGCCATACAAATTAGTATGAACCATTTTTTTTTAAAAGGTAAATATGGGAGGGTATTGTAGGGAATACATCCCCCTATCACAATAGGGACGATAGGTCCCTTAAGCCCTACCCCATGTAATAGGACAATGGGATTGGGGATACTACCCCTATCCATGGCCTAATGTATGGACCCCCTCCTTACATAGGGGTGGTATGGGGAATTCAAACCCCTCCACCCTCATCCTTTTTTAATATTTTTTTAAATAGAAATTTTGCAACCACGGCATGATCATGTAGTGAACCGTATTTGGAATTTTTTTTGGTAGTTTCTCTATTTTTTTAGTTCCTCCAAACTTATTAGCACCTCCAAATTTAACAAAGACATGAAATTTTGCAAATGTTTTTTTATTAGTGACAATTGCATTTTGTAGGGCCCCATATTTGGTGATAACTCTACCAAATTTTGTAATGACACCATGTTAATATTAGTGATTTAATTGAATTTTCATGCCCCCTTATGAATGGAGTTTTTATGTTTGCACTCAAAATTAAATAGCCATGTATTGGCTCGTACAACATTCTTTTTTAGACCTTTTTCTAAAATAGGACATAATTTTGTGCTATTTGTGACAGTGTAGGTGATTTTTAGTTTGGACTTCTAGTTTTTTCATGATTTTAATTTTATGAACTTATTATACAATTTTCTTTTTGTGAACTTTGAAGGGCCATAAATTTTGCATAAGGACTCCTTTTGGGTGTAACATTTTAAAGTGCCTATTTTTTTGCATACTATACAATGGTTCCTTATGTTTCCTTTCATCTTCTACAAGAATTATATTCTCAACATGTAGTCATTTTTAGAAATTGTAAGCATCTATTGAATCTACCTTTTGATTTATAAATGCATTAAAATAAAGTGTCACATATAATAATTTTATTTCAGGGAATTTACACATCATGTTACATCATTATTATACTCACCCTATTTTATAAAGTTTCATGGGGTATTTTTTGTGTGTGTCTTTTCATTAGTAATCAAATCATTATCTTCATGTGAGTGTGTCTTTTTTTTGTACTCCTTTTCCAATTTTAGGTACATGTGTATCTCCTAATGTTTATTCCTCACCTTCTTGCACTACATTATGTCACATAATTTCAATGGACCTATCACATCTCTCCCTTCTCAACATTTGGGGTTATACTCTTTTTAATTCTTTCTTGGTTTCACTTTTGAGTGAGTTATGTATCTATGGTTTATTCCTATATACTAGGATGGTGCAAGAGCTAGTTACCCATGCATTTCGATGAATGGTATACATATCATATAGACACTATATTGCATTCATATTTATGTGGGTGACCTTCCATCTTTAGTTGATCAATATTCTTGATACTACTAGAAAATTTATTTTCAATTGCTAGATTATTGCCTTGTAGTATATTGGTGTGAATCACCATTTGTACATTGGTTGAGTAGTGTTTTTGTGGTCGTTCATGTAGATTAATGTTTCATTTTTATTATTTTTTATTATGTTGTTACCCTTTTTACCATTTTTTCATTGTCTAAGTAGTTTCATTGGCATCACTCATGCAGAATTATATCATTTTGATCTTGATCTTTAGCATGATTCTAGAAGAGGTCCTTTAGTTTCAATACTATAGAAATTTTTTTATAATTATTTATAGCTTCTTCATACTTTAATGTTGTTCTTCATGTTCCTACTCTTTCTAGAACACTGGTTAGAGGCTTCTTATTCATTTGTATGTTTTATCTCCTATAGGGGACATATATTGTATCTTTGTAATGGAAGTAGTCCTTGTGATCATGTTAAGTCATCCTTCACTTTTTCATGTCTGTCTCTCTTTTAGAGGAAATTTTTCTATAGATTTTTATCCTCTTCTCCATTTTTGAATTTTTTTTTGTACATGAATACTTGGCATGGCCTTGTTTTTAGGATTCATCCTTTTATCTTTACATGTTTTATTCTCACCAAGTTACACTTAAGGGGTATTTTTGGTGTGAGCATGGTATATTGTTGGAGCATCCAAGATCTACTTGTAAACTAAAAAAAATCCACAAATAAGAATATGAAAAATGAGAAAATATCATAAGTATGTGATGTGATATAAAATATATAAATGAGCCTTGATTATAAAGGCAATGATGAAAAGGTGAGAAGGTAGGAGTCAAATTCTGACTACCCCTCCAAGTATGGAACAAATGTAGGACTCTATAGAAAATATTTGAGATGCTTGGTGAGTCTACATGAGGTGAGACAAAAGTTTAGATAACCTCTAAGTGAGCTTAAGTGTAGTGTAAATAAGACTCTATTAAGTAGGATACAAGCTAACTAGTTTTGATAATCCTCTTTTTAAACTAACACAGGCCCCTTAAATGATGCTTACGGAGTAAGATAAATACTAAAAATATGAGTCCCAACAAAAAGGTATGATAAGGTATTCATGTATAATAATGGTCCCTTAAAAACAAAGAAAAATGAGAAAACCTAATGGGAACAAAACTCCTCTCCAAAAGAGAGAAACGGAAGGATAAGACCTCTTGAAAATGTTCCATGAAGATAAGAACATAATGATGAAAACTCCTAAATAATTTTAAATTTGTAAACTTTTTCAAAGATTAACTGGTGTCTATTGGAATCAACAAACCTCTAAAAAATGTAGAAAAAGGAGAAAAACCAATGGGAAGAAAACTCCTCTCCAAAAGAGAGAAAGATAAGGATAAGATCTCATAAAAATGTCTCATGAAGATGGGAACATGATGATGAAGAAATCCTAAAGCATGTTAAAGTTGTAAACTCTATTGAATATGAACTGGTGTCTATTGGAATCAATGAAACTCTAATTTTTTTTTATGAAGATAAGAGATACAAAACACTACACAAGTGAACATTTAGAATACTACTCAACCATAAATACATAGATGGAACAAAGGAAATGAAACTTTATGAATTTAAAGATGTAGATAGTGCTATAATTACGAAGTATGATCAAAGAATACACAAATGGCCTATTGTACACTACTAAAAAGTGCATCATGATGCTCTACATAAGTACTAGAATCTCACAAAATATGATCCACTGAAATAATTTTCCCATAGGTCTATGAGAACCCCTCCCCCCAAAAGTAGAAGGTTCATCCACTACTCCATTGAAACCAAGGAATAATTAATATAACACTATGATAATTCCCCCCTTAATACTGACAAGAAAGAGGAATAGGAAAACCAATTGAAATCAAGTACAATGGTTTGTATAGGAATTTAGACCCGACATTAAATCTAAAGGATATACAAGAAACTAAAAAAGGGTGTGCATCAAGGCACACATGCATGAGGTGAGAATCATGAGGATCCTATTATGTAGTCTCACAACCCACCCCATTTTTATTTTGGAAAAATAAGTACCCCCTCCCTTTAACTTAGGTCTATATTTCCCTACAATGTAGGTAGTATATCTAGGACCACCAAACCTCATTTTCAGTTACCCTAATGGTCAAAATAAATTCAATGTCTCGTAAACTCAAAACCCAAAAATTTGGTATCCCAAATTATTGAAATTCCATCATGAATGGAAAGGGCGCTAGAAAAAAGCATGAATACCATTCATTTTTTTTTTAAATACTAAAAAAAAAGCAAGTTATGGCTCAAAGGGTGTTTTATGCCTTACTTGAACAAATGTGTAGTATCGTTAAAAATTCCCGAAATGTGAAGTAGCCACCAAAATCCCCTTAAAAGTGTAGTAATGGCCAAAATCCCCTCAAAAGTGTAGTAGTGACTAAAATCCCCTCAAAAATGCAATAGCAACCAAAATTTGAAATCATCAAACAAGACATCCAACATGACATATTATAGGATATCTTGTAGCACATCCAATAACACCTGAAATTTCCAAAATCATCCTCCATGAAATTCAATAGGACATCTTGTAGCACATCTAATACCATTCAAAATTCTCAATATTTTCCAACGAGACTTTTTTAATAAGTTTTTTTTTTAAATAAAATGTTTCATTTTATCACATGGTTAAAATAACATTTATTAAAAAATTAAATGACTACCCAAGTTTAAATTCATGAAGAAAAGGAAGAAGATAAGTCAAAAATGATTTTTTATTAAAACAAAAAAATCTCCTTCCTTTTTAATGAAGTTTAAAGATTCAAAATGATCTAGAAATGATCTGGAAATATTAAAGCATAGGGAATAAAGCCCAAAAATTGTTTGGAATAATTTTCTAAAATGAAATAATTGTTCATGAATGCTTAAAACATGAATAAACCTCATTTTTTAGGGAATACAACTCCCATCTGAACATTTTATTATTTGGAGTTCACATGGATGACGAAAACATAAATAAACATGTTTTAATTCATTGGAAACATTAATGAATTTTTTAAAATTAAAATCTCAAGTTTCAAATTATGATTTTACAAGTTTATTTTAAAAATATTAGGATATTTGATAAAGTTAAATTGTTTCTTTTGTAGGTAATTCGAGTTGAAACAAATTGGAATTTTAATTGCTAATTCATGTTTTGATTATAAGGGGAAAATAGGTTTTGAAGGGACCCAAAACCCTTTACAACTAAAAGGAAGAAATGTTGCTCAAAGATAAAAATGTTGAACCATCAGCAGCAGCCAGTAGAAAAACATCAGCCAAAAAATAGGAAACAAGTAGCAAAAAAAAAAAGACAAAACAACATAGAAAGGGAGAATATTTCATGTTTCTTAAGGTGTTAGGAACCTCAAGTTCCTAGTTGCAATGAATCTCAACCATGTCCACCAATTCTTTCTTCTCCTCCTCAAAATTTTTCCTTAGGTTACCCTTCCCTCTTGTACAAGGGCCTTTTGCTTCATCCTTCCCAACCTTCTTCCCCTTTCCCTTTGAACACTGGTCCTTTTCCATCAGCTCAGAAAAGTAAATTTGATCCTCCCTTAATTCACTTATCTTGAGAAAGAGGACCTCCAGAGACTCAACATTGTTCTTGACTGAATTGTGGTTGACTTGTAGTAGCTTCTTGATGTCTACATTGGTCTCATTGATCTCAAACTTCATGTTAGAGAGGTGTTTCTGACACATGAACTTGAAATCCATAAAGGAACACTCTAAGTCCACAAGTCTTTCAATCAAAATATCTAAGGAAGAACCCTTCGACATATTTTGCATATTCTCTTTCATCCCCCTGGTTTTGATGTTCACCCTATTAAACTCTTGCAATGTCCACTTAGCTAGCTTGAATGTACTAGTAGCCCCCACACAAGCCATGTCCATAAGTTTGAACTTGAGGTGTTATCTTCATTTAGGTACGAGAAATCCTTAGAGAAAGGATTCACCTTGAGAGGCTTTGGATTTCTAGGACTTAGATTAACCCCCTCCTCCTCATGCATAGATTTCCCAACAGAAAGCTCCACACTAGGCATTTGTCGAACAGGGGAGTCATCAATTTCCACAACATCATCCTCAACACCCTTCTCCTTACTTTGAACCTTGGAGCCCTTCAAAACATAATTTGTAGCCTATTTTTTTCAACTTGGAAATACGCTTGGAAGTCCTACAAGGGATATCCTTGGCTTCCTTATCCCCTACATTATGAGGCAATCCCTCTTCCTTTCGGCCAACTGTAATAGAATCCTACTCATTACACCCAATGGTTCTCTTAGACCAAGAGCTCCCAGAGGAAACCTCAGTGTCATTACAAGTATAGTGGGACTCCAACTCTTGAAGAACAAGCTTCTTGGTAGCACATTTCCCCTTGAGGTTCCCCTTTTTCCTCTTCTTAGAAGGATTCACCACTAGGAAAGAAGACCCACCCTCGCCCTCTTCATTCCATTCCTCCTCACTAGCAACACTGGTATCTGAACCAATCGATAGAGAATTTTCACTAATAACTTTCTCCTTGCCCTTAATTGTCTTGGTAGGTATGAGGGATCTCACATGCTCCATAATGAGAAGTATGAGGCCCTCATGAAGAATAGGCACCCTCCTATTTTTCAGATGAGCATAAATAGACACTTCCAACGAAGAAAAAAGAAAGAAAGGGAACGATATATATAACCCATGTCTGAAATGATTCAACAAAGTGAAATGGTGACCTAAAACTATAGTAAACCGGTCATCAAGGATAACATATTGCATGATTACCTCTACAATGTCAGCCCAAATTTTCTTCAAAGATTTTTGTTTGTGGCCCCAAGAAGGCAACTTGATTAGCTTCTTCTATTTGTCATATTTAAAGAACTGGTCCATGGCTTCCTCATTCCCCTTCCTCTCCTTAAAGAACTTATGACTCACCAATGGAAAACCAGTAATAGCTGCAATAAATTCCTTATTAATCACAAACTCCATTCCCCTTACCTATAGCTTATGATTGTGCCAATAGCTAACAAAGTTCGTTGAAGCCTTAGGATCATGTCCATGAAGCCTTTCTAGGAAAGACATGAAATTTTTAATGCTCTAAAATCCTCCAAATTTTATGGTTCTTCCTCCATGTTGCATAGGAATGAGTCTCAATCCTACTATGGTCACCCCCCATAATCACATTCACCATAAACTAAAACCCTCAAAAATATTGACCATTTGAGAGAAAATAGGTAGAGCAACACCCACAAAGCATGCGACGACAATGTAGGCAATAATAAAAATAGAAATCCATAAATTGAACTCACCCATATCCATCACTTTGTAATAAAATTGTAGCATCCTTAGGAAGGAGGGAGTACTCCTCCCATGCCATGAAATCATTAATTTTGACAGCCTCATTAGCAAAGAAATCCACCAATGAGTTTCCTTCTCTATAAATTGGGGTGACATGAATTTCCTCACAAGATCTAAGCATCATAATGGCATCCTCAATCAATTGATCAATTATCTAGCTATGCTTCTAAATTCCATGTAGGCAGTTATTGATGTTAAGTGAATCTCCCTCCACCCAAAGCCTGGAATACCCCTTATCCAAAGAAAAATTAATACTAATGTATGCAGCCTCGGATTTCGTATGGTGATTGGTCCAATTTCCCAATGGATTGCTAATCCATGATATACAATCTGCTAATGATAATATATGCTATAAAATATTCCAAGTGGCAATTGTAATTGTTGGTGTCACCCATGTGACAAGTTTAATTTGCAACCATTATTTTTTTAGGATGAATCTTGACCATTGACCATTTGAAACCAACTTTATGAGTGTTATGCTCTATAAATAGCCTATAAATATTCATTTTAAAAGAGAGATATATAAAAACAAAAAATCTCAAGGAACTCACTGTTAAAATTTTTATAGAAAGCAACTGAGTGATCTGAAATTCCTTTTAGAAATTAGACTAGGTTTTAAAATTGTTGATAACTATGGGGCATGTAATTGGAGAATTATCGATTCTTATTCACTTCATGATTTATTGTAGCCTAAATAGTGAAATTATTTGCCTATACTTGTAAATATTGTAAATATGATGTCAAATTAAAGTCATTCTTGATGGTAAACCACATGTGACTATACACTTTTCATTTTCCTTTGAAATATCAAGTGCTATGCTAGATATAGGTGCATTTGAATCATTTCTTTGGAATGATAACCTTTTCTATGGAGATTTACACCATTTCTGTGTAATTGTGACAAGGTATGGTAAAGCACAAGTTGGTAAATGATATTTTTATATATTTTTTAATTATATTTGTGCAAAAATCACTATGCACTTAGTATCTCTAACACTTTTCTCTCTCAACTCTTATATTGTGTTTCTTTTCTTTGAAATATGAAATTATTAAAGTTCACAACATCAAATCAATGTAAATTTTCATGATATAAAGTGTTCATAAATTTAATTTGATTAAAGATCAATGGAAACTAACTAAGGTAGATTAGGTGAATTTAAACATTATTTGCAAATTTAACATTGCTTACAGATCCAATGCATAAGTCCCTTTTTAAAAATAGTTTCACAATAAAATCTAAGTAAAACTTGCATAGTTAATACCTAACTAAAACATCCTTGGGATGATTAAATTCTATCTCAAAATTTGGTTTTCTTTAAGGGAGGTAAATTTCTTTGTGAATTATATCTTTGTAATGTGTGAGTAACATCCTCATCAATGGGAATGATGCTAGAAGGAGGGCCTACACATGTTGGAGTTGATAAAGAGTTGCAAAGTGTCACTTTGAGATTGTAGATCTCTCTTTAAATCAGAAAAATTAAAAAAAAATCTAAAAACAAAAAATCAGAGCTAAAATGATGAACCAGAGGTATATTATGTCTCATTATGAGAATAAATATGAGGTTAAAATTCCTAATTTTCTAGTAGTTTTAGATAAGAATCTTTATCCTCAATGTTTGTCTAATTTTGTTTCATTTGACAAGTGCATAATACATAATATGGAAAATCATGGTGAAATTAGTTGCATAACTTTCCTTACAAGATTAGATTTGGTCTTGACAAACTAATTATTTTTTCTGAAGTGTAGTATAGATATGAATATCCTTAGGGAAAAGAAAGAAACCAAAGACTAGAAATTAATGAGCACCAACAGGTTCAAAATAGTCAAACTAGAATTATGAAGTCGGTTAGAGTTGGAGGTTTAGGAAATAATTGTCAATTAAAAGATCCTAAAATTAGTTATAAGTTTGAAAAGTTATAAATTCTTTCTTCAAATTAGCTAACATAAATGAGCATGTAAATAAAGAAAAAAAATTAGATCACCTTAAATGTACAATCACCAAAGATAGTTCCATAATAGCAACTAGAGAAAACATAACACATAAAATAGATAAAATATTTTTTGATTTTACTAACATTAATGATCAATTGCATAAATGTCAGATACTTTATATAGGACTAGATACTTTATCACTACATTGGATTGAATTATTTGTAGATCAGATCATGAGAACAAAAAATATATTTTTTTTTTTATTGTTGTATGTGATTAGACACCAGTACAAAGCTATGTAGATGTTGAGAAAGGGAAGTTTAATTTAATGTTAGGTTTAACAAATATTGCACCTTAGTGTTCAAATGAATTAAGCATAAAAGAATCATGTGTACCATGTATTTCATATTTTTAAGATGAAAATTATTTCACAACTAATACCGATGTGCAAGAAATTAAAGAAGACTTCATTATGTTTTCAGAAGTTAAAAATTACATGACTATGCAAGATGTAGATTGCAAACATACTACATCAAAAAAGATAACTAAAGAAGAATTAGAAGAAGATGTTGATGAGGATAATGCTAACTATGTAGATTCATTTCAACAAATAGATGACAAATCTTTTTCTTTTCTATATAATAATTTTGAATATGATAAATTCCATGTATTTAATGAAAGGATTGATGAATTATTTTCATAATGGATGACTTACTTTGATGTAGGATACATCTGACAAAACATTGATTCAAATTCTGAGTTGATCATAAAATATCTCACATTAGAGAGCTATGCATTCACTTTTGAAGATGAACTAGTGATTGCATTTCATATTATGTGTTTGAACTTTGAGATGATAAAAAAAAATCTATATGAAAGATTGGTTGATAATAGAAAAACCTCACCAACTAAACATGAAATCAATTAGGTTGCATCTTCCCTTCCTTTTGTAAACTTTGATGCTTACCATTTTGATTATGGATATTCTAAAAATATACCTTGTAAATATTGGATCAACCACAAGAATGGTGACTTACCTCAATTTCTAATAGTTAGGGATTATTCCATTGAATATGAGAATAGCATAATAGAAAATTGTTTTTCAAAGTACAAAAATAAATTTTCCAGACTAAGAACCCTAACTACTACCTTAATTTTCCTACACACTTTATATAAATATATAAATTTGTGTGTGAATGTGTATTACCAAAATTCATTTCCATCTAGATGTATTCTTGCACATGATTAAGTTAGGTTTTGGTTTTTCCTCTTTTCCTCTTTTCTTTGTTTTTGTCTTGGAGATTCTTATTTTTTTGAAATGTCTTAATGAGACAAACTTGTAATTTTTCAAAATTCCATGATTTCTTTAATTCCATAAATAAAGGTAATTTTGTATAGGATTGTAATTTAAGTAAATTTATTTTGTTTGATATTCCTCGTGAAGGTATATTTAACAGGGAATAACATGAAATATTCAAGGAATTACACATATTCACACTTAAAAAAATCTTTGAACTAGTTAGGGGGTAGTGGATTTGTGTATTAAGTGAAAAATCTAAAGGTTTTCATTTTCTATCACTATAATCCCCAACCTAATAGCAAGCTTCATTGCCAGCAAGTTAAAAAAAAAAAGATCTTTCAAAGAAATATCAAAAGAAAAGAAAGAGATAATGTTGAAAAAAAAAAATTAAAAAGAGAAATTCAACTCTTTAGGTCATCCAAATATCTTTATCTAGGCTATAGATGTTTGGTTGGTAGTAGAGATATGTTTGGGGGAATTACAAAGATAACCTTGTCAAGGATATGGACACTTGATTAGCAGCAAGGCTCTATACAAGGTTGGATCTTAAAAGGTTAAACCAAACTATGTAGCTTAATACAAACAATTGTTATCTTCTTACTTTTCCAAGGAAGGGAATGAATAATATGCATACACTTAAATTCCTTTGAATTATTTGTTATTTTTTATTTATATTGTTATGTGGCTTGATAACAAGTTGGATTTATTGAGGTAGATTATGTGAATTTAAACATTATCTTCATAATCTAACCTTGCTTATAGGTCTAGTGTGTAAGTCCATTTGTAAAAATAGTTTCACAACAAACTCTAAGCAAAACTTGCATAGTCAAGACCTGACTAACATAGCCTTGGGAGGATTAAATTTTATCTTGGAATTTGATTTTCCTTCAAGAGAGGTAAAGTTCTTTGTGAATTTTATTTGTGTAATGTGTGAGTAACATCCTCATCAACAAATCCATTATTGTGATGGAAAATCAAGGCATTACACGACCCTCCATTACACTTTATAATTCAATGTATACTGAATTCCCTCCCTAAGGAACACACATTCAATTTTTGTGGTACTTATATGAGTGCATTTACAGACTTATTTGTTATTTTGAGTTCTTACAAGTTTATGTCATGAGGTGGACAATTAAGAAATATATCAAGTATTCCTTTCAAACCTCAAGAAAATGAAAAAAAGAAAAAAATTAGAACCCCCATTATTCAAAGAATGACCCCCTGAAATAATACAATGATATGTCACTTTACTTAGTGCATTAAAAATTCCACAAAGTGGATTTTATGTATAAAAACTCAAAAGATACATACTCAAAAATTAAAATTTTGAAACATATTCATGAAAAATTAACATCACCACTGCATAGAGTTCAAAAAATCATGTAAGTTCAAAAAAATGAGACCTAAAAATAAGTATGTATGAGCCCAAATGAGCCCTTTGAAGTTCCAAAAATGGAACTGTGCAAGGTGTCCCCTAAGAATCTAAGTTTAAAAAAAAATTGTACATCATGTCACAAAAACAATTATACCACTGGATAGAGGATTAAAAAATACATAGAATGAAAAAATACTCAAAAATATGCTCATATTCCCAAGAACAAGGCTCATAAAGATGAGCCAAAAATCAAAAGAGGCCAATGGTGAAGGGGAAAACTTGCAGTTGAAAACTGATGACATCATGTTGATGTCATGATGATGTTGATAGTGGAATATTCCAAAATTCTACCAAATATTCCTCATAGCCAAAATACTCCAAAACCACTTTTTTTTTCTAAAAAAGCACTCATAAAGTCCAAAACCACCCTCCAAAAATTAAAAAATTATTAATCTTGGGTGCAAGTGGTTTTGATTGCACAATGATGCCATCAACAAGGTATTGCATAGTGTTGATTTCAACAAGGTACTACACAAGCTGACTATTGATGTCATCACTACACAATATTGTACCCTACAAAAATCAAAAAATATATTTAAAAAATCATTACACAAACATCGAGACAACACATATTTTGAGAAGAACACATAGGAATCAAGGCAAGGAGGTAAAGGAAGATTTTTTATGTAGTATAGTGCGACTATTGTATGGTTATACAAATCCATATGGATTTATATATAGTTATCCATGGATGAGCCTCCAAAACCTCCAAAATTCGCCTATCACCAAAAATATAAGTATTATATATGAAAATCTATCTCTCAACCCTTCTGATTGCAGCAGTGAAATTTATTTTTCTCCAAGAGACATCAATTAGGATATTATGTCCACGACCCTCAAAAATTGAAGAGAGAAAGGGATTGGAGTTACAACATGGCTTTGATACCATGTTGGAGTAGCCAAGATCTTCCTACAAACTCAAAATAATCCACAAATGAGAATATACAAAATGAGAAAATATCATAAGCATGTGATGTGATATAAAATATACAAACGAGCCTTGCTTATAAAGGTAAGGATGAAGAGGTGAAAATGTAGGAGTCAAACTCTAACTACCCCCCCCAAGGATGAAACAAGTGTAGGAATCTATGGAAAAGTATTGAGATACTTGGTGAATCTACATGAGGTGGGACAAAATTCTAGATAACCGCTAAGTGATCTTAAATTTAGTGTGAATAGGACTCTATTAAGTAGGCTAAAAGCTAACTAGTCTTGATAATAACTCTTTTCATACTAATATATATTACTTAACTAGTTTCACTTCAAGAACTATTCTTAGGTCATTTATTTTTTGTCTCCTAATATAGGATTAAGGAATTTGTCATGATCTTAGTTTTTCCTAAGATTTTATCCTTGCCTATATAGCAAGGTCATCTTATTATGTTGTAATTATTTTAAACACTATATCCATTATTTTTTGGAAGTTGAGAAATTATTTTTATTTCATCTCTTTTGTGAAAGGTGTTTGGTCTTGTTAGTTAGATTTATTCTACAATAATTTCTTTCATTTCTCCAACACATTGGATCTCCATGATTCATTGGTCTCAAATGGTTGTTGATTTATTTTCCTATTTTGTATCATATACATAAAATTGTCATTCTTGGAATAGAAATCCTTTCACCATATTATCCATGTTTAGCACAAAAGAAATATTGAGAAATTAAGTGTCCATACCTTCCATTCTAAAGGATGTCATTTATCAACAAATTTATGCAATCCCTTCTCACCAATACCAATTCCAATCACATTATCATTATGGGAATTTTTTTACCATTTAATTGGTGCCTTGAAAGTTGATAACAAGAGAAAAAATATTAGTATTTCACTAATAGAAAGATAAATCTTGTTCATGTTAAGAAAATGTCAATTTGAGTTCACCTATCTCCTTAAGGAATAGATTCACTAATACTCATATTCTCCATAAAAAAGATGCATACTAATCTTTTCAACCTATATAGTATCTAGATGCACCTAAGTCAAGTTCCAAATTTTTGAATTCATTGATTTCTCATGTGGAGACACATGTGAATATCTACACCTCTAACTCAATTATTTCATGGTCCTCTATTTTAGCAACATTTGAATACTTTAATGCTAATACTTGGAGTAAAACAATGCTACTAGGCGGGAGAAGGAACGAGGCTCCTAATTTGAATTCTACAGGCGAATCAGGTGATGGTGAAGATGATTCAGAGGATGACGACGACTGGTGTTTGCTTGGTGCGGGATCTCCTCTCTATTTATTGGTGTTGGGCTTTGGCGGTTGGGTCCTTTGCTTTCAATGGACAGAGGTTTGGTGTTCATCATTTTATTTGGTCGTTGTCCTTGTGAGGGACGACTCTTGGTGGCTCCATGTTTTCATTTGGTGGTCATGTTGTGGTATGGAGGTGACTTTTATGTTCCATCTTTTGGAATTTTGTACTACATGGTTCCTATTTTTGTGGTCCTTGTGGGTTGAGGATGGGTATGAGTTGTTTCTCTAGGGATTCGGCTATATGTCTGGGGCTGCTCTGGTCGTGTATGTGGTTCTTGAGATGCACAGTGGGAAGAGCAGTGGTAGGGGCTACTTTTTCTTTTAGTGTTGTGTTGGATTTGGAGGCGTGATCGAGGTCATCAACGAGCCTTTCTCTTTTGTGCAGATTCTTTTGCAGGTGGTTTTGGTTGGGGTACGCTCAAGTGTTTGTCGATTGTCCTTTGATTTCGGTGAGGTGGGTGCTTCTGCTTTGGGCATGCGTGGCTTGTGTGGCTTGGGAGGAGTTTTCTATAAGGCAATGTTGGTTGGTGTTTTTATGGTTGGGGTTGGGGGTCGATTGGCCTGCCTACTATTTTCTGGGTGTCATCCCTTTTGTGGGTTAGCTTGTGCGATGAAATCTAGGAGGAAGTTTGGTCGATGATCAAGCTTATTAGTGTTCCTACTCGACGTAGTAGGAGGGCTTGGGGGCTCTTCATGTTGGCTTTCTCTTCATCTAGCTTCTTCTTGGTTGTCTTTCGCCCCTACTTGCGGTGTGTTCAGTGGCCCTTTTTTGGGGGTTTTCATTTTCAGATTGTTTTGGGTCCTTCTTTTCCCCTCTATGTGGTGTGGGGTTGTCTTCCTCTGGCTATTTGTAAGAAGTTTTGGCCCCTCTTTGGCTCTAACCAGCGTGTCAGGGTTGTTTGGTGTGCTTTTTTGCTAGGCCCTCTCCTTACTCTGTTGTTGGCAGGGACTCCTTATTCCTCCTGGGGCTTTGTTGTTCTTGTTCACTCTAAGATTGAGACTATGCTCTTGGTGGTTATCCGACTTGAGTTTCCTCTTGCTACTGTGATCTCCTCTTTGATAAGAATAAGTTTGGTTTGGGAGTGCTTGGTGGTTGGCTTCCTTGTTCTTTGTGGGGAGCTTCTTGCTAGGCTCCAGTGCGTGAAGTGGGTGAGCTTGTTGGAGTTGCTCATCTTGGTTCTATTCGACTTAGTCCAAGTTGATTCCCATTTGATGTTGGTTGGATCATGCATTCTATTTTATCTTTGGACCCAACTTTGTGAGCTCTTTGATGAGGTTTCTAGTTTTTCCTTGTGGTACCTCATGCTTGAGTTGCTAAGGGATGTTTTGTCTTCCCTTCCTTCTGAAACTGCTTTCTGGATTCTCTAGTTGGTGTATCCTATAGAGGGGGAGATGGCTCCTGTTGAGGTGGAGTGTTGGCTTCTATTGAGGTGGAGTCCTTTTGGTATGGAGAGTCATGTTTTTGGTGGTAAGGGGTTTTATTTCATCCCATCCTATAGAGGGGATCCCTCTCTTTTAGAGGTGGAGGTTGGGTTGGCTTGTCAATTTTTTTGGTGCTGCTAGATGGTTGCGGTTTGGTTGTGCTTTGTTGTGTTTCTCAGTACCCCTATTGAGGTGGGGTGTTGGGTCTCTCTATTTCCTTTGGGAAGCAAGGTTTTTCTGGTGTTTTACATTGCTTGGGTTTTTCTTTGTTGCTCTCTTATGGAGGTAGGGAGGTGGAGAAAAAGGTCTAGTCTTGAGGGATGTTGTGGAAGCCTTTTGTGGTTGTTGTTTGTGTTTGATGCCTAGTGGATTCAAGTAGTTTCTTAAAAAAAATTCATGGGGTAAGGCCCTTGTGAGTGGCTTGGGTTTTTAGTCCCTTGTGACATAGATTTTGGGACCCTAAATGCTTCTCTTACACTTCTAGGGTTTTCACCTAAAAAGAGAGAGATTTAGGTCCAAAATGTTTATGTAACACTCAAATTAGGATGTGTGTGATGTGATATCATACAGATGAACTTAAATAAATGCAATTGACTAATTTAATTGAACTAAAATGAATGCAAAAGTGCAATTTAAGCTATGTTTGAAAACACATTGTGATATGCAAATAACTATGGAAATGAAGAAATAATGCAGAACAAAAGGTATAGGGATAAATTTGAGTGCACCTGGATGAAATATGAGTTGTTTGGAATGTCTGGAATGTTGATGAATTTCACTGGTTTTTCAAAATGGGACTCATTCACCCAAGGTGGCGAATTAGTCCTCCTACTGGTGAAAAAGTGTCGAGAACTGATTTCTGGCAGTCAGGATCCGGGATCTGACAAAATACTAATTTTCAGACCTCAGGTGGGACTCATTCACCAAGGGTGGCGAATCAATCCACTCCTAGTTTTTTGGAAAATCATACATCAACTCTACAACACCAAATTTGGGAATGTCTGAATGTCGAGTTGTTGGAGTCAATTCTACAAGAAACGAATAGAAAACACTCAAAATTCTTGAAATAATGATATGTTGACTTGAAGAGCCTAGTTGACTTGATTTCCACTTTTCAACACCTTTAAACCTATCAAATCTACAAAACAAAGGTTGAAAGACACATGCAAAGGGGAAAAATGTTGGAGGGTTAGAAAATAGGGGTTTCCCTTGGTCAAACCCCACTTTGGTAATCAAACTCAACAAAAATAAGTCAAATGCAAAGGAAATGTAAACTAACAACATGCAAATGTTATTAACTCACCAAATCCTTGATCTTGTAAGTCTGAAGTACTGTCAATGGCTGCTCCAAAGTGTTTCAATAGTTACTTCAATTGATGATGTAGAATGCTTGAATGCTTGAATTTATATGTCCAGATAAGTGAATTTGGTGAATTAGGGAGTGTAGCTGTAAAATGAGGTGAAAAACACTTATTTATACAAATCTTGTGCCTTACTATCCATTCATACCTCGTCACATGCCAACATCAAGTACTTTTTAATAAAATCCTGAAAGGAAACTTGAAATATTTTGAATTTGGGGCCAATGGGGACTCATTCGCCACCCATGGCGAATGGGTCCCACCTCGGACCTAAAACCAAGTGTCAGAAATAATGTTGTGTTTAATGTTTTTTGTCAGGAGAATATGCAAAAATACACTTAATTAAGCATATGAGGGCATAAAAAGACAAAATAAAGCATGAGAAAGGTGTAAATAAGGAGATTGTGCCTAGAAAAGCGTGAAAGCTTGTTAGAAGACTTTACAACACTTCATAATAGGGCTTGTTTATGTGTAAAAAGGTGATTTTTAGGTAAATTATATTAAATAAAGTCTAGAAGAATGTGGAAATTTCTTACAACACTTCAAAACACCTTCACAAGACGCCATTCTTTGAGTTTTAGTACCTAAATAAGCATGTTCAAGCCATCTCACAACATAAAATAAAAGAAACATAATCTCAACACCATGAAACAAGACCTAAAGGGCCATGAAAATGACAAGGGGCCATTTTTCTATGGCACATCCCTTCTTTGTTGTTTTCTTGCAGTTTGTTGTGTCTTGCTTATCCTTTGGTAGACTGTTGATGTTGGGCTACTGATTGTTTGTGTTCTTATCTTTATATAGCTTTCCTTTGTTTGTAAGGGGTTTCAAGTCCCCTCAAAACCTATTTGTAAGGGGTTTCTAGTCCCCGCAAAACCTGTTGATCGCTAATCAAAAACATTTGCATACTTTAATCTTTTCTAGTCACTCTTTAGAAAATTTATTTTGAGGTGTCAAAGTTCATTATAGTAAAAATTGTTTCGCTCTTGATCTCCTAAATGATCTACCACCTCTTGATTATTCATTTTATGCACTTCAAATGTATATTCTATATTTTCCTATAATATATGTATTAAAGGCATTTTTGTTAGATTCTAAATTTTATGCCTCTAATTGATATTGCCTCCTCTCCTTTCATAAAATAAGCTCAAATACCTTCTAAAATCAAGTGTTTAAAGTGTAAGGATTCAACCAAAAAATATGAATCATAATACAATAGAAAACTTTGTAAAACTAAAGATATCGTGTCTAAATCATGCATTGACTTCTAAATAGACAAAAAAAATCAATAAAATCCTTCAAATTTAATGAGTATTTTGAGATAGATTTACTCTCCTAAAACTTAAAATAAAATAGAGGGTAAGTGCACCAAGATGGGAGAAAAAAAGTAATCAAATGTGCAATTTTGAAGCAAACTTTTATGCATTATGACTCATATGGTTACATTATAACATGTACATATTATATAAAAATTTAATATTTGATTCATACTTTAAAATGTGCCCATGTTATATATCACACTCATGTTATAATATTAGTACATTATTCATGTTATAATTCATTTTTACAAATCCCACCCATTAGGTTTGGACCTCTTTTTTATCTCTCAGATTCAAGTTTTCAATAAAAAATAGTATATTTGAACTTCATCTTTATCAACTTTACATGTTTTACAACTAAATTATATGAAACGCTAACAAAATGTCACTCTTTCTTAACTTTCAATCATTTTCTTAATTTGAATAAATTAAGGTATTTCTTTTCTTTTCTTTTTAGAATGGCCTTCATATTCCTCAAATACATAGGTATTATTTTTTCTATAAAAAAATCTAGAGTAATCTAAATCTTAAATAATTTAGTATTGTTTTATGATGTATTCCATATACATTGAAAGAAAATATATTTTTTATTATTTTTATGAAAGTCATGCAATGTACATTTTTAGTGATGTTTTGATGATGCGTCCACTTCATAAAATAAACAAAAAATTCAATAAAAATATATAATTTATAATACTTGCATAGCTATATTTTCATTAATTAATTTAAAAAAATTTAATGTAACAAAAAGAATTGAGGGTAAAATAGTGAATGGTATATTACATTTATAAAAATCTTAGTAGTTTAAAAACTAGATTCAAAGGACTATAATTATTGGTGTTATTATAACTTCAAATTTTAAGTGCAAATGTCTTAAATTACTTGTTAAAAGTTCAATTTAGCTAATTTTAAGAAAAAAACAAGTGGATACTTTTAACTCCTCTTTGTCCCCCATTTCTCTACACTTAACCTAGTAGATTCTACAAAATAACCAAACTCCAATGGTTGGTGTTTTGGTTTTAGATTCTATATAATATTTTGGATTAGTGATATTCCAAACTTCTAGTCAACACATTTACAACAAACAACTTAATAAGCTTATTCATGTCATACGTTGGGTAATGGTCTAACCTTATCTCATCCAACACAATTTGATCAAGGTCCCAATACCCACTTATGGTGAGTATCTAATGACTTCATAGGTTGCAATTCTTTTTGGTCAACTTCTAACAATATTGGGGGAAAATATATAGATTATTATCATTTAATAACAACCCTAGACTCTAGGTTAATAAAAATGATCAAATTGGGGAAACATCTTTTCTATAGAAAATAAAACATTATAGATCAAATTGATTACTACCCTACCTACACATCCACCCACTCTTCATTCCCCCACAATACAATTTTTTTGCCTTGTTTGTAGAACCAAACATTCTTTTTACACCACATAAAAACATTGTGCTTTGCTCAACCCACATTTAGCAATCTTTCTTGCACTTCTTATAAATTTTTTATTGGTTTCACAAAGACACCTTCTAATCAAACTTTCACATTCATTTCATCTATTAATTAAAACTGGCTAGTAAAAATGCTTTCAAATTGTTCAACCTTTTGATGTAAGTCTAACAAAACATCAAGCCCAATATAGAAATTATGAGTGATTTGGATCTACTGTCATATTAAAAGAAACATAAGATACTTGCAGCATTATAAACCCTCAAGTAATTATTATCCTAATCATTCATGATTCCTTCTTGACCTTCTAGAGATCTAAAAATGTTTAATACCTTATGAAACTATTAAAAAGGTTTTGATTGAGTTAGATTTGGATTGCTAATATTTGAGTGACTTACATTTTAAGTGTAATTAGCAATTGAAATAATTTATAGAGCTTGTGTTTAGGTGTTTAAAAAATTATGCAAAGTATTTTCAAAGGCCTAAAATAAAGTAAACATGTAATCACTCAAAGATATAATGGCATGAGCAAGAATTCCCCCTTTGGAGTTTTCTTCCAATTTGGGTTTCCAGTGTGTTGTAAAACAAGGTAAAATATTAGAAATGAAAAATTGTTAACTAGACATGCAAATTTAAAATTTTGATTATGTTGTGAAATAACTTACACAATATAATAATATTGTAAGTAATCTACAAATATTTGATAATAATATGTCACTTTGAGGGGGAAACCTCCTAATCCACTTCAAGGAGGATACCTCGAATAGTTTTCCACAAGAATGCAATACTCAACATGTTGATGTTCAACCTACCTATACCTCCTATATATACCATACTTATGGCTAGGATATCATCCAGGCCGACCTAGAAAACCCTATATAAGCCTTACGTCGACCTAAATAACTAAATAACAATATAATAATGAGCTGAGACTCACTACCTCTTATAGATACCTTATTTATGGCTAGGATATCACCCAAGCTGACTTAGATAGCCCTATATAAGCCTTAAGCTAACGTAAATAACTAAATGACAATATAATAATGAGAGTATGACTTAATTAAGAGTTAAGATTGTTGGGAGTTGTTGTCATTGATGTCAACACTAAGGATATTGTTAGTAGTTGTTATCTTTATTGTCAACATTGTTTGTTGATTGTCTCTCATGTCAAAGATTGCTATATGTGATTTTTATTTGTGTCAACATTAATTATTGGAAGGTGGTTAGTCCTTGGCACTCACTATCATTTTTATATTCAGCTCGGGCAAGCATTGGTGATGAAGTTCATGGTTGATGTCATGCCTTATCAAAGAATAAGTGATGAAGTTCATGGTTGGATGGCATGCCTTCTCTAAAGAATATTTGATGAATTTCATGGTTGGATGTCATGCCTCACCTAAAGAAGAGTTGATGAAGTTCATGGTTGGATGGCATTCCTTATCTAAAGAAGAATTGTTCATGTTCATATAATGCATTGTTATTGTCAGTAGAGTTGATTTCATAATGATATATTAATATGAGGATTTGAAGCATGACTAATAGTGGAGAGATGTTGTTGAAGGTCTACAGTATGTCTTATGCTCTCTCTTGATGATCCTAATAAAGTATGTGTTTCTGAAAGAAATTTCTGGCCTCCACAAGTGGCTTAAGTGTTTCTAGTTCAAAATCTGCATTGAAGTTTATCTAAGAGAATGCTCCACATTCCTCCGTTGTTGATTCTTTCATCTTGTTGTTTGGTATTCAATTTCAGTGTTTTGTGGATGTTGCACTCCTATCTTTTCAAGTCACCTGTGTTTTTGAGGAGAGTTTTGTGAATTGCAGAAGGTTGGCAATGATGTTGGTTGTGTAGAATGGTTTGAGAAATGCTCCACATTTCTCTGCATTGATGTCTCTACTCCTACAACTTGGTGAGTATCCTCTCAATGTTTGTGCAGTGTTTTAGTTCCAATCTCATGTGTTGAAGTGGTTTGCAAGATGATATGTTAATGTTATATCTCATGATCATGTATTTTGTGCTTCTTGGTTAAAGTATTATGTACCTATTTGTTCTATAGTGGTTTTTGATGGCATGATAGTATGAAATAAATTTATGAAGGTGTTTTTGGATGTTTAAGGAACATCCCCATGTGATCTATGCATTGCTAATTGGCCACGTTGGTTTTGCATTATATCTTGAGTTTGTTTTATTGGCCTTTTATGGATATCTAGCCAATAGGGCTTGTTCCTTTGCATGGATTGTATGCTTGGGGGGATGCACCAGTAATGGAAGATGTGTTATGATAGATTTGGGTCTTGAACTATCCTATTTAGGACTACATCAAGTAAATTCAATTGAAATTATGTCTTTGAGTGGATTGGTTGTGCACTTCAATGTTTCATCCACACGTTTCCTTAATACCAACTTAGGTTGATGTGTTCCTGCATGTAGTTTGTTTTGGATCACATTGGAAGAAGCTCTGAGATATTTGTTTGGTCCTCTCTATATTCAAGATGAGGCCAACCAATTGAATTCATTGTTTATTCTCTTCTTGGCTAACCTAATTGAAGAATTGAAGTGTTGTAGTGGATATAAATGCAAGATCATTTTGGATGCAACAAGAGAGCGTAGTGTACAAGTTAGAAGAAGTGTTTGTGTGAATTTTATTGAATATCCAACATAGATAGTGCTAAATATTGTGAAATGAAAGATCAAGTGTGTTGTAACACCTCAGTCAACATAGTGTTGTGTTAGCAAATCATTGTAATTCTCTCTAAATCATATTGTATCCTACTCTGAGAAAGTGAATCTCATCAGTTCCTTGTATCTTTCTCCTAAAGTTATTTTGTCTTTAGTTCAAAAAGTCCTTTGTATCTTACTTCAAGGTAGTGAACCTTCCCAGAAAGTCTTTTTGGTAATGAGCATATTTTGTGAGTTAACTCTCACTGTGGTTTTTCCCTCATTAGGTTTTCCAAGTGAATCTAGTGTCTCCTTGTGCATGTGTGTTTTCTCTATTTCCTTCTCTTTTTTGTTGATCTAATTATTGTTATATCTTTCATTGGTAAAGTTTTTTAAATTTGATAAAGGTTCAAATTGCTATATTTTGTTCTACTTAAGATTCTATCTTTATTTGCTAAAGGAGTTTGAGTTGTGCTAAAAAATTTAAGTTTCATAAAAGGTTAAGACTTTGTGTAGACTAATTCACTCCTCCCCCTTAATCTCTTGAAGTTCTCAACAATTGGTATCACAGTCAAGTTCCTTTGTAGAAGCTTAACAACTTGAGGCAAATATTTGGTATGGCACATGATGGTTCATCCAAAGGTCCTAGGCTTGATGGGACTAATTACTCCTACTAGAAATTAAGAATGGAAAGACACCTAAACTCTTTAGGGATTGGTGTTTGGTAATCATTCAAAAGTGGTTGTATTGCTCCTACCATTCCTATTACAGATCTAGCTGAAATAAAATTATATGAATGTAATGCTAAAGCCAAGAATGCTATTTTTTGTGGATTAGCTGATTCAAAATTGTTGAAGGTGATGAATTGCAATTCTGCCAAAATTATTTGGGAGAAGCTTAGTTTCATCTATGAAGGAGATTCCAAAGTAAAGCAACTAAAGATGTAGATCTTGAAGAGGAAATTTGAGACTCTAAGGATGACTAAATACGAAGACATTGCAAGTTATATACTCTGGGTATAAGAAGTTGTCTCTGGCATCTATGGTCTTGGTGGAGAAGTAAAGGAAAGTGAAATTGTGAGGAAGGTTTTGAGATCTCTCTTAAAATCTTATAGTCACAAAGTATTTGTCATTGAAGAATCTAAATATTTGGATCAACATTTCGTTGATGAAATGTTTGATACTCTTATTGCCTTTGAGATGAGAGAGTTTCGTCAAGATGTTCCAAATAAAGAAGTTGCATTCAAAGTTAATAAAAATATTGTAGATGAGGTTTTGATCAAAATGATGAACTGGACAAAGTTGAAGCAAAATTTGTGAGAAGATTGAAAAAAGGCAATAGCATGTACAAAGGTAAGTTACCATTCAAATGTTTCAATTATGGAATAATGGGTCATTTTGCATCTAAATGTCCCTGTAAAGAATCAGATGATGATGAAAAAAGAGAGAAAATAAAAAGAGGCTTTTATTCTAATGAGATCAGTTGTTCCTCTAAAGATGAAGATAATGATGAAAATGATGAAAATATATTCATGGATATGGAAGGCAGAAGGAAAAATATTGGAGAATGTAAAAGGTCTGGAACCTTGTAGAAATGTAAGGTTAATGAAACATCAATGGTAGTATGGACTTCCTTTCATGCAAAGGAAGAGATAAATTCTTGGGTGATTGAGAGTAGGTGTTCTCACCACATGAATGGTGATAGAAGTAAGTTCATCAGTCTCAAAAAGGTTAATGTTGGAGTTGTTAAGTTTGGTGATGACAAGTTAGCACAAATTTATGGAAAATGTGATATAACAACTAATAAAAAGAATAAAATTGAATATGTCTTGTATGTCAAAGGTCTGAAACATAATCTCCTAAGTTTCATTTAAATGTCTAGTAAATGTTACAATCTTACCTTTCATGCTAATGGATGTGAAATCAAAAAGGAAGGGTTCATAAGACTTATTGCTAAAGGAACAAGGATAAATGGTAATGTATATCATCTAAAGGAAGCTAGTGGAATAATCTGCCTATTGGCTTAGTCTGAAGAATGTTGGTTATGACACAAAAGGATGGGGCACATCAAATTTGACAACATGGTCAAGATCAATTCCTCTCATGCACTAAGAGATATGCCTCGTATAACCAAGCCTACAAACACATTGTGTAACGAATGTCAGATGGGAAAGCAAACAAAGAATAGTTTCAAAAGCAAGGAGTGCTTTGTTTCAAATCCATTGGAGTTGATTCACATTGATCTATGTGGGCCTAAAAGGATAAGGAGTGAAAAAGGTGAAAGGTACTTTATTTTTCTTATAGATGATTACACTAGAATGACTTGGGTTACATTCTTGAAAAAAGAAATTAGAAGCCTTTGATAAGTTTAATATTTTTAAAGAAAAAGTAGAGAATTAAATGGATGCTAGGATCAAATGTTTAAGGTCGGATAGAGGAGGTGAATTTACTTCATATGAATTTGAAATTTTTTATGAAGATCATGGAATTAGGAGATATTTTCTGCTCCTAGAACCCCTCAAATGGATGAGGTAGTTGAAAGAAAAAATAGAATAGTGCAAGAAATGGTGTAATGCCTTGCCATGGAACCCTAGAGGAAAACACATCTAAGCTATAATAATGAAACAATTTTATTTTTTAAAAGAACAACAGTGAACTTCATAACATATCTAAACATATAATCTAAACTAAGTCCTCTAAGGTTCCACGACTACAATACTAGCACAACTATAAACAAGGACTAGAATCATTTCATTAACCACAGTTTAGCTAACAATCAAGAGTTCATCTTAATATGTCACATTAAATGATTTAACAACATACATTTCCATAACATGTCATCAAATAAATAATCATCAAAGATCATGTATAAAGAACTAATAAGTACATATACAAATTCCATTACATGAGAGTACATCATTACATTGTTTACAATAACTCTTTCCCAAATACAATTGGGAAGTATACATCAATATTACAATACATGGTACAACTGATATGCAAGTCCAGGACATGCATACAGACTGCCTTCTCGAACTGGTACAAGATCTGGGATCCACTATACAAGGAACAACCTCCACGCACACGAACAATAGCAAGGAAAACCTAATGGAGGAAAAAGCACCAACCTTCCAACCATGTGGAACCCTAAGGTCCACCTCCTGTGCTAGGAGATAACATAAGGTCCCACTACAAACATACAGTTCAGAAGAGAGAAGGATAGCATAACAAGACTAAACATGGCTCCATCACGACACTACAACAACATTAACATCACATACATCACAAACATCGCTTCCAGAAGCAAACACACAACAGAAGGGGATAACATAACTAGGGAATGCTAGACTGCAATAGGGAAGAGTGTCATCACATGGTCCTAGTATGGGTTATCCTGATAGTCTCTCACTAGACGTCGGCCCCCATCTATGGTTATCCTGATGGTCTCTCACTAGATGTTGACCCAATAGGGTGACACATGTGGAACCAACATTCCTTTCGTGGGGAAAAAGAAATTAATCTTTCCAACTAGACCTTCTCAACCCATCCTTAGCCTAAACGAGCACTACAGGCATGGGTGAGGCATCCAATTATCTTGTTTAATGTGATATCTACCCATACCCCCTAATTCATTATTTAGGTTATCACTAGATAAAGAAACTCTCCAATAGGTTATCTTGACAATCTCTCACTAGATGTCGGCCTCCATTGAGAGTCACTCCCCCTATTTACAACTAGTAGACCCTACACAACAAGCAAGGTAAAAACCATCTTGCACACTTAAAAAAATTGCAAGAATTCCACACATAAAGCAAGGCATTGACCATCTCACCCACATTTCACAATCACAAAAATTTACACAGTGCAAGGCATTAACAATCTTGCATTTTAATATGATCACATGAAACCATACTAGGATAGAAGGCAACACCCTTAGAGTTTACAATTGCACAAGCGCATAATCCACACATTACCTTCCACCATCAAGTAAAACGATCATAAAACCATACATACACAAAATTACTTCCTCCTGGGCCTCTGGAAACATACCTTATCCCACTTTGCACAAAAGACTCCCACATTGAGCAATAACCAAAAATCACCTCAATTTCACTAAATAAACACAGTATTCAATACAATCATTCAATCATACAATACATCCATGACAAAATAACCATTACAATAATACCATTGGTGAAAAGCCATCCATTTGCAATTCTAAACAAATTATCCATTACAATTTGAACATTATATTCATTACAAACCTTACATTATATCCATTACAAAACTAACAAAACCAACAACATAACTACAGGTAGACCATCCAATATCTAAATCTATAGTAAGAATATATACTAAGCCTTCAATGAATTTCCCAAACATTAATTATTGCTTAAGGGACTATCCTCTTCATTGAACTAGTTACTACAAAACCCTAGTAACTCAAATATAATACTATAATGACAATATTTTAATTGATTATTTCACCTAGTAATTTTGTCATTCACTAGCAGAGAGGACTCACAATCATTCAACATTTAATCAGAAACATTTAAATTAAATGATCAATTCCTAATCTTCAACCCCTACTCAAATTAACTTTTCCCTAACTCTCGGTTATCTAAATATGAAATAATTCAATCCACTTAATTAGATATACCATTATTTTATCAACTAAATCCTTATTTTAGCAATAACTTTCCAATTAAAATTCTTCAAGTATTTACAATATGTTCTTACTAAATTAAATAATCACGAACTAACTACTCGTTAAATGATACATGTGAATCTCCTACGTGTAATCACTCTAAATGAATTGAATAATAATCATTCTTAACCAATGAAATCTCTTTTTTTATTAATAATAATCGTGAATTTCCTACACTTTAATACACACATTTTCTTGAATCTTCTAAATGAAATAACATTATATGGGATATAACCTTTAAGCTCGAATTATAAATTAGTATCCCAACAAGTCTAATAAAAGAAAGAAAGAAGCATTAATTATTAGAAGGATTTGTATTCTATTATCTATACCCAACATTAGTAAATCTTAGGCACGACCATTTTCTTTCCCTGGACTTATACAATCACAAACTATGATTTATTAATTCCCATCCTCTATTGATATTATTGTTTCTCAATTCCCAAATATTGTTGTTAACCCTATCTTTACATCTATTATAAAATATGCTAATTTCCTTCCTAACCAATTATGTATATAAACAATGATATTTTATTTGCAATGCATAAAAATTATGTTGCAATAGATGCTGCATTGTTCACGACTGGTATACTTAATGGAAATGCTATTAAAGTGCATAGAATAATTTAAAAACACACAATAGGATCTTATAATCATATCAATTAGTCATTTGCTATGGACATACACCTTAAGGTTTGCACTCAAAACAAGGTCAATAGGAGGGCGACATTGAGAGGCTATTTAATTGCATAGTCATTCATTGACATGGCCATCAAACTGTTTGGAAAAATCTCCCAATCCATTTCCTTGATTCATAGGGCGTACTGATTGTAGATGACACACAAGATGAGTTTGTTTAAAGGCTTACGAACTTTCAAGGAAACGCTCAAAATGAATTTTGCAAGGAAGTTCTCAAAATCTTTGAATTGCTAAAACACGTTATTACACATCCTAACAGTGAAAGATTTGCTTGTGTTCTAGTCGCACGCAGTCATGCAAGTGAAGGAGGCTACGAAAACTTCACATATCAATAACCTTATTGCATTACATATATAGTTGATCAATAACCTTATTGCATTACATATATAGTTGATCTCAGAGATTTCCTCAGAGATTTCCAAGCAAATGAAAATGACAAACAGCACAAGTATAATCTCAGAGATTTCCAAGCAAATGAAAATGACAAACAGCACAAGTATATCAAACTCTATCATGGAGTGCAGATTCAGCATTGAAATAACATCCGGAAAAGAAAAAGAAATCATTCGTTTGCAACAACAGAGAGAGGACGAATTCATATTGCATTAATGGATAAATGAAACAAGAATAGAGATGAAGCCAACTTGAATTCGATCACTACTAAGACGGAAACTGATGTCAAGATCAACTTCTACGTCAGCAACAATCCACTTCTCCAAAGCCTTAATCAAATCTTCGGTAATTTTCTCCAATCTAATTTTTTGAAAACAATCCACCAAATGCAATTACTCTACAAACATTTTTTTTCAGACCCCCAAGTTCTCTTTTCCATTTTTTGAAAACAATCCACCAAATGCAATTACTCTACAAACATTTTTTTTCAGACCCCCAAGTTCTCTTTTCCAAAACCAGAAATCAATAATCCATAATCTCCCAAACTAATAATTATTAACCTCGGAAAGCTGTTGGTTTTTAAAAACAAAAATCGAATAAAAATCTCACAAAACAGCAAGTTTCTATTCTACAAGTAGTTTGAAGTCAGGCATGTGCTCTGATGTTTCTATCTTTTTAATTGTTTTTGTTGTTTTTCCATTATTTCCTTCCATTCTAATATTTTATTTCATATTATACTATTTTTCCACATTTTAATTTATTATAATCCCAATCATTAATAATAAATATATTCATATTTAATTATAAAAATACTTTATAACTTAATAATTTAATTTAATAAATTAATTAACCAAAATCAACATATATATCTATTTATCAACATGATTTATTTAATAATTTATTTAATTCAACAATTAATCAAACAACATTATTAACAGATTTAATTCAAACAATCAAATATCAATAGTAATTACCAAAACATAAACAAGGTCAAAAACGAGACCAACTAACGGGATGACTGACCGACTACTCATCCTCTTTAAGGATGATGGAAAGGGCAGGGGAGTATACGTTATCTTCATTTAATAATTTACATTAGGTTTAAGGCATGCTCAAACCTATCAATTCAGGTGGAGTTGATGTCTGGTACCTGCAATCTACAGCACACAAAACAGTCGTGCATATACGTAATTATACAAACAGGCACATCGTGAAAGGAAATTGTAGTGTAGCAGGGTACTCACAAGTGAGTAATGCAACATTGTCCCTTTCACCAAAACACATCAATCAGAAAAACACCTAGTAATTGAATCAACTCGTAAACAATCAACTTCATAGCAATTAAAATGATAATCACATACTAATCAAAATAATGCATCCAGCATCATATACTGTTTCATAAAACGGATCAACTGCTTACATCAATAGCACATACCTTTAATTATCTCTATTATTTTACCTTCATTTTTGAGTTCCAAAGCCGACTACCTGCACACCCATGGTGAATATGGAGGGGCACTACAAATGGATAGGACAATGATAAAAGATGTTGACCCACCATATATGTATTGGAAGGAAGTTGTTCACACTATTGTTTGTGGCTAAGGGTCAACAACAATAAGACCCCCTATGAGTTGTGGTATGGAAGGCCTCCTACTGTCAGATATTTCAAAATATTTGTTAGCCAATGCTACATCAAAAGAGATGAAGGTGGCCTTGGAAAGTTTGATTCCAAGTGTGATGAAGGGATCTTTCTTGGTTATTCTATCAAAATCAAGGCATATAGATGATACAAAAAGATACTAGGGAAGATGATTGAAAGTAAAAATGTCAAAGTAGGTGAAGACTTGTGTCAAATCTCACATGAACCTGATTTTTTTGGATCTGATATCCTTCCCTAGATTGAAGAGGAAGAAGAAAAAGAAATAGAAGAGAAAGAACCATAGCCAGTGAAGACTCTCAAAACTCCAACAAATTGTGTTTAGAAGAATCATTTTGTAGATCAAATCATTGGGAATAAAGATGAAGGTGTGTTGACCAGGAGAAAGTTTGCAAGAGAAAATGAGCAAGTGAATTTGTGCCTATTGTCAAAATTTTAGCCCAAGAACTTTTTTGATGCTAGCAAAAGATGAAAATTGGATAAAGGAAATGGAGGAAGAACTAAATCAGATAGAGAAGAATCAAAGGGAATTAGTTCACAGACTTGTTGATAAGAATGTGATATGAAAAAAGTGGGTATTCTAGAACAAGTTGAATGAAGATGGTGAGGTGGTAAGGAATAAATCTAGATTGGTTTGCAAGGGCTATTCACAAGTTGAAGGTATTGATCTTGAGGAAACCTTTTCTTTGGTAGCCAAACTGGAGGCAATAAGAATGTTTCTTTCTCTTTCTACCCATAAGAACTTCAAGGTATATCAAATGGATGTCAAGTTAGCTTTCTTGAATGGTGATCTAGAAGAAAAGGTATACATTGAGCAACCAAATGGTTTCCAGATATCAAAGGATCCATATATGGTTTGAAAACTCAAGAAAGCTCTGTATGGTCTCAAGCAAGCTCCCTAAGCTTGGTATGCTAGATTGGATAAGTACCTACTTCGACAAGGATTCAAGAAAGGTAATGTAGACAGTAATCTATATATCAAGGTTCAAGAAGACATTGCTGATTGTAGTAGTATATGTTGATGGCATCATCTTTGGAGGAGATGATGACATGTGTAAAAATTTTACAAAAGAGATGTAGAAAGAATTTGAGATTTTGATGATTGTTGAGTTGTCCTTCTTCCTTGGGCTTCAAATTATTTAGCAAGATGGTGGCATCTTCATTTCTCAAGCTAAATGTGTCAAGGAGATGCTAAATAAATTTAGAATGGAAGACTCCAAACTAGTAGGTACTCCTATGGTGATAGGTTGTCACTTAAGAAAATCTAATGAGTCTCTAGAGGTTGGTCAAACTCTTTACAAATCCATGATTGGAGGTTTGTTTTCTTTAAATAGTTCCTAACCATATATCATGCATGTGGTATAATTGGTTGTCAGATTTCAAGCCAATCCTAAGAAATCTCATGAGAAGGTTGTAAAAAGAATCTTCAGATACTTGAAGGGTACTTTGGATTATGGCCTATAGTATAAAAGGATCAAAATTTCTCTTTGAGTACCTATACTGATGTTGATTGGCCTAGTTGTGTTGATGACCAAAGAAGTACAAGTGGAAGTGCATTCTTCTTGGGAGACAAATTGGTCTCTTGGTTCAGTAAAAAGTAGGATTTGGTCCTTAGTAGAAGTAGAATATATTGTTGTAGCCTCTTGTTGAGCTCAAGTGCTTTGGATCAAGCAAAATTTAAAGTATGTAAAGGCAGTGTATGATGAATCTATTCATATACTAGATTTGACAATACAAGTGCTATCAATATTTCTAAGAACCTAGTAATGCACTCAAGGTCTAAACACATTTTAATATGGTATCTCTTTCTAAGAGAGAAGGTTACATAATATGAATTTCAAATGGAGTATGTACCTACCAAGGACAAAATTGCAAACATTTTCACTAAATTACTTTCAAAGGATACTTTTGAGTATCTCTAGTAGAAGTTAGGGATTATTTCCCCTATTTATTCTAACTAGATGCATAAGATGGTGCATCTTTCCAAGGGGATAAATTCATTTCATATCATTTTCTTCTGGATTTATGAATGCTACCTCTCAAGAGAAGTTGGTAGAAAGGGGGAGTCATGAAGAGGTTGTGTAGTTCTTATGAGTGTATTGTTGTTTGAAGAAGATGTGTTTCTAGTCAAAGGGGGAGTATGTGTTGCTATCTCAATAGATCTTTTTTCCCTTTGTCCTTGAAGTCATAATAGTCTTTGTTCCTTTATACAAACATATATGGCCCTTTATCCTTTATTTCAAAGGAGGAGAGTGAGCTATGTGTGTTGCCATCAATGCCAAAGGGGGGGATTGTTGGTAATTGTTGCCATTTGTTTCAACATTGATGTTTGTCACTAATGTCAACACTAAGGAGATTGTTGGCATTTGTTATCTTTGTTGTCAATATTGTTTGTTGATTGTTTTTCATGTCAAATATTTCTATATATATGATTATCCTTTGTTTCAGCGTTGATTATTAGAAGGTGGTTAGTCCTTGGCACTAGTTATCATTGTTATATTCAACTAGGGCTAATATTGGTGATGAAGTTTATGGTTAGTTGTTCATGGTTGATGTCATGCATTATCAAAGAAGAAGTGATTAATTTCATGGTTGGATTTCATGCATTATCTAAAGAATATTTGATGAAGTTCATGGTTAGATGTCATGCCTCATCTAAAGAATATTTCATGAAGTTCATGATTGGATGGCATGCCTTATATAAAGAAGAATTTGTTGTTCATATAATGCATTGTTACTATAAGCAGAGTTGATTTCATAACGATATATTAATATTGTTGGGAATTTGGTTGTCTTTGATGTCAAAAGTGTCATTGATTCCAAAGGAGAGATCAAAAATGCAGTGGATCTAGTTCTAGAAGAATTGGTGTAGGTTGATGGAGTAAGGAGCATGTTTTTGCAATTTTTTCAAATTTACAGAAAAATTTGCAATGTTGACATGAAATGTTGTCACTATTTTGCAAAAGTTTCGTCCACATGTCTAAAGAGAAATCTATGGCTAGATTTGATATGGTTATTTTAAGTGCTTCTCAGTAATATGGCTTGCAGGTCCAAGAGTTGCATAATAGGCTCTATAATGGATTATTTGTGCTCTCGAGAAAAATTAGGGTTTAACAATTAAACCCTAAGGTTTACAATCATGGAAATTGAACAGGGTTTCTAATTTATGATTGATTATGTATAGGAGGTTCTCGATTGCTTAAGTTATCACTTAAGGGATTGAATTCATTGATGTGACTGACCCCCTCATCCTAGCACTTCAAGTTGATGGTTTGTGTGTGCATCACACAAACCCTTCACATCATTGTTTGCACTCATGACAACCAATTCTTAACTGTGATGTGTGATGTTCCCGCGATGAATATATAATAGTGTGTGTTCATGGTTGAAGATGCAAGGACTATTGTGCAATTCTTTCGCATCGTGCTTCAAATTTTATATCTACCCATGCATTATGTGATATGTTATGAAGTTTGATCAATGGAAACAATCAAACTTTGTAGATCGAATGGTGCCCACTACCCCATGACAGTTTGGTGCATTTGATTTTACCCCAACAAAATAGCAAATTGAAGACGTGTCCAGTGGGACCAATATAGCAACAAGATCTACTAGTGGAGTATGACATCATGAAGGATGCATGGAAAGATATCACCCAGGTGCTTCACATCATTATTGTGAAGCAAAATGAAGGAATCATTTGAGCAATGGATGATGAATGGATGTTAGTGGAATATGATGAAATTCATGGAAAGATGGCAGCCTCCCTGCCAGCCCATTGAGATATGGTGGGTCCCTTGTCTTTTCCCTATGGTATAGTGGGCATGTGACATGTGTCCCAATGGGACCCAACGATAAGCGGCTACATATGATGGATATCGGTGGCTCAAATTTAAAGGAGGGTGATCAGACGGTGATCTCTAAGGTACTTCACATCATGGAAATGAAAAGGAATGCCCTTGATGAAGAAGCAATACATTAGAAGGGTGTGATGTATTTTCAATGACTGAGATTGAGTGAATGCAATCGAACAAATATCGTTGCACCTCTTCACATCACATACATAGAGTGAAGTCTCTATCCATGTAGAGATATATTATAAGGTCGTGATGGTTACGAATACAAAGTGAATGAGATCAATGATGGTTGGTTAAAGAAGATCAATCTGACGATCATGTTTTAAAGATGGCAAGGATAATGGAGATCATTAAGAATGGTGGAACGAAAGGTCTAATTAGTAGTCCAGATTTGAAACTAAAGATCTACAATAGTTAGGGGAAGATTATGGTGGAAAAACCCTCATTCAAGTAGGCAGCCCACACAGTGGACAATTTCAATGACTATAACCGCTCCAACTACCAAGATTTATGGTGATTTGTTCATTTGGGTGGTGAATTTCATACTCCTAAAAAATAGAAGATCAGATACAGAGGATATGTATTAATGAATGTAAACCCTAGATCAAGTACTTGCTAGAAATAGTATTGTACAAAATTTGATGTTGATGGTGTGTAGCTCGATGCACAAGAAGCTTGTTGGAGAAGATTGTGAGTGAAGGAAACCCTAACAGAAGTTTCCATATGATCTAGACCATGGTGCAAAGCTCGAGGTAGTAATTGCAATTAGGAAGGGTTAAGTAAAAAGGAAGACAATTGAAAAATAGTCAAAGTGTTGGAATGCGCATGTAGGAGTGTGAGAGTCAAGTTGTAGACAAAGAATACACTAATTTTGAATTAGTAGAAGCCAAACAAAAATCAAAGGTTCCTATCTAGGTTATCATTCAAGGTGAAGGATTATGAGAGGTGTAGAACATGTCATGTGAGGTGTAAAGCAAAGTATGGGGTTGTAGAGAATTGGATAGTTGCAACATATAATTGTGTTCAAAAGAACAATTGTATTATCTTGAGTTATAACTATGATTGGTGGGTGCCATCAAATATATGGGTTGGTGCCTAGATTGAGTGGTAGCTTCCTTGGAGTGGGTGCTCCTAAAACTAGGGGATTGGTGTCTCCTTAGGGTTAGTTCCCTTAAATATTGCAATCTAAACTTTTGATTATGAGGCTAGATTAAGACTGTAGATCCTAGCAACATTTATCACCGTGGTTTTTCCCATCTTGAATTTTCCACATATATTGTGTTGTGTGATGATTTTTGTGCATGTATGTGTTTCTGCAAGTTAAACTTTAATCTACACATAAAATTATAAAATAAATTAATCTACATAGTAGGCTAAGGCTAAATTTTAATATATCTATTGATTCACCCCCCTCTTAGTAGATCGTTATGTTCCAATAATTGGTATCAAGGCCTAAGTTCCCTAAGAGAATCTTAATCGGCTCAGGTAGATCTTGGTCAAGTGAACACAATGGCCAGTCAAGAAGGTTCATCTACTAACAAGGAACCTTTGTTTGATGGGTCAGATTATGCATTTTGGAGTATAAAGATGGAGACATATTTTTCCTCATTAGGGTTTGACATATGGATGTCAAATGTGAATGGATATACACCTCTTGCTGATCCTCCCACTGATCATGTTGGAAAGAAGACACATGTAAGGAAATGTTAAGGAAAAGAATGCAATTCTTTATGGACTGACCAGCTTAGTGTTTGCAAAAGTGATGCACTATATATCTGCAAACGATGTTTGGACTAAACTAAAGAACATCTATGAAGGAGATGATAAGGTAAAATTATAAAATTTGTAGATTCTCATAGCCAAGTTTGAAAGTCTTTAGATGAATGAAGAGGAGAAGATTGCATACTATCTTCTCAGGGTTGATGAAATAGTGAACTATATCAAAGGTTTCGGAGAAGAAGTTAAGGAATCAGTCATTGTGCAAAAAGTCGTAAGGTTTATGCCATCCATATATGACTCCAAGATATTAGCAATAGAGGAAGCAAGAGAATTGGATAAAATCATTGTTGATGAACTACATGGAATATTCACTGTGTATGAAATGAGAATGGAAAATTGAGAGTCATCTAGAAGAGAAGTTGCTTTCAAGACTGAAAATAAAAATAAGGTTGATGCACCCAAGAAAGGTAAGTAGTATCTACATTAGAACCCAAAGAGACTGATGAGGAAGAAATAAAATTTATCAGAAGACTAAGGAGAGGTTCTAGCAAGGATAAAGGTAAGTTGCCCCTCAAGTGGTTTGAATGTGGTAAAATAGGACACTTTTCTTCTGAATTCCCATAGATTAAGAAGGATAACTCTAAACAAGAAGGAGACAATAATATGAAGAAACCCTACTATCCTAAAAAGAAGAACTTTGGAAAGAAGAAAAAGAGCTTGTACATTCAAGAGGAGAGTGAATCATCTTATTCTAGTGATAGTTCAGATGATGAACAATATTGTGCTTTTGTAATGGAGGAAGAAGAGGAATAATTTCTCTTTATGGCCAAAGACTCTTCAAAACAGAAGCATGGTATGAGTAAACATCTTGGTGAAGAGGAAGCTAAAATAGATCCTGAGGGAGAACTCATCAATGCCTTAGAAGAAATTAACAACTTAAGAGATGAGGTTGAAGACCTAAAAAAGGAGAATAAGTGTTTAAAGGAGACTAATAAGTTAACTAAAGATCTTGAGGAATCCAATTAGATGGTAGTGAGCCTGAAAATTCAAGTGGAGGAAAACAAAAGAATGGAAGAGGTGGTAAAATCCAAATTAGAATCTGAAGTGGACAAATGTATGAAGCTTGAGGAAGAAGTAGTTGTCCTAAGAAAAGATTTTGAGAAATCCAGATAGCAAGTTGAAAAAGGCTTCAAGCTAAAGGGAATCTCATAGATCCTTGATGGACTATTCAGCACACAAAAGCTTGCTAACAAAGAGAAATCAAGATTAGGTCTTGAGAAGGGAAAAAGTTCCTTTATCAATGTGTCTGCAAAGCTTTATGAAATATTTAGAGCAAAAGAAAATTATGGTTTAGATGGTGAGAAATCATGCAAGGAGGATGTCTTCAGAGAGGAGAAGAAGTTTGTTGAGGTGAAGAAATTTGATGAAGAAAAGAAGTTGGTTGCAAACAAGAAGAATAACTAATCAATTCATAATTAAGAAGTAGAACACAGGAAAAACTAATGTTGATGGATTCACAAGAGTTAGAGATTTGAGGAATCCAAGATAAAGAAGACCCCCTCATCTAGCTCAAGGAAATGTTATGATCAGGTACTCATCATACTTCTTTGGGTATTGCTATACTTGTAATAAAATTTTTCAAAGGGATAGAGAATGTAGAGTAGTTCCTAAAAGGGGTACAAACTTTGTAAAAAAAAATCATTTTGCTCCTTTGATGGATATGAGTATAATGTGTTACAATTGTAATAATTTTGGTCATATGGCTAGAAATTGTAGAATGAAAATTCATTAGACCAAATTTTTAGTCTGAGAAGAAGAAAAATATACCTCCCAAGGTGAAAAAGGAATCTAAGGTTCCTGAGAAAAAGGTAGAGAAGGTGGAAAAGAAGCCTAAGAAAGTGTAGAAAGAAAAGGAGAAAAATCCCACACAATCAATGATTGCACAAAGTGCACTCCATGCAAAGAAACAAAATTTGTGGGTAATTGACAATGGCTAGTCCAAGCACATGACTGGAGACAAAAGAAAATTCATCCAACTTAAGAAATGTAAAGAAGGATCAGTTAGTTTGGGTGATAATATTGTTATAAATATTTTTGTTAAAGGAATCTTGAGCATATATGGGAAGAATCATACCAAAGATGTCCTATATGTTGAAGGTTTAAAACACAACCTTCTAAGTGTTAGCCAAATATGTGACAATGGATATAATATTATATTCAATTCAAAAGGCTACAAGATAAGAAAGAATGGTAAGAAAATTACACAAGGAATAAGGATTGGTAGCAGTCTTTACAATCTCTGTGAAGTAAAAGGTCAAAATTTCTTGATAAGTCAAGTTGATGAGAGTTAGTTGTGGCATAAAAGATTGAGGCATGTCAATTTTGAAAATTTGGTAAAATTAAGTTCAAGAGGACTAGTTAGACACATGCCTAAGATATCTAAGCCTACAAACACCATATGAAAAGAATGTCAGCAAGGAAAGAAAATAAGGGTTAAGTTTCAAACAAAGGATTACTCAACTACAAAACCCTTGCAATTAGTTCATATTGATTTGTGTGGTCCCACAAGAACAAGGGGATTGAAAGGTGAAAAATACTTCATGCTACTAATTGATGACTATACTAGAATGGCATGGGTAATCTTTCTAAAGGAGAAGTCTGAAGTATTCAAAAAGTTTAAGATATTCAGAAAATTGGTTGAGAAGGAGACTGGCAGAAGAATCAAGTGCTTAAGATCAGATAGAGGTGGTGAATTCACATCAAGTGAATTCGTTAGATATTGTGAGAAACATGGAATCAAATAGAAATATTTTTCTCTAAGAACTCCATAGAAAAATGGAGTGGTTGAAAGGAGGAACATAATGGTTAAATATATGGCTAGATCCATGTTGAGTGAGGCCAAATTAGCAGATATGTTTTGGAGAGAAGCAGTCCATATTGTAGTCTATATTCAGAATATAGCTCAAATAAGAGAAAATAATGGTAAGACACCCTATGAAATATGGTACGGCAAGCCTACATCTGTCAATTTTTTCAAGGTGTTTGGTAGCAAATGCTATATCAAGAGAGAAAATGAAAACTTGGGAAGCTTCGATTCCCCATGTGATGAAGGAATATTTCTTGGATATTCCACTCAAAGAAAAGCTTACAAGTGTTATAACAAGAGGCTACATAAGATTATGTAAAGCATAAATGTCAAGGTTGATGAAGATATGAACCATGTTAAGCCTATCAGAAACAATTTTGAAGTTGAATCAAAAGACAAAGAAGAAAATGCAGCCAATGAAGAAGAGCCTGAAGAAGAAGTTGATGAAAAATCACTTGCAAGATATGTTCAAAAGGATCATCCTGCAGATCAAATTATAGGTGATAAAAATGATGGTGTCCAGACAACAATAATACTTGCAAAGAATAAGGAAAAAGTAAATTTTTCTCTCTTGTCACAAATTGAACCAAACAATTATACTAAGGCTATCAAGGATGAGAGCTAGATAAAATCCATGGAAGAAGAGATGAATCAAATTGAGAAAAACAAGACATGGGAATTGGTTCCTAGACCCCCAAGAAAAAAGTGATTGGTACTAAATGGGTGTTTAGAAACAAGATAAATGAGGATGTTTTTGTTGTAACAAACAAGGCAAGATTGGTGTGTAAGGGGTATGCACAAGTTGAAGGTATTGAATTTGAAGAAAAATTTACACTGGTTGCAAGAATAGAAGCAATAAGAATGTTTCTTGCATTCTCAATTTATAAAGGATTTAAAGATTATTAGATGGATGTTAAATTTGCATTTCTCAATGGAAACCTTGAAGAAGTCTACATTGAAGGTTTTCAACTATCAAAAGAAGAATATTATGTTTGAAATTTGAGGAAAGCATTGTATGGTATAAAACAAACACTAAGAGCATGGTATTCAAGGTTAGACCAGTATCTACAACAACAAGGATTCAAAAAGGGATGTGCAAATAGCAATTTGTACTTCAAATCAAAAGGTGATCGTATGATAATTGTTGTTTATGTGGATGACATCATATTTTGAGGTAGCAATGACAAAATGTGCAAAGTATTTGCTACACATATGTAGGATGAATTTGAGATGTCAATGCTAGGAGAGTTGTCATTTTTCCTTGGTTTATATATTGCACAACAAATGATGGGATATTCATATCTCAAACCAAGTATCTTAAGGAAATGCTAAAGAAGTTTGGAATGGAAGATAGCAAACCAATTAGTACTCCCATGATAACTGGTTATAAATTGAGAAAATTAGATGAATCCCTAAATGCAAATAAGACCATGTAGAGGTCAATGATTGGAATTTTTCTATACCTTACTGAATCAAGACCAGATATTATGCAAGTAATGTGTATGGTGGCAAGACTTCAAGCTACACCTAAAGAGTCACATGTAACATTGTGAAAAGAATTTTCAGATATATCAAAATCACTGTTGATTATGGATTTGGTACCAAGAGAAAAGATTTTACTCTAACAAAACATATAGATGTTGATTGAGTTGGAAGTGTAGATGACAGGAGAAGCACTAGTGATGGTACATTTTTCTTAGGCGACAAACTTGTGTCATGGATGAGCAAGAAGAAAGAATCAGTCACCTTATCTATAGCAGAAGTAGAATATGTAGCAGTAGCAGCATGTTGTACTCAAGTTTTGTGGATGAAGCAAACACTCAAGGATATGAAGGTTGAGTACCAAAAACCTATCTCTATTATTTGTGATAACTCAAGTGCAATCAACATCTCAAATAATCTAGTGATACATTCTAAAATAAAGCACATCAATTAACTATCACTTCATTAGAGAGAAGGTAGCAGATTAGGGGGTCAACATGGAATATGTACCCACCAAAGAGAAAGTTGTTTACATATTTACCAAGCCTCTTCCCAAGGAAAAATTTGAATATCAGAGGCATAAGTTGGGAGTCATTACTCCCACATCATATCACTAAATCTTAGTGATAAGGCATGAGTCCAAGGGAGATTTGTTATTATCTCATTCATCCCTAGAAATGAAAGTATAGATCAAGTCAGGTAAATTTGGTTTTATAAATTTCTAACGACTTGATGGTTGCAAATTCAAGAATCCACTCTTTTTCTTTGAATTGATTATCAAAGGCGGAGAATATTTATAGGGGGGAAAGTGTGCAAGTCTTGAGGATGACCCTTTAACATTGATGTCAAAGGGGGAGAATTTATGCAAATGCTTAGGCAATTGTGAAAGGGGGAGAATGTTGGGCAAGTGCACTGAATAGTTTAGTTGGTACAGAGCATAAATTGAAAAATCTATAATCGGTTGAGCATTTGATTTTTTTCATCAATGAAAAAAGGGGAGATTGTTGGAAATTTGGTTGTCATTGATGTCAAAAGTGTCATTGATGTCAAAGGAGAGGTCATAAATGCAATGGATCTAGTTCTGGAAGAACTGGTGCAAGTTGATGGAGTAAGGAGCATGTTTTTGCAATTGTTACTAAGTTGCAATGTTGACATGAAATGTTGTCACTATTTTGTAAAAGTTGCTTCCAAGTGTCTAAAGAGAAATTTATGGCTAGATTTGATTTGGGTTTTTCAAGTGCTTCTCAAAAATATGGTCTGCAGGTCCAAGAGTTGCATAGTAGGCTCTATAATGGATTATTTGTGCTCTCAGTTTATAGTCCTGGCAATTGAATAGGGTTTCTAATTTATCGTTGACTATGTATAGGTAGTTCCTAGTTGCTTAAGTTATCACTTAAGCCATTGAATTCATTCGTGTGGCCGGCCCCCTTGTCCTAGCACTATAGGTTGATGGTTTGTGTGTGCATCACACAGACCCTTCACATCGATGTTTGCACTCATAACGACCAATTCTTAACCATGATGTGTGATGTGCTTGAGATGAAAATCTGATAGTGCATGTTCATGGTTGAAGATTCAATGACTATCACGCAGGTCCTTTGCATCGCCCTTCAGAGTTTATATCTACCCACACATTGCATGATATGTGATGAATTTTTATCAACAACAGTGATCAAACTTTGTAGATTGAACAGTGCCCGCCAGCCCATGACATGTTTGGTGGGTCCAAGTTTAGCCTAGCGGGATAGTAGGCTGAGGACAGGTGTCTAGTGGGACCAATATAGTGACAAGATCTGCTAGTGGAGCATGACATCATGAAGGACACGTGGTAGGATATTGCCCAGGTGCTTCACATCATTGTTGTGAAGTAGAACAAAGGAATCCTTTGAGCGATGGGCGATGAATGGATGTTAATGGAATATGGCATAAGTCGTGGATAGATGGCATCCTCCCCACCAGCTCATTGAGATTTGGTGGGCCCCTTGTCTTTTCCCTATGGTATAGTGGGCATGTGACATGTGTCCCAATGGGACCCAATGATAAGAGACTGCATATGATGGAGATCGGTGGCTCAAATTTAAAGGAGGGAAATTGGATGGTGATCGCTATGGTACTTCACATCGTGGAAATGAAAAGGAATGCCCTTGATGAAGCAACGATACATAAGAAGGGTGCCATGGATCGTTAACTACTGATATTGATAAAATGTGATCGAACAGATATCATTACACCTCTTCACATCGCTTATATAGAGTGAAGTCTCTATCAATGTAGTGATATGTTATAAGGTCATGGTGACTATAAATACAAAGTGAATGAGATCAATGATGGTTTTTTAAAGAACATTGATCTAATGATCATGTTTTAAAGATGGTAAGGATAATGGAGATCATTCAAAATGGCGACACGAAAGGTCTAATCGATGTTCCATATTTGAAACTAAAGATCTACAATTGTTAGGGGAAGATTATGGTGGAAAAACCCTCATTCGAGCAAGTAGTTGACACAATGGACAATTTTAATAACTGTAACCACTCCAGCTACCAGGATTTATGGTGATGTGTTCATTTGGGTGGAAAATTTTATACTCCTGACAAATAGAATATTGAATATAGAGGATATGCATTAATGAATGTAAACCCTAGATCGATTACATACCAAAAATAGCATTGCACAAAATTTTATGTCGATGGCGTGTAGCTTGATGCACAAGAATCTTGTTGGAGAAGATTGTAAGTGAATGAAACCCTAACAGAAGTTTCCAGATGAGCTAGACCATGGTACAAAGCTCAAGGTAGTAATTGTAGTTAGGAAGGGTTAAGTAAAAAGGAAGACAATTGAAAAATATTCAAAGTGTTGGAATGTGCATGTAGGAGCATGAGAGAGTCAAGTTGCAGACAAAGAATGCACTAATTTTGAATGAGTATAAACCAAACAAAAATCAAAGGTTCCTATTTGGGTTATCATTCAAGATGAAGGATTGAGAGAGGTGTAGAACAAGCTGTGTGAGGTGCAGAGTAGAGTATAGGGTTGCAGAGAATTGGATAGTTGCAAATCAAGTTACAACATAGAATTGTGTTCAAAAGAGCAATTGTACTATCTTGAGTTGTAAATCTGATTGGTGGGTGCCATCAGATATCAGGGTAGGTGCTCAGATTAGGGAGTGGGTGCTCCTAAAACTAGGGGATTGGTGTCTCCTTAGGGTTGGTGCCCTTAAAATATTGTAATCTAAACTTTTGATTGTTAGGCTGGATTAGGACAGTAGATCCTAGCAGCATTTCTCAATGTGGTTTTTCCCATCTTGGGTTTTCCACATATATTTTGTGTTGTGTGATGTTTTTTGTGCATGTATGTGTTTCTACAAGTTAAACTTTAATCTACACATAAAATTATATAAGGAATTAATCTACATGGTAGGTTAAGGGCTAAATTTTAATAGATCTACTTATTCACCCCCACTCTTAGTAGATTGTTGTGTTCCAACAAAGATGAGGATTAGAAGTATGACTAATAGTGGAGAGATGTTGTTGAAGGTATATAGTATGTCTTATGCTCTCTCTTGGTGTTCTTTATAAAGTATGCATTGTTGAAAGAAAGTGTTGGCCTCTACAAGTGGCTTAAGTGTTTTTGGTTCAGGAAGCTACATTGAAGTCTATTCGAGAGAATGCTTTGCATTCCTCTGTTGTTGATGCTTTGTTCTAATGGTTTGGTACTCAATGTCACTATTTTGTGGACGTTATACTCCTATCTTTTCAAGTGACCTGTGTTGCCAAGGAGAGTTCTATGAATTGCAGAAGGTTGGCATTGTTGTTGGTTATGCAAACCAATTTGAGAAATGCTCTGTAGTTCTCCACATTGATGTCTTTGCTCCTACAGCTTGGTGAATGTGCTCTCAACATTTTTCTAGTGTCTCATTTATAATCTCATGTGTTGAAGTGGTCCGCAAGCAGATATTTTAATGTTATATCTCATGATTATGCATTTTGTGCTTCTTGGATAAATTATTTTATACCTATTTTTTTATAGTGGTTGTTGATGACATGACAGTATGAAAGAAATATGTAAAGGTTTTCTTGGATGTTCAAGGAACATCTCCATGTAATCTGCACACTGCTAATTGGCCTCTTTGGTGTCACATTTCATCTTGAGTTGGCTTTCTTGGTCTTTTGTGGATATCCAACCAACAAGGCTTGTTCCTTTGCTTGGATTGTCTGCTTGGGGGTTTGTGCTAGCAATGGAAGATGTTTTATGATAGATTTGGGCCCTAACCTATCCTAATTGGGACCGCATCAATTAAATTCAATTGAAAGGATGTCTTTGATTCAAATGGTTGTGTGCTTCAATGTTTCATTTGCACATTTTCTTAATGTCAACTTAGATTGATGTGCACCTAAATGTAATTTTTTTAGATCACATTTTAAGAATCCGTAATTTTTTTTTTGGTCCTCCCTATCTTTCGAATAGGATTGAATTATGTTATTGGTGGCCAACTAGTTGAATTCATTGTGTATTCTCTTCCTGGACAACCTAATTGAAGAATTGAAGTGTTGTAGTGGATATAAATGCAAGATCATTTTGGATGCAACAAGAGGGTGTAGTGTACAAGTTTGAAGAAGTGTGTGTCTGAATTGTATTGAATATCCAACAGAGATAGTTCTAAATATTATGATTTAGGAAAAATTAATTGTGTTGTAACACCTCAATCAACATAGTGTTGTGTTGGAAAATCATTGTAATTATCTCTAAATCATATTGTATCCTTATCTGACATCATGAATCTCATAAGGTCCTTGTATCTTTCTCCTAAAGTCATGTTGCCTTCAATTCAACAAGTCCTTTGTATCTTGGTTTAAGGCAATGAGCCTTCTTGCAAGTCTTTTTGGTAGTGAGCCTATTTTGAGTTAACTCTCACCGTGGTTTTCCCTCATTGATTTTTCCACATAAATATGGTGTCTCCTTGTGCATGTGTGTGTTCTATATTTCCTTCTCTTTTTTGTTGATTTAATTATTTTTATATCTTTCATTGGTAAAGTCTGCTAAAGTTGATAAAGGTTAAAATTGCTATATTTTGTTCTACTTAATATTCTATCTTTACTGCTAAAGGGGTTTTATTTGTGCTAGAATTTTTAATTTTTGAAAGATGTTAATACTTTGTGTAGACTGATTCACCCCTCCCCCCTCTCAGTCTCCAAAAGTGCTCAACAAAGATAGCCACAAATTGACTACTCATAAAACAGTACACACTACAAGGGAAAAGGAACAACATTATCGTCATGACAAGTCCTACAACAAGAGGCAAAAAGAATGCTACCACACAAGGAAATATTTAGATAAGGATGAGGTAGAAATTGAGGATATTAACCCCAATAATGAAATCAAAAAGGTCAAGGGTGAAATTTCATCAATTAGGAATGACATAAATGAATTTTCTAAGAAGTTGGACACAATTATTTAGGGGATAAAGTATAAGAGTGAAGATTCACCTAGTAAGGTGGAAGATAATGATTTTGTTGGACATGAATTCTTTGGTCTTGATTCATATTTAAACAAGGATCATCCTATTAATAATCCTATGCCAAGGAAATTCAAACCCAAGTTAGATATGAGGAATCTTTATGGCAAGGATCCAACCAATTGGATTTTCCAAATGGGTGAATTCTTTGATCTTCATCATGTTCCTAGTCAACAAAAGGTGCCTTTGGTATAATTATACTTGGAACCAAATCGATTTATTTGGTTTCATTGGTTATGTGATGAGAAGAGAAAGAAGGGTTGTGTGGTCACATGGTCAATTATTCAAGAGGAACTTGTTACCCATTATGGAGAGCTTCATGGATACCTACTTTTGCCAACTCATTAAATTAAAGAAATGGGTACGGTCAAGGACTATATTCAGCAATTTCATACCCTTTTTCTAAGAGTGGAGAATTTAAAAACAAATTTTAAGGAACTATTTCTACGAGGTCTAAAGGGTCACATAAAAATATGAGGTGTGGTTTTTCCAACCATAATCCTTGTTGCAAGCAATATTAATGGCAAGACAAGTTAAGGAGAATTTTTTAGCCAATAGGTGTTAAGGGATTGTATATGTAAGTGAAAGGATATTTCCTACACATTCATTACCTCAACCTACTTGGTTGACTCCACAACAATTGAGGAGAAGAGAGAAAAATATTTTTGTTTCAATTATGACAACAAATATAGTCGAGGACATAAATGTTGTGAAAATAAATTGTTATGTATTGAAGGTTTGAGTGAGGAAGAAGAGGAGGAACCAATATTAGATGGTGATAGGAGGTTAGATAAGTAATTACATTATTCCCAACTAATCATTTTGTGTCATGTAATTTCAATTCTTAGCACCCCACAAACTCTCAAGGTAGTGGGTTTCTTAAAGAAGTAAAAAGTGACAATGTTGATCGACTCAAGAAGTACTCATAATTTCATTCACAAAAAGTTGGCTACTCATCTAAATTTTTTATATATCCACTCCAAAATTTCATTTCTTGATTGTAGATGGTGGTATGTTGGCATTGACCGTGATTGATGTCAACAGTTTGGGAGATTGTTGCATATATTTGTGAGATTGTTGCTTGGCATTGGTTGTCATTGATGTCAATACTTGGGAACATTGTTGCACATATGTTTATGAGATTGTTGCATATGTGTTTTACACTGGTTGTCATTGATGTCAACACTCAGTTAGGGTTATCATTGATGTGCTAACAATGGAGTTGTTGATGCTCATGGTTGGATGTAGTCATGCCTTGTTTGGATGAGTTATTGATGTTCATGGTTGGATGTCATGCCTTGTTTGATGACAATTAAGTTGTATTGTGTATGGTTGCTGACAATAGAGATGATATATTAGATGAGGATTAGAAGCATTAATATGAAGATTAGAAGTAATGTTGAAGTTGGAGAGGTTTTGTTGATGATATCTAGTATGTTGTATGCTCTCTCTTATTGTTCTTGTGGAAGTATGTGTTGGTGCAAAGAAGTTCTTGTCTTTGCATGTTGGTGAAATTTTTTGCTACAAGAAGTTGTGTTGAAGACTATTTGGGAGAATCATTTGCATTTCTCCATTGTTAATGATATGGTCTTTTGTTTTTGTATTCAGTATTTATGTTATGTGGATATTGCACTCCTATATTTTCTGGTCATCAGTGTTGTCGAGGAGGTTTCTGGTATTTGTAGTGTATTGGAAACCTTATTGGTTGTCTAGAGTTGTCCAGAAAATGCTTCACAATTCTTTGTTTTATTTTTTTTGCTTTTGCAGCTTGATGAATGTGATCTCAATGCTTGTGTAGTGTCTTCGTTCATTTTTCATGTTATAAAGTGGTCCACAAGTTGGTTTGTTAATGTTCTATCTCATGGTTGTGTATTTTGTGCTTTTGTGATGAAGTGTTCTATTTTTGTTTGGTTTGTGGTGGTTGTTTGTGGCATGACGGTGTGAAAGAAGTATTTGGAAGTGTTGTTGGATGTTCATGGAACATATCTTTGTGGTTCACACATCAATGATTGATCTCTTTGGTGTCACATATTGTTTTGAGTTGGTTTTCTAGGAAATTTATGGATCTCTAGCCAACAAGGCTTGTTTTCTTGCTTGTGTTGTATGCTTGGGGGTATGCACCAAAATTTGAGGTTGTGTTAAGATGTGTTTTGGTCTTAACCTATCTTATTGAGAACTACATTGAGTAATTTCAGTTGAAGATGTGTTTTTGGGCCAACTAGTATTGTGTTACATGTTTCATCTACACATTTCCTTGTTGCTGACTTGGGTTGATGTGCGCTAGCATATGTATTGCTTGGGATCACATCGAAAGATGTAATAAGTTGTTATTTGGTCTTTTCTAGTGCATTCTGATAGGACTGAATTATGTTTTTGTGGCTGACTTGTTGAGGTTATTGTTAATCTTCTATTATGGTCGATTTAATTGATGTTTTGAGATCTTGCAGAGGATATAAATGAAAGAAAATTTTAGTTGCAAGTTGAGTAAGTGGAGTGTGGTGTGTGAGTATGGAAGGAAGTAGTGATTTGTGGAAAAGAAAAGAGAAATGAGCTTTAACCCCTCAGTCAGCATAGTGTATTGTTGACATATGTTGTAATTTCATATTTTCATGTATTATGTTATCAAATAGTGAGTCTCTTCAACATGTCCTTGTAATATGTATCTTGTCCTAAGGTTGTGTGTCTTAGTACTGCAAGTCCTTTGTATCTTTCCCTAAGGTTGTGTGTCTTAGCTTGCAGTGAGCTTCCTATATGGAGAGATTTTTCTTTATGGTTTTTTTCCTTCTTGGGTTTCCACGTAAATTTGGTTTTATCTTGTGCATGTGTGTTCATTACCTTATCTTTCATTTTTATTAATTGGATTAACTGTTGTTGATCTATTTATAAGTTGTTGATCCTACTAAAAGTTCGAATTTGCATATTGTTGAAGGGTTTAAGTTTGATTGATATTGATTCACCTCTTATTGGCCCTAGTTTGTTGTTGCATCAAAAGATCGATATATCAACATCTCATACAAACTTTACAGACATGGATCACACAGGAGGCAATTATTCCCCTGTCACGAATCTTGAGGGGAGCGCTAACCATCTACCAACAATCTCCCCCTTAGCGTTGCTCAAGGGGATTTGAACCTGTGACCCAATGCTCTGATACCAATAGTTGACCTCAATTTGTCATTGCATCAAAATATTGATCTATCAATGTCTAATACAAATGGTAGAGACATGGATCGCATAGGAGGTGGTTAGTCCCTTGTCACGATTCCCAAGGGGAGCATTGACTGTCTACCAACACCCCCACCCCCTCTCAATGCTAGGGTGTGTTCAACATGGTAATGTTAGTTGTTATGGAAAATTCAATAAAATTAAATTATCCATAGGAGATTATCACCTCCATAGCCCAATGGATGATATCTCCATGGGTGCCATAGATATTGTTTTGGGAGTAAAATGGCTTACTACTTTGGGAACCATTGAGATTAACTTTAAAGAACTATTCATGAGATTTCAATAAAAAGGAAAGATAGTAGAGCTAAGAGGGTCAAAGGAAAAGTCCCCACAAATGGTAATCTCTCATCAAATACAAAAAAAATTAGTTGATGGATTTGTGACCCAATTATGTTTATTAAAAGTCTATCAACCTATTGCTCCCACCCATCCAAATTTACAAGCAATCATTGATCATCACTCAATGTTTTTTGGAGTTATACTTAAAGGGCTTCCCCCTGAGATGGATGATGATGATTCCATACAACTAGTTCCAAGGAGCCAACAACCCAACATCAGACCCTACAAGTACTCATATATACAAAAAAGTGAGATTGAAAATATTGTGAAGATGTTAGAGGCATGAATTATCAGGCATAGCCAAAGTGTGTACTCCTCACCCATGGTGATGGTGTGTAAGAATGATGAAACTTGGAACATGTGCCCAGACTATAGAGTGCTCAACATGTACACCATCAAAGATAAGTTTCCTATTCCAAACATTGATGATTTTCTCTATGAATTAAATGGAGATATATATTTTACAAAGTTAGATCTCAGATCAAGTTATCACCAAATTCAAATTAAGAAAGAAAATATTTCTAAGACAACATTTAAGACTAATGAGGGTCATTATGAGTTTTTGGTGATGTCATTTGGTCTTACCAATGTACCGTCTACATATCAAAGTTTGTTGAACTCCATCTTTAAGAAATTTTTGAGGATGCTTGTATTAGTGTTTTTTTGATGATATATTGATTTATAGAAAGACAAGGGAAGAACACTTGCAACATGTAGATCAAGCATTACAAGTTCTTGAAGATCATTAACTCTATGTGAAGCCTTTCAAGTGTGTTTTTGGTCTCAACAAGGTGTACTTGGGACACATAATTTCGCATTAAGTAAAGGTGGATCCTAACAAAATTAAGGCTATCATGGAATGGCCTATCCCCAAAACCATTAATAAATTGATTGGTTTCTTGGGATTGACTAGATGCTATAGAAGATTTGTGAAGAATTATGGTTGTATAGAAGCACCCCTCACAACTTTATTGAAGAATTATTATTTTCATTAGAACAAGCCTGCTAATGTAGCATTTGAGAGATTTAAGGAGGCTATGTGTACAACTTATGCTTTCCACTCCAAACTTCACCAAAGATTTTATTGTGGAATGTGATGCTTCAAGAAATGGTATAGGAGTAGTTCTCATTTGGAGGGCCAGCCAATTTCTTTTTAGAGTCATCAATTAAAGGGTAAGAATCAACTCATACCTATTTAAATGAGAAGGAAATGTTAGTTATTCTTCATGCAATAAAACAACGGAGGCCTTATCTAATGGGTAGACACTTCAAGGTTAAGACAGATCATGATAGCCTAAAATATTTTTTGGAACAAATATTATCTTCTAAGGAGCAATAGAAATGGGTCACTAAGATGTTCAGATATGACTTTGAGATTGTATATATGGAAAGGAAATTGTTGTGGTAAATGCACTTTCTATAAAGGATGAGAAAGATGAAGCTGCTTTATTGTGTGTCATTTAAATATGACAAGCAAATTGGATGGTAAAAACCAAAGAAAAGTAGCAGAATGATGTTGCTAAAAGTAGTCTCATTCAATAGTTACAAAGTGATCCCAATAGCTCAAATATGTTTTGTTGGAAGGGAGATACTATGTGTTATAAAAAATAATAATATATTTGCAAGAATTCCACTCTTAAACACGAGATTCTCAAAAAACATAATTTTTGAAGGTCGAGCAAAATTTTATTGGGATTGGCTAAAAAATTATGTTCAAAAATGTGTGGTTGAATGTTTTGTTTTTTAACGAAATAAAGAGGAAACAATTAAGACATCAAGTTTCTTGCAACCTTAGTTATTCCTAGCCAATGTTGGGAAGAGGTATCCATAGACTTCATTACAAGGCTTCCAAAATCTAAAGGTAATAATATCATCACGACATTAGTAGTTCATCTCACTAAATATGTACATTTCATTTCATTATCATGTCATTTTACAAAAAGTATAGTGGAAAAGTTGTTTTGGAGAATATACAAAAGCTACATGGTACATCTAAGGTTATTGTCAGTGACCATGATCCTATCTTTACTGGTCACTTTTGGACATATTTATTGTCATGTTTGGTTACTCAATTGGCTCATAGTTCTTCATACCACCCTCAATCTACTAATAAAATTGAGGTTGTTAATAAGTGTTTGGAAGGATATCTACGTTGTTTCACTTGAGCAATCTTAATGGGTAAATTGGCTACCACTACCAAAATAGTGGTATAGCGCTTGCATACTTCATCAAAAATGTCTTTATTTATGGAACTATATGGATATTAGCCTCCTTCCATCACATCTCATTGAAGGTGTCACCAAGAGTTCAGGCAGTGGAGAACCACTTGCTTCATCAACAATAGGTACTCTCAGGACTCAAAGAAAGTCTAGTCATGGCACAAATTCGAATGAATCAAGTGGACCAACCCCGTAGTGAAAGAAGTTTTGAAGTTGAGGATTGGGTCTTCTTGAGATTGCAACATTATAAGCAAATGTCACTAAAGCAATATAGAAAGAATAAGTTGTCTTTGAAATATTATAGCCCATACCAAATCATGCAAAAGATAGGTAGTCTCACCTACAAGCTGGAATTGCCACCAACAATAAAGATACATCTAGTTTTTCATGTTTCTTGTTTAAAGAAGGTAATATATCCCTACTCAGACAATATTACCAAAGCTTGATGAAGAAGGAAGAATTGTATTGGAACCAGAGTTCATCAAACACACACACAAAAGCTAAGAAATAGAACACCCATTGAGTATCTCAACCAATAGATGAATTTACTAGTTGAAGATGTCGCATGGGAGGAAGAAGAGTTCCATAAGCATCCACACTTGATTAGCATTTAAGACAATTCTTCTCCGAAGAGAGGGGCATGTTACACCCTTAATATTAGTGTATGTAGGATTATGAATAGTCAGTTTATAACTATTTTAACTCTTACTTAAGTCATATTATCATTATTATATTATTATTTAGTTAGTTAGGTCAGCCTAAAACTTATATAGGACTAAGTTAATATAGGTGATATCCTAAACATAAATAAGGTATATATAAGAAATAAGGTATATATAAGAGGTAGTGAGTCTCATTTCATTATTATATTGTTTTTGGTTATTTAGGTCGACCTAAGGCTTATAGGATTATCGAGGTCAGCTTGGGTGATATCCTAGGCATAAGTATGATATATATAAGAGGTATATGTAGGTTATTATCATCATGTTGAATATTGAACTCTTGTGAAAGATTATTGGAAGTATCCCCCTCAAAGTGGATTAGGAGGTTGTCCCCACAAAGTGGCATATTATTATCAAATATTTTCAACCTATTTCTACCATCTTATTATATTGTGCAAATTATTTCATAACATAATCAAATTTTCAAATTTGAGCGTCTAGTTAACATTTCATTTCTAATAGTTTACCTTGTTTTACAACACAAGGGAAACCCAAATTGGAAGAAAACTCCAAAGAGGGAATTCTTGCTCATGCCATTATCTCTTTGAGTGATTAAATGTTTACTTTGTTTGAGCAACATCCTAGACATAAATAAGCTCTATATAAGAGATAGTGAGTCTTATTTCATGATCATATTGTGGATTGTCTTCTCATTGGAGATATTTGGAAGCCTGCCCTCTCGATATGGCTTGTTATTCTCAGTTATTATCAAGTATTTGCAACATTTTTCCTATCATATTCTTTTTTGTGCAAGTTATTTCATTACAAATTATGCCATCATTTGATTAACCATAAATTAGATATATGGAAGCATCAATCAACAAGCCATAAATTTTAAAAACATGACACCATATGTACATAGAGAAACATTTTAAATAAAAAAAAAGCTTCATCATCAAAGCTAACACAAGCTTGCATTGATCTTTAAACCAAAAATACAAAATCAATAAACTTCGACCTTCAATCTAATAGTGTTCTTGTAGCATCTATGTACTTATAAAATAATCATAAAATCGTTATCCAATGCATGCAATACATAGCAAAAAATTGGGAAAAAAACACAAGATTCTTGAAACCAAGATCAACCTAAACCATCGTATGCCAAAAATCTCCCATGTGACAAATGAATACATCCATTAATACTAAATATAAATCTAAAACATTTTTTACCACCCCACTTCATAAGCACTCTCCCCTAAAAATGGTGCTCTAGTATGTGACCCCTACACATGGAACCCACTGATAATGAAGAAAACACTCTTCCCCTCCAAGCATCTAAGAAGGGGGAAGTGGGAAGTGACATAAATGAGCTCTAATCAATTCCCATGTGACAAATGAATACATCCATTAATACTAAATATAAATCTAAAACATTTTTTACCATCCCACTTCACGAGCACTCTCCCCTAAAAATGGTGCTCTAGTATGTGACCACTACACATGGAACCCACTGATAATGAATACAACACTCTTCCCTAAAACTAATAGTTCAAGTCAATTAGAAGAATAATAAAAAGTATTAATGTCTCTCAACTACATGAACACTCAAAAACCCATTCCATAAAAGTTAGAGATGCAACATTATACATTCTTATTGCAATTAAATCTTACAATATCCCAACACCTAGATCAAAGTTTGTTTTGTGCATTATTTTTTTATGTTCTTGCTCTTCTTTTCCATACGAATTCTAACTTCTATAGATGAGTGTATTTGAAAATGCAGATCTAAGGACGTAGTGACTATTTTTAAATCCAACACATATGGAACACAATTTATTCAATATTTTATTATAAATAAATATGATTCATGTTGGTGAGTTAAGCAATAAAATATCCATACTGATTACAAAGTACTATTCGAAATCAATGTTTCTACTTAATTACCAAAATAAGTGCCTTACTTTACAGTCTATAACACCATAATTATATCTTTACATACCTTCATTTCACATAACTATTTGACATGCTTATTTAAAAATAATAATTTACATTATATTACACCATTTGGTAAAAAACTCCTAAAGAAATCACGATACTTTTTTATTTCGTTGTTTTTTCATATTTTGCAACATCTATTACAATATAACCCTCATGCGATTCAAATTTATAATTTTCTGACAATATCTTTTTAAGTGATGAATACCAAAAACAAAAGAAACGAATGTTACAAAAAAAATCATCAATTCCAAACTCAAACAACCTCCCTAAGCTTGTAAGAGTGTGATATAGAAGATAACTCTGCTCTTCCTCTAACATGGTTCTTTTTTCATTTTAGCGTGCACATCATACAATAATAATGTTTATGCAAATGTCTGCAACACACTCTTTGTTAGGTCCTTCAGACCAATTTGATCTAAATGCCATTTATAATTATAATCTTCAGATTCGTAGAATACTTGTGAATGATTGGTTTATTTCATCTTGTGACATAACTAAGCAAAATGGTAATTTGCAAGAAAAAACTAAATAAACAATTAACTGGTTTAATTCATATTCACTCTTTACACTCAAAGCTCCAAAAACCATTAATGCCAATTGTTGCATTCATACATATATCAAATGCTGTCATACTATGTTACCAAGTTCTTACGCTCCTCCATCGCCATCCTGAACTTATTTCATTTGTTGATAAGCAGCTATTTTATTGGATCCACTATCGTCAAAACATATTTCTCACACTGCAACCATGACACAGATTCTATAGTCAGTATCTCTATAACATAGACATGAAATGATGCGCATGCAAGTCTACTTCTAGGCATGATTTAACGGCTAGAGTAATGTTTTCATATACCTCGAACACTTTAACCCACTAATATAGAATGTGTTAATAGCCTATCTTTGTACTTTCAACATTCAGCTATTTTTGAGCTTGATTTATTCATTTACTTTTAAATTTTTGACCAAATAAAGGATTTGAAATTTTTGTGTCGATGGTTTTTATATGGAAAAGTACTCAAATTATTGACAACAAATATACCACAATAAACAATTCCATTTAACTGTATAACCAAGACAAATTTGTGGTGCCGTCACATTGCAGAAAATATCCTTCGCTTTGCAAATGTTGTTTAAAATACACGTTCCATGTAAATGAGATTTAAGATTTTGATGGGGATGACAAGAAAATTAGGGTTTAGAGGGATAACAACACCTAGGAGGTTGATAACATGTCTTACTAGGAAGAGCTAGGGTTATAATTAATATTTACGATGGCACGAAGATGGTTAATAAAGTCAAAAAGAGATGACAGAATTCAAATGTGGGGGTGACTATGGCACAAAATTTATACTTAAGGAAGCTAAGGTAAAGAGAGCATGATCAAAGTGAACATACTAGCAACCTCAGTATAGTAAAGAGTAGGGAATGAACGGACAATAAACATGAATTCACAATAACAACAAACAAGAGTTAAGTTTCTTACAACTGTACATGGGTAAGTTAGTTGAAACATATTTCCAAATTTGGGCTATAAGACACAGTCCCAATTATTTAAATTCCAGCATATAGTATTCTGATGTTAGAATTGAAAATATTGAGCAACAAGAAGTTATGTTTGCTTTGCAAAGCATGTTTGTAGTTCATGAACGTTAGGTGTTGATAATGGGGTCCCCCACACCAGCAAAGAAAGAAACGCATTCTGATTTATAAGCAGTGCTTGAGTGTTATGGTTTCATCAAGTAAATAAGGTGTATATTGGCTTCTGGCTGTTCAAGTATATGGTCCATTTAATTGAATGGAAATCTGGAGATTGCCAGCTTCTGCAAGTGGCCTTTATAGCCATGGCTTTCCTAAATTCATAGGAAATTTTTTACATTTGAGTATTTCACTTTCATGTTAGGTCATTGTGGACCAGGCCACAAGCAAGTAACGTCATTGATCTTCAACTCCTCACAATAAAATATTAGGGAGATGAGTTATTCCTCTGTTTGCCTTCATAGAGGAAACAGTGTTAGCATATGGACTGGCATTGTGTAGAGGACAGCTTATGTGGGTTGGGATTCTACCTCTCACAGGAAGCCACATGTTGGTCCGCTACCAATTTTAGTTCCATCTTGCTCTGGTAGGCTTCCAGATTCCTCAGGAGGCTTTCCAATGAAGAGGGAAACCAAGATGAGCCAAAGGAAATCTATCTTCCTCGTAGTCAAGAATTCTGAGAATCTCACACCTTCACAACCCTTGAATGTCAACAAATATAACACTTGGTTTCTGGTTATTTATATTCTGTCTCGAGGCTAGCTCATACTTTTGTAAAAGATTTTTGGGTTGTACTTCCCTAGAAATAAGGGTGGAGAATAGAAGAGTGTGTTGTTGTACTTCCCTAGTAATAAGGGTGGAGAATAGAAGAGTTTCGCCTGCTTAGTTAAAGTTTTGAGTGGAGAATATAGCTAGCCTCTCTCAATGACAAGGAGCCCATAAAACTTCCCTTGTCCTCTTGCTTCCTCTAGTTGTCTTGTTGGGACATCACCCATTATGATGAATAGATATGGGCTAAAAACATGCCACTGGCAGACCTCTAGTTGAATTAAACAAGTACCCCATGTTCTATTTACGCATACCATGTATGTGGGAGCAGAGATACAGCTAGTGATCTATTCAATAAACTGAGCGCTTAATGCTAAGAATTTAAACCATTAAATTATCAGCTCCAACCGCACCTGTGAAAATCTTTGATGTTGTATTTGAGAGAGTGCAGTGTGTTTTGAAAAGCCATGTTACTGTTTTTAATCTCTCGGCGTTAAACAAAAACCAATTGAGTATCCAATATGAGTCACAGAAGAGGAGCTCCATTCTATTCAGTATCAATTTTGATATTATTTTATAGGCTGTATTACTCAACACAATAGGCCTATATTGATCCATGCTATATTGATCTATCTTCTTAGCATGAGCCTTTACAGTAATCAAGACCAGTTTTGTGTTCATAGCTTGTCACATTTTCTTGTTCTTCCTTGATTCCTATAATATTGCTTGTAAATCAGACATGAAAATTTCCTTAGGTTTGGTCTAACACTGCAGCAAATCCATACAATCCAGGGCCTTGTCTTTTTGGAATGAGTATGCCGTCACCCAATTCAGGTTCAGTTGTCCTCCTCTTTGTCATCTGACATTAAGATGCTTTTGACATCCATGAATGCTGATATTGTTTGTCAATCAGAATTCCTTCGGCTTGTGATTGTTATTTTCTTGATTATCCATGGGTCACTATTTTAGTGAGGTTTGACATGGACAAACCCAAGCCAGATATCCATGTCCACAGCAGATCAGATAGCTGGAAGTCCACGGGCTGCTGCTGTTTGATTCCACCCATATTTGAACAATATTCCATCCAGAAGGGGCTTTTATAGATCTACATCAACATGGATCCTTGATTAGTTGAGGATTCCTGGGTATTTGGCAAACTCTGAACCTGCAATGTACCCACCAATAGCTTACTCAATTCTCCAAAGGGATATTTCTTGCCACTATTTACTGGGAGCATGGGCAGTGACTCAGATCACAACAGTTCTTGCGAACTCCTTCGTGGGGTTGACACCAAAAGGCCAGAGCTTCCTAAATAGCCCTGATTTTGTTATGAACCATGGGTCTCCACAGAAGGCTCTGTCTTTTCTTGCTTTCTTCACAAAATGACCATGAAATGTTTTTTTGGCATCAAAAGAAGGCCCACTATCCCTGCTGGCCTCCCATTCTCCCGCACTCATGATCCTAAAGTTTTGGGCCAAGAAAAGCCCCATGAAACTATATATCGAGGTTTTGGTAGGTACAGCCTGTTCTCCATTTCAACCATGGAGAAGCTGATCTTAGATGGGTAGCCAGATATAGATTGCAACCATTTTGCTTCTTTGTGGAGGAGAGGTCACATGCATGGTGCTGTATAAAAAGCTTTATATCTTTCTTGCCAATCTGAATTGTTTCATTTGGGACTGCACATCTGAAATCTGAATTTGGATTTTGTGAGTTCACTTTAGGAGGCTATTTTCTCCTCCAAAGGTTGCTTTACTGGAAGTCTGGAACAATTGGCCTATGGCTGCTCAGATGAATATTGCTCTGATTTGGAGTGGTTTGGAGTCTTTGGACTAGGTGGGTTGCAAGTGGTGGCATGTGAAAACAAAAAAATCTGCATTCTGCAAATAAGTTGCATCTTCCGTATCATTTTTTTCATTTTGCTTCTCATGCAATCTAACTAATAAAAACTTGATTCTTTAATAATATCCTGGACAAAAAAAGGCCAACTCTTCATTCACAACAAAGTATGAGATGATTTTGATGAGCATCTAATAATTTTAATCCAGATTTGTAATATTAACATGAAGCCCAGATTATTTTTTTGTTTGTCTCAAAAAAGAGGCCATGACTAGTTTTCCGTATACATTGAAATGGTCTGGTACATAAATGTCAATCAAGTACGAAAAATGCATACAATTGGCAAATTAACTTCCAAAGGTTTCATAACATACATTTATCTATAATCTCTCTGATTTGCTCTACAGAAGGACAAGAAGATAGTCAGAAAAAAGAGACAACACTTGCAAATTAACTTCCAAAGGCTTCATATACAACAATCTATTTCTCTGTGATCTCCCATGTAAGATCTTCTACAGAATAACCAGAAAATAGAGAGATGCATCCAGAAAAAAATTATATATCCCACTGGCCAAAAAGGAACATCCATTGCAATGGCAAGCAAAACAAATTAAAATATTTATGAATAGATCATTTTTATATATCCTCTACTCTCTGATATTCAAGATCAGATGTTAAAGATGCCTGCACTTTTTGACATTATGAGTAGCATTGACTACCAGTTGAGAATGCACAAAAGGAATCAGCAGAAGATCAATCACCTGTTACAACAGATGGGTCCACAGATCCATTGCTTATATCAAAATTGTGCTGATTGTTCCTTCCATCATCTGCAGACCACTGTTATGTATACTTAAAACATAATATTCTGTTCAAATATTATTGTTTCTTTTCTTTCCAAGAATTTGTATGTCAGCAAAATATTCAGGTGGTACAACACCATTGAGACCTTCAGCCAAAATCACTCCATTTTCAGAACGGTAGAGTTTCATTCCATCTACAAAAAGAGGGATGAATAAATTAAATACAAAGATTGAACTTAAGTGCAATTTGCATTTAAAGCTGATAAAACAACCAAAGAAACTAGAACCTTTACCATTTAAATACTTCGATACATTCATATGTATCAAAACTTCACAATTGCCTCGAATTCCTATCATTATGAATTCAAATGTTAGCAGAAATAGAGAAAAATAATTGATTGAATGTGCCGTAGAAATTAAAAATAAAATTAGGTAAATTTCACACCTATGTATCATTCAGTGCTCAAATGCAGATAAAATGGGAGTTTAATATATTTTCCCAACTCTAAACTCGGGAATTTTCCCATGCCAAACAGCTCAACAATCAAGGCCGAGATTTGCCCAGTCAAACTCTCACAATTTCAAAATAATACCATATACTTTTAAAAAGCCATGTTTTAAATGTGTGCTAAAAAATAGCAACATTTTTTCAGTTATAATTATCAAACTCTCACAATTTCAAAATAATAACATATACTTTTAAAAAGCCATGTTTTAAATGTGTGCTAAAAAAATAGCAACAATTTTTCAGTTATAATTATCAGTGCCGCCAGCCTGCCATCTGTCTTTTGGGATTGGTAGTTAAAATTTGTATGGCATTGAAACCTTTTTGCCAACATTTTCATCTTGGCTGTTTGATATGTTAATTTTGATCTCTACACCATGGTTATCAGGAGACAGGGATGGGTACTGGTACATCATTTTTTTTTAAAAGGTCTAACATTTTAAAGTATTCAAATACATTAATCATATTAATATTTGATAATCATCATCAGGTACAAAAAAAAAATGAATCATAATCACCTAGAGATGACAAAGAAACTAGGAGGTGAATCCCATTATTTTTAAAAACATAGTATGGGAAAACTTGGAGATGACTATATTTTCAATCAATTGATAAAAATTCAATGCATGTACACAACTTAAGCCTTACTATTGTTTCACTTCATATTCTTACCTCTTTGGAATTTAATGAGGAAATTTTCTGCCCCATGAAAGAAAAAAAAAAATTACAAGTCTATTAGTGTATTTTCTTTTAATTTTTCTCATCCACATATAAGCACTTTTAGAAAATCCAATATAATTTATGTGATATATTTGAAAAGGCTCTATTGGAAGTCTCCTCATTTTCAAGGGATGCTTATAAGAGACATATGGGAGACACAAAGAAACTTCATCTTAAGTCTCCTAATGTCTAGAGATGTCTCCATACAGGGCTCTGAGATGAGGGCGTGTTTCCAATACGGGAGACAAGTACCAAGGATCAAGGTACAAGTCTCCTAGTAACTATGCTCTACACACTACATTGGGCATGAAATAAGTTAATAACCAATAAAATTCATTTGCTACTAAAATCATGATTTTAATTGATACCCTTCATGAGAGGGAACTCTCTAGCTATCATACCCTAATGATGGATCATGGAGTTTTAACATTCTTTGGCAATAAAAATTCTACACGGTCACATCCAAAAGTATTGGCTAATTATCATTATGGATTGTTGAAATTTCATAATTCAAATTGATACCCTTCATGGGAGGGAGCTCTTTGGCTATCATACCCTAATGATGGATGATGGTGTTTGATCTGAAATGTTTTTTGGTGATCAAAATTCTACAATCAAATCCAAAAGTATTGGCTAACTATCACTATGGATTGTGGAAATTTCATGATTTTAATCGATACCCTTCATGGGACAGAACTCTCTCGCTATCATACCTTGCTGATGGATCATGGAGTTTGATCCAAAACATTTTTTGGTGATAAAATTTCTACACAATCAAATCCAAAAGTATTCGCTAACTTTCATTTGCTATTTTTAATTCAGTTTATGCGTAGCAAAAATACATGGAACTATGTGAATTAAAATTTCTTATTCTATTAGGTTACTACATTTCTTATGTGAGATGTGATTGTATATACATGTACCTAGGATAGAGATCATCCTCACAAGGTAAACTAAAGCCCCTTGAAAGCATGATGATAAAGTAAATAATGTTCCATGTAATATGAAAATGATTTTTTACTGTGACATGTCTATTTTGTATGTATAAGCTCAAGAGAGTAGTAGACGCACTATCTTCAATTCATAAACTATAGTATACTACCAACAAAACAAACAGAAAGAGATAGCCTTGTAAAGTAACTTGAACTTGTTCAGAAAGAATGATAATAAAATGAAATGCTGGCCTGAGAGTTTTGGACATGCACTAATCATAGTTCCATGGAGTTTTGGAATGGAGGGACAGAGGGGCTATTTTTGTTAACACCGCTAGTTACTTGTTTGTGATTTTGTTCACTTGGTTGGATAAAAATAAAATCTCTAGTTCCCTTATGGGATATGTAGGCAGGACCAAAAAATTGATTCCCTGAGGTATAGGCAATGCAATCAAGTACCTCTAAAACCTTCCCTCCTCCCTGTACCCATATGGGTTCTGTTAGTTTTATGATCAGATGAAAAGCACAGAAATTTAATTCAAAATCAGACAATAACACTGCATATACCCTGGGAAAACCCTCCACTTGAGGGAGAAAAACCCAGCAACAATATATCACTTATCTATTGAATGTCAACAAGAATTGTCTCCTTTACAAGAGGCCAATATGAGGGCCAAATAGAAGCACCACAAACTGATGCAACACAGATACAAGATGATGTAATTCGCTGATTATAAACTCAGCCTTCCACAGAATATCAATCTGCTCTTCTACAGAATTCGCACTTGAGAACAATGAACCGAAATGAATATGAATGAATGAATGTCCACCAATGAAAGACCATCGAACATATATACAAGATGAGATAGAAGACGTGACCCTTCAAGGCATCATGTCGGCCTTCATTAAAGAATGTGTCCTTTCATTAAATTGTGTCCACAATATGCAAGAGGTCGGCGTCACCAATAATTGCATCTCTTCATAAATTCAAGCCTCTTTAATAATTAATTATTATTTAATATGGACGTGCCTCTTCATCAAATCGCAATCCCTATAAATTAAATAGCCAACGGCTATTATTTAATTTATTCAACAATGTAAAGGAGATCGGGCTAGAAGTGACACCCGATAACATCAACACTCCCTCTCAACTAGGGAGGATACTTCCAGCTGCATAAGACATATCACCTCATCATGATGTCAACCACAATGGCTACTCCCATATGTGGAAAGGATAGATATCACCTCATCATGATATTAACCATCATGGCTATTCCCATGGATGGTAAATGAGTACAAGTGCTCATCACTCAACGTGATGTCGTCACCTCATCATGACATTCACCATGGCTACTCCCAAAGGGTGAAAACACAAGTACAAGAAAATCATCATGGACGCTCTCTCATGATGTTGTCATGGAGTCACACACATGACATCCACCATGGCTACTCCCAGAGGGTGGAAACAAGGGCTTTCACCTCAAATCTCTCTCAAAGAGAAATGCGTTAACAAGGGCTTGCACCTCAAATCTCTCTCAAAGAGAAATGCATTAAAGAAGATCACTGATACTGAGACTCCTTCTCAGCTAGGGCTTCATTCTCCACCATACCAAGCTTGTCTCGAAAGTACACAAACTTTTTCCTGGAGAGAGGCTTAGTGAGAATGTTTGTCGTTTGCTCATCAGTGCTGATATACTTCAACTGGATTGCTTTCCTCAATACCATATCTCTAATATAATGGTATTTGATCTCAACATGTTTAGTTTTGTCATGAAACACAGGATTAACAGAAAGCTTCACACAGCTTTGGTTATCAACAATGAATGACAATAGGCTCCATTGATTGTCCAAACAATCTTGCAAGGAGCTTCTAAAGCCACACTGCTTCTCAGGCTGCCACACAAGCTGCAACATACTCGGCCTCAACTATACTCAGTGCCACTGAAGACTGCTTCTTGCTACACCAAGAGATCATCGTAGACCCCAAACTAAAACAACATCCAAAGGTGCTCTTCCGATCAGTGACACACCCTGCCCAATTAGATTCAGTATATCCATGTAACTGTAAGTCCACACAGAAGAATATCTCAAGCCATACCCAACTGTGCCACACAAGTATCTCAGGATATGCTTTGCTACAACTAGATGTATTTGCCTTGGTTCACACATGAACTAACTAAGTGCACTCACTGCATAGCAAATATCCGGTCTAGTATTGACTAGATACATCAATGATCCAATCAACTGCTTGTACATCGTGGAATCCACCAAATCTGAACTAGCTGCAACCTCTTTCAACTTATGCAAGTTGGTCTCCATAGGCGTAGACATGGATTTACAACCCATCATACCAAATCTCTTCAGAATATCAATGGTATACTTCCCTTGACTTAGAATCACCTTACCAGGCTTCTACCATACTTCTAAACCAAGGAAGTAGAGCATGAGACCAAGATCCTTCATTTCAAATTCAGAAGTAACTCCTTGCATTTGATAATGAGGTGATCTTCTCTAGTAAGAATTAAATCATCAACATAGAGAACCAAGATTAATGTTTCGCCATCAATTACCTTGACGTATAGGTTTGAATCAGCATCATTCTTGGAGAAACCCAAGCTCATTAGGTAACGATCAATCCTTTCGTACCAAACACGAGGAGCTTGCTTAAGGCCATACAAAGCCTTTTTCAACCTGCAAACATGAGACTCCTTCCCATGTACCTCAAAGCCATCAGGTTGCTCAATATATACCTCTTCCTCGATTACACCAGTCAGAAATATTGTCTTCACATCCATCTAGTGAATCTTCCATCCTTTAGATGCTGCAATAGCAATGATGGTCCTGACTGAAGTATATCGAGCAACTAGAGCAAAAGTTTCCTCATAGTCAACTCCCTCTTTCTGTGAGAATCCTCTAGCCACGAACCTAGCCTTGTACTTCTCGATGCTCCCATCAGCCGCATGCTTGATCTTGAAGAGCCACTTAGAAGAAACAACAAATTTTCCCTCAGGTCTAGGTACGATGTCCCAATCATCATTCTTGAGAATGGATTGATACTCTTCAGCCATAGCATCTCTCCAAACTTGCTGACTAGTAGCTTCCTCAACACTAGAAGGTTTTGACTCAATGATTTGACTCGTCAATGCAACATAGCTGGAAAACTTATGAGGTCTCTTACTTTCTCTGAAAGTTCCTCTCGGGGCTGCAAACCTTTATGCCTCCTGCATTGTTTGCCTGGCCCAAAGAGGTCTTTTTCTTCCAATCACAATATCTATAGGCCCATCAGTAGGCTCCAAGAGCTCAACTGGATCATTATCTTCTTTAGGTTTAGAAGCCTCCCTCTGAATCTCAGGTGCATGGTCAACTTCCATATCCTAAGGAGACTCTTCATTATCTATCTCCATGTGAGTGCCCTTGGATCTTCTAAATGCAACATCCTCTTCAAATGTGACATATGTACTGATCTCAATCAACTTCTGACCTGGAATGTAGATTTTGTAGGCTTTTGATGTCTCACTATAACCTACAAATATCCCCTTCTTGCCAGAAGGTTCCAACTTTGTCCTTTTATCCTTAAGTACATAAACATATACAGGACAACCAAAGATCCTCAAATGACTTACTTCTGGTTTCACCCCTGTGAATGCTTATTCGGGAGTCATGTTCTCCAAAATGCGGTGAGGGCTTCTATTCTGAACATAAACAATTGTTCTAGATGCTTCAGCCCAACGGAAGGTTTGTAGATCTTGGTCATGAATCATGGCTTTGGTTACTTCCACAATAGATTTGTTCTTCCTTTCAGCAACATCGTTCTGTTGAGGATTATAAGGGACACAAAACTCCCTCTTAATCCATGCTTCAATGCAAAAGTTACGGAAGCTACCAGAAATGTACTCTCCTCCGTTATCGAATCTCAAAACTTTGATCCTCTTCCCGAACAAGTTCTCTACCTAAGCTTTGAATTCTTTGAACCTCTCTAATACCTCCTCAGATTCTTTAGATTTCAAGAAATAAATCCAAGTCTTTCTAGAGTAGTCATCAATAAAAATAATGAAATACAAGAAACCACTCAAAGAAGCAACACACATTGGACCACATAAATTAGAATGAATAAAATCTAAAATACATTTGGATCTACTTTCACTACTGTGGAATGGACCTTTTGTATTCTTACCCAATGTGCAACCTCTGCAAGTGCCTTCATGCTCCTGGTTGAGTTTCAGAAGGCTTGAAACCATCTTCTCCATGGTAGGAAGTGCTCGAAAGTGAAGGTGAGCCAATCTTCTATGCCATAGTTTACACAAACTTGATGAATCATGCACCAACGCCTAAAGTGGATGAGTACGAAGTCTGTAGAGGCTCTCATGTCAAACTCCAATAACCCAAGCAGTCATGAAATTAGAGTTCTTCATCCATGCAAGAACTTAGCCTTCTGAAAATGCAACTTGGTACCCCTTGTCCTCCAAGGCTGAAATCAAGACAAGGTTTCGCTTGATGCCTGGAACAAATAGCACATCACTCAACTACAAGGAAATGTTGGAATCCAAGTGAAGAGAGGAGGTCTCAACTCCTTTCACAGAATAGCTAGCATCATCTACAATAATGACTTGTTCACTAGAATCTTTCTCCACCAAATCAATTAGATGCTCTCTAAATCCGGTAAAGTGGTGGGAGGCACCACTATCAATTAGCCAAGTATTATTATCGGTAGGCACACTGCTTGAAAGAGCTGAATAGAATAGGAAACCACCTAAATCCTTCTGCGGAGAGATCTCATCAACATCAGCAATGGAAGCTTGTTGTTTAGGCCTGGTTGGCCAATCCTTTGCATAGTGACCATACTTGTCACATCTAAAACATTGAACATGAGATAGATCCTTCTTCTTCTTGAATGCATGAACACCACCAGATCCCTTATCTCTATTCCTCTTGAAATATCCTTTCTTTCCATCTTTCTCTTTCTTCTTCGAGGATTGTGTAGCAAGAACATGAATGTCTTCATTAGTAGAGCTTTGACCAATACCTCTTGCAGCCAACCTAGACTCTTCATGAATACAATCCGCCCTCAAACAATCAAACTTTGGAAGTTTCGATCTCGCACTGATTCCTTGAATGTAAGACTCCCAAGATGAGGGAAGACCATTAAGAGCCAACATGGTCAAATGCTTGTCATCAACAATATGACCAATAGTAGAGAGCTGATCTCTCAACTCAGAAATCTTCATGAAGTAAGCAATGACAGATTCTCCTTTCACCATCTTGACATGATGAAGTTGTTGCTTTAATGCAAGAGCACGACTTGTGTTGTTGATCTCATACATCTCCTCCAAAGTCTTAAGCATCTCTCTTGTCGTCTTCAACTTGGAGATGATCGCAACAATATGATCCTTCACGGAATCAACTAACATCTTCTTCGCCTTAGTATCTTTCTTCTTCCATTGAACCTTTTTTTCCTCATCAGTAGGCTCGGGGACTTTGCTCTCCACGAACTCAACTAATTCATTTTCCTCCAAGGCGAGCATAACTTTGAATCTCCAAGATGTGAAATTTGTTACTCCCTCAAGTCTGTCCTCAATCTTGAGTCCGTTCACCATCTTGATGAATAGATAGATGTGATCAAAGATGAGAAAGAGAATAAAGAGTATCACTGCTTGACTAAATCTGATCAAGATCTTCCTTATACCCGCTCTGATACCATGTAAGTTTTATGATCAGATGTAAAGCACAGAAATTTAATTCAAAATCAGACAATAACACAGCATATACCCTGGGAAAACCCTCCACTTGAGGGAGAAAAACCCAGCAACAATATATCACTTATATATTTAATGTCAACAAGAATTGTCTCCTTTACAAGAGGCCAATATGAGGGCCAAATAGATGCACCACAAACTAATGCAACACAGATACAAGATGATGTAATTTGCTGATTATAAACTCAGCCTTCCACAGAATATCAATCTGCTCTTCTACAGAATTCGCACTTGAGAACGATGAACCGAAATGAATATGAATGAATCAATGTCCACCAATGAAAGACCATCGAACATATATACAAGATGAGATAGAAGACGTGACCCTTCAAGGCATCATGTTGGCCTTCATAAAACAATGTGTCCTTTCATTAAATCGCGTCCACAATATGCAAGAGGTTGGCCTCACCAATAATTGTGTCTCTTCATAAATTCGAGCCTCTTTAATAATTAATTATTATTTAATATGAAGGACGTGCCTCTTCATCAAATTGCAATCTCTATAAATTAAATAGCCAACGGCTATTATTTAATTTATTCAACAATGTAAAGGAGATCGAGCTGGAAGTGACACCCGATGCTGCACAATTACATCAACAAGTTCAGTTCAAGTCCGAGGGTTGAGCTGATCAGCATAGGGTCCCTCCGAGGCACCTTAGGTTCCCTATGGGTCATTTTGTGAAGAACCCAAAGGAAACGTAGGGTGCCTGAGAGGGACCATGGGCAACTAGGCCAAAACCAAGCGAACCCAAGGGTGCCCCAAAAAAAATAGAAAAAAATACATCTTTTTAAAACATTTTTATAAACAAAAAAGTGCCTATGTACCTAATTTCACCCTTAAGTGATAAAATTGTGAAGATGGCATGTGTCATGAAGGTTTGTGTGATTTTAAAGGTCTGAATTTGGTCTTGGTGGCGGGGGCTCTACCCCTCAACCTTGCCCTACATTGCGACAAGAAGCACACCAAGGGTGCTGCCCCTCAACCCCATTGGTGTCTCCACTCACAAACACCCACTAGTTATTAGGATCTCTTGCCATGTAAGAAACTTGATTACAATGTGGCGGTGACAAGGAATTGTGATCTAACTCTAGAATGTGTTGACTTAGATGTTATTGTTGCACAACTTGCTAGAAATCTCTTTACATGAGGTAGCTTGTATAGTACATGGCTAGTGTAAGTGGCATTGTAACTCATTGTGGTTCAAGAGAGATTGAACCAAATGTTGACATTGATGCTTTTGACGAAGAGCAATATGAAGATTATTATATATTGATTGTAACTTTCATTGTGTATTGACTTTGACAAATCACTGAATTATGAATTTATGAGTATTTTCATTTTTGCAAATTATGAGATATTTAATATTTTGTTTATTGGCAATTATGAGTATCATAGTTTTATATTAAATATATATTTATATATCCAACCCCGTACCCATACCCAAGGAAAAATGTTACATCCCAAATTGTGAAGCTACTATTTACCTTTAATAGATAGGGTAAATGTGAATATAGTGTGAATTTTGGAGATGAATTAATGATGCTTGTACCTTGTTTTCAATATGAATGTTATCTCAGTTGATGTTATTCATGGTAAAATATTGCATAAGGAGGTTAATGAATCATATATACTGCTATTGTTGTGAGCATTTGATTGCCGTGAATTTATGACGGTGGATGCAGGTATGAGGACCGTTCCTCCAAGCAGAGGAGAAATATCACTCAGGAGAGGAGCTTGGTCAGGTAAACAGTAACAAGAACCATTTGAGCATACACACATCATGAAGGGTATAGAGGAACCAAGTTAGATAAATTAGTCTTGATAAGTCATCCATAGGCTTTAGGAGTTTGATTTACTTCTTTGTGCTTTGTGAGTAATGATTGTTTAATGTCAGACTTACTATACTGTGACCCCTTGTATGAATGATGTGAAAGATATGTGTTCAATGTTGAGTGGGTACGTATACACATGTATACATTGTGTACACGTATCTATATGTATAGACATATCGATACATACATACGTTAAGTAGATGGATATGCTCATACGCATGTGTCGACATGTATATACGCATTCATACTTATACACAAGAGTATATATGGTTATACACATGTATATACGTACACACCCCGCCTAATATCTATGGTGAAAATAATATTTTAATATTATTGTCTAGGAAATTTACATATATATGTATGTATAAATGTATATATCAATAATGTGATTATATTTTATGATATATACATAAATACATGATGTTCCAGGGGTTTGGGGAGGGGAGGGGACTGGCAGGGGGCGTGTTTGGGGCACGGGTCTAAATTTGGGGGCGGAGGGGGGGGCAGGGGGCGAGGGTGCTGAAATACATATAGTATTTGAAAAAATAGTTATAAAAAGATGTATAAGTATAAGAATTATACATCGTGGAGACAACTAGGAGTCCCCTAGATGTCTTGAGGACACCCCAACATCCTCAAAGTCCTAGCAGCGTCTTGGAGACAACAACATTGGTGGTGGGATGGTGGCGCTGGTGGTGGGCTGGTGGGGGGACGTCCCCCCAAGTCCCCAAGTCTCGGCGTTTCCGTCTAGGAAAAGCGAGGTTTTTTGGGGGCGTCCCTACATAAATACATGTGTAAATATATATATATTTATATACTTTATAAAGTATAAAATATTATATTTATACACAAGAGTATATATGGTTATACACATGTATATACGTACACACCCCGCCTAATATCTATGGTGAAAATAATATTTTAATATTATTGTCTAGGAAATTTACATATATATGTATGTATAAATGTATATATCAATAATGTGATTATATTTTATGATATATACATAAATACATGTGTAAATATATATATATTTATATACTTTATAAAGTATAAAATATTAATATTAAGGTAATATATGCATATATATAAATATATATATATATATATATACATTACGATGGTAATGTCGAAAATATATATATATATATATATATATATAAATATATTAATACTTCATAAAATACATATATTATAAAATATATAAATATACATTATTAAATATTTAAAGTGAAAATATTTATAAACTCCAAAGTCAAAATATTTGTAAATATTTAAATGAATAAATATTGAACTCAAAAATAATAAAGTTAAAAGATTTAAATCTTTTAACATATGCAGATTTATTAAAGTGGATTAATAATAGAAGATAGTCGCTAGTCTTGAGCAAAATATCAAACTTCATAAAGTATTGAACCTTTTATGAATCAAATATTGGATGTAAACATTTGAAAAATAAACAAAACTCAGTTGAGAGTTTTCACGTGAAAATGAAGAAAGCTTCAACGCAGCAAAAATGGAGGAAACTTTCAAAACTGGAAACTAGGGAATGCCAACCAATGTTTTTGTGTTGTAACAAGCTGAGGCTTGACAAAATCGCAGCAAAATGAGTCATTTATGTGTATGCGCCAGGCAAAGACGTTTTACTTGTAGGTGGCGATTTCTGAGATTAAAGTTGAATTTTTCTGCAATTGCTAGCTCCATGAAGGTCGATTCACTCCTTTTTGAAGTGACATAGGGTTTAGTTGCTTGCCAAGTGACATTTGACTGGGTATATGTGCCTTGTTGTCATTCTACATGCCCAAAATGAAGGAAATAGTTGCAATTACGGGCCTATAAATACTTGCCCAGCCATTCATTGAAAAATATGCTTGTGCAATTTGTCCTTTGCGAATTTGAGAGCTTTCTTGCCCAATTTCCAAGCTGCTGTGTTGTTTTCTATTGCTGCAATTCATCATTTTGCTGAGAGTGTGAGAATTAGAAACTTTATCAGCTGCAGATAATTGACTGTGCTAAATCCCTTTTAGAATAGTAAATTAACAACTTCTAATAGAGAAGTGTTAATTAAGAAGAGTGATTTGAAGGAGTCATCTACATTGAAAGAGAGTTATTTGCAAAGCAGCCATCTCCAATTTGGGAATTCTGGAAGTTGCTGACGGAGCAGTGCTGGGAAAAGAGCTCATTATAACAGGCATGATATCTAATTTAATACAATTCTTGTTTGAAATGCTGCATTCTCATATTCTTGTGTTGATGATTTCCATTAACTCATGGAGAATTAGAAATGTCTTGATAAACTTTCTTTGCATTTAAGGGCAAATGAGTGAGGGAATTCATTGTATTTAAAGGGCAAATGTATAAGGGAAATCATTACAATTAGGGGTGAATGCATAAGGGAATTCAATGCATTTTAATGCTAGATGAAATGAAGGAATTAAGGATAAAGGCGTTGTAAAAAGGGGATCAAGTGTTTAAGGAGCTTAAGGAATTAGCTTAACTTATCTTGCATTAAAGGGAAGTAGTGGAAAAGAAATTAAGGGATTGGTTTATTTGTTTAACATAAAGGGGAAAATTTATGAAAAAGAGATAAGGGGGGATTTAAAATGCATGTTAGTATGAAACTGCATATTCTGTATGATCTCCATAAGAAGAGAACACTGTTGGCATGGATATTATTTGCTAAAAGCCTGATTGCTTTTAGAAAAGAGAATTGAAGCATTAGAGCCGCTTTTATAAGGTGTTTTTAAGTACTCCACGATAGGAGAAAGAACTTGACAGAGGAATTCAGCAACATTATATAAAGTATAACATAAGTATTTAATTATACTAGCTATCCTGAGCATGGGATGTTTTATGTTTGTTGTTGATACATAGGAAATGAAATGTTGCATTCTAGTTGTAATCTGCATTAATTGTATGATCTCCATATAAGGAGAGTATTGCTGCAATAGTAACTATATACTAGAACCGAAATGAGGACAAGAGTCAAGTAAATTCTATCGGCTTAAGTTATTAGGTTAACTAAGGTAAGCCTAGGTTACTCCTAGGATAAAGATTTCCAATATAGGGGTAATAGGTGAATTACTTGTTATGTTGTTTCATTTCTAGCAGTTAGAATGATGTAGGAAGTCTAGGGTGAATGATTACCCAATGAAGGACATAACCTACGCGTAGTGTAAGATAGCCTTAAGTCAAATCGGCCCTGAGTAGTGTATATGATAGAAGACTCTCTCAGTCGTTTATTGAACAAACTCTTTGATCAAAGTAGGGTAATGTACCTACATCCTCTTAGATCGGGCGATGTTTACACTGTCAGTTCATTGTGATCCTTGTACTACTTTGAGATTGTGAAATAGCAAGGTTCTAGTTGTGTAGGACACAGCACTATGCTCAGTTGGTAATCGTTAAAGGATACCCTACCAATCTCTTCGACGAAGGGAGGGCCATCTATTGAATAATGGATGTGCAGGGGACCGCATTATAAGTCTGTGGTTGGCGGAAAAGTGCCCGAGTGATGTTTCTCCTCCATAGCAAGCGGCCAATGTACCAAGATTTGAAAGGAAAAGAATGTTGGACCTTCTTACTACTATTTGTTCTAAAGCTCATTGGAGCCATGTTAGTGAGGTATGTATTCTTGTTTCATGTACTTGTGAAGTTATTATATTGAAATGGAATCTTTAAGTAAATTGATATGGCAACTGGTTCATGTTTTATCAATAAAGAAAAGGAAAAATTTTATAACAATGTCATGTTAACATGTTTATTTACTTGTAGGATGTAAATTAAGAAAAAAATTATTTTACCCATAGATGAAAAAATCGCCATTAACTCGCATAAATCGCGAGTAACCGCGTGTCAACCAGCTGGGCGAGTAAATCGCTTAAAAACTCGCAGCCGGGTAATAACAAAAACACGCGGCAATTTTTTCACAAAAAAACGCAAAAAATTGCGAGTTTTTTCGTAAAACGTGGCCAAAGAAACATGTTTATTTTTAATCCTAATTTTTTCACTTTGAAAACGAAAATCATTTTTCATTACATTCATTTCGCGCGACCAAGGCTAAGTAAAAACGACAGGGCTGAGTAAAAACGACAGCGGATGGAGTGAAAACAAGGGCAAAGGAAAAACGCGACGGCGGACAGAGTAAAAACGAGGGCGGCGGCGAAAGAAAAATCCTTTGTTCCACTTCCAGCTCCAGGTAAACCCGCGCGACTATGGACTGTAAAAATTTATTTCAAGTTCTCTTATTTTTTAATATTATTAAGTTTATCTATTAAATTTTAATGAAAAAAATCTACTAAATTTCAATTCGTAAAAATACTTTGAGTTTGAAACAATTAATAATGAAAAATATTTGTTTCAAAATTCAAATAATAATAATGAAACAAATTTATAATAAATTTTAATGAAACAAATTTATCATAAATATTAATGAAACAAATCTATAATAATTCTTTTCATTTTTTTTCTAAAATTTATAATAATTAATAATATTTTATATTCAATATTGTATAAATTTTAACAATTTCTTTAAATTTTAGTTAATTTATTTTTATGTTATAAATTTATAATAATTTTTATTTTTAATATTTTATATTGTATAAATTTATAATAAATTTTAATATGCTATATTATATAAATTTTAAGAATATGTTTAAATTTTAATAAATATTTTTCAAATTATTTATTCCTTATTTAAATATTTTTATTGAAAGGAAAACAACATTATTAAAATTTAAAATTACATCTAAAATTTTAATATGTTTAAATTTAAAACATTATTAAAAATTAAATTTACATTTAAATTTTTTTTTATCATAACAAGTAAACATTATATTTTTAAATTATTTGAAAATGATTTAAACTTATATACTTATAGACTTCAGTTAAAACTTAAAATTTTGATAATGCTCGAGCCTATACAGAAATTTGAATATGAATTTGATAATCATTCATGTTTATAGTTTCTCTTCAAAATCAATGCTCAAGCCTATACAAAAATTTGAATATGAATTTGATAATCATTCATGTTTATAGTTTCTCTTCAAAATCAACTGCTGCATGCTGATTTATTCAACTTCACTTTTTATCTCTTAAAGTTTATCTTGTCTCTTTTTTGCTAGGTCTCTTGCTAAAAGAATATGGCTTCTACAAGTAAAAAGAGTGGTGGCAAACCAAGAGATCCTTTCTGGAAACATGGAACACCAGGTGCAACACGAGGAGAGGTTATGTGCAACCATTGCCTTGAGACTTATTCTGGTGGCATAAACCGGCTGAAATACCACCTTGCACGAATCGTTTGTCGAGATGTTGTACCATGTAAAGAGGCAACTGAAGAAGTTGAGATGGAGGCCAAAACACTCCTTGCAACATATGACGAAAGGAAAGAAAGTAAAAAGAGAGCAGCAAAGGCAATGGCAGCCCCATATGCAGATTTCAGTTCTACAGGGTCACAAAGGGCTATGGGAAGCTCTTCTCTTGGGCCACGGATACGAGGATTAGGATCTGGAAGTGTGGGCAGCATCGCTTCTGGTTTTTTTGTTCCAGGTAATACTCCTGGTGCAACACCTTCATTGGAAGGTACTTCTTGGAATAGAGAGTTGCAAAATGAGGCAAAGTTGGCATGTGCTAAATTTTGGTACTACAACAATATTCCATTCAATGTTGCTTCTAGTCCTTATTGGGAAGAGTTGGTCACTGTATTGACTGTGGCGGGTAAGGGGTTCAAGGCCCCAAGTCGTTATGAGTTGAGTGGGCCATTATTGCAGAATGAAGTCCAAAACACACACAACCTAGTGGAGGAACAGAGGAGAAATTGGGAAAAGAATGGCTGTACCATTATATCTGATAAGTGGACAGATGGCAGAAATAGGACACTCATCAACTTTCTAGTGGCTTCAGGGGGACAATTGGTATTTCTAAAATCAGTTGATGCCTCCAATGAAACAAAAAATGCAGAGACCTTGTGCAATATGTTGGATGAGGTGGTGATGGAAGTGGGAGTTCAAAATGTAATTCAAATTGTGACCGACAATGCAGCTGCATATGTGGCAGCCGGTAAACTTCTAATGGCGAGGCATCCTACATTATTTTGGAGCCCTTGTGCTGCCCACTGTCTTGACTTGCTCCTTGAGGACATAGGGAAAATAAGTTGGGTGAAGAATGTGGTTGAAGATGGAAGGAATATCACAAAGTACATCTACAATCACACATGGGTCCTAAGTCTCATGAGAGAGCACACCGATGGTAAGGATCTCGTGCGATCAAGAGTCACACGCTTTGCCACCAATTTCCTCACCTTGCAAAGCATTTTAGCTACATTGCCCAACCTCAAGCGCATGTTTGTGAGTGAAAAATGGCTTGAGAGTCCTTATTCCAAGAAGCCTGAAGCAGATAAGGTCAAGAAGACCATTTTTTATGATAGATTTGCCAAACAAATGGAGGAGATCATCAAAGTAAGTTTTCAAACATTTATTGATGATTTATTTTATTTCTTTATAATATTATAGCTTGCTGATTTTGTTAATTTTTTTATATTTTAGGTGTCAGAACCGTTGGTTAGAGTTCTACGATTGGTGGATGGGGATAAAAGCCCCATGGGGTATCTATATGAGGCCATGGATAAGGCCAAAGAGGCAATTCAACATTTATATGGGTCAAACAAGACCAAATATGAACCCATATGGCGCATAATAGATCGGAGGTGGAACCGACAACTCCACCAACATATTCATGCTGCTGCCTACTTTTTGAACCCCAAGTTTTATTTCTCTCCTACTTTCAGAGCAGATGCAGAGGTTAAAGTTGGCCTCAATACATGTATTGAAAGATTGGTTAGTAGTGATGACCTTTGAGATCTCATACTTGATGAGATACAAAGCTATAAGAGGGCCGAAGGGCCATTGTTTTCTTCCAAGGATTGCATTCGTAGGAGAGACTCTACAGCTAGGTAACAAATTTATGTGTTTAATATTATTTTACTATTTATGACATTATGTTAATGATTAAGTTTATTAAATCCTTACTAAGATATAAATGGTTATCATTGCAGATTTGTGGTGGGAAGATTATGGTGCCACAACGCCTAATCTTCAAAAGGTTGCCATTCGTATTTTATCTCAGCCTTGTAGTGCATCTGGTTGTGAGCGCAACTGGGGTGTCTTTGAGGCCATTCATACAAAGAAGCGCAATCGGTTGACTCAAAAGCGCTTGAATGACCTTGTCTACGTGCGCTACAACCTTCGGTTGCATGAGAAGAAGGTACAAGGGTTGAGTTCACATGAAGCACTTGACCTTGATGACATTGATCCATACTCAGATTGGGTTGCTGAGCCTGATGAGGTCAATGTGGAACCATGGATAAGTGATGATGAGTTCGCTGAGATGGAGAGGGAGGTAGATGTAGCTGAATGGGAAGCAGAGGTGGCAGCCTATGAGGAAGAAGGCGAGCTTGGTCAACCAATAGAGGTTGTTTCTTCACACACACAATTTGATCCTATCCCTATGGATGAGGCACCTGTTGGGGCACCTGTTGAGGCTTCTATTGAGGACATTGCACCTATACCATCTACTTCAGTACCACCCACACAGCAGCGACAAAAACTTTTGAGTTTCAGTCGTAGAAGAAATTTAGGATAGATATTTTTTATTGATACTGAAACTTGAAGTTGATATGTATTGAGAAGTCGAACTTGTTTTTTGGTCTATGATACATTGATGATTGATACGTATTAAGGTTTTAAACTCTAATTTTGATTTATAGATGATGAAATCAGTAAATACATTGATGATTGATATGTATTAAACTCTAATTTTGATTTATATATGATAAAATCAGTAATATGTTCTAAAAATTCAGTTTATATGTGTGGTTTTTAAGAATATTTTAAAAAATTGTGTATTTTCAAATGTTCGATAAATTTGCCGAGTTATTGCCGAGTTTTTCCCCGAGTTTTTGCCGAGTCCCGAGTTTTTAAAATTTTTGGGTCTGCCGAGTTATTGCCGAGTCCGAGTTTTTCAACTATGATTTTACCGAAGGATCAGGTCGTTACAAAAAAAATTGGTGTACACAATACCCATACTCACACTCGTACCAATACTGATAACTTCGGGCATAGGTTGTGATATAGTGAGCTTAACCCATTTAACAAGATCATTGAGACTATGACAATGAATTGTTGCTATTGCAAGAGGTTGGGACTTCTAAAATTGAAGTAAATATGTTAAAAGCTTTGTAAGAGTTAAAATATATGATTTATACATATTTTATTGAAACCCTTATTTGTTTAGTATTAGATTTAATATAGATGATTTTATATAAGGCTATAGTTGTTTTGTAAATTATAGTTTGGAATATGGATGTAATTAACACATTAATTATGATTCACACACTCTTATTTATGGTATTAAATTATTAATAAGTTGTGAGTGATGACACCAATTAAACTATTAAAGTGTGTTTCTCTATTCACTAGGAAATATTATACATATTAATATATTGGTCATATTGTCATTTTATATATATTATAGTGGTCGACTATATCAAACTAGTTAAAATATTATTATGGGTGATAAATATAATTAGGAAGGATAGATCATATAAAGCATTGGCTTAGTTACCAACTAACCTAATTTCAAACGACAATATATATAAATTTCAATCACTAACTTGAGTTGCAATTATTTTTACATATATAATAATAATGATAATAGAATAGTGAATAATTGGTGTACTATAACATAATTGTTAAAGCCTTATTAGAGTAGTCATTAAATGTCTTGCTTGGTCAATGCATGTTCCATAAAATTATAAAATGGAAAACATTGAAACAAGAAATAAATTCCATATCCTTGGATAAGATTTAAAGACCACTAAATGGCTCATTCTTTCTCCCTCTTATTGAATTTACTGACGAATTAAACATCAATTATGTTTTCTCTATTGTACCTCTTAAACAAACTCTAAGTGATAGCATAGGTTCCTATTTGTTATCAATCGTATTGATTAAATGCATTGCTCTCTTTCCTTATCACTTATTAAATTGAACAAAGGGTAGTATAGGTCTCACTGTTTAATAGATGCTTACACCTTTTAAAAAGGGTTAGAAATGTTTGTTTATGGCTGCTTACATTCTTATGCATATTTTGTAATGCCCCCTTGTTAAACTTATTTAAAACATAGGAGTACAAGTTAGGACATATGATTTATTTTACCAACACATCATTTTATTTATGCAAATTTGCCTTGAAGACCGGTATACATCATGTATTATCAATAAAGCACATAATTACTTGTTAAAGATTAGATCATTTCAAATTGCACATTTTAAGAATAAAACAAATAAATGCATTATCATCTAGAACATTAACTATCATGATCAGATATGACTTATTACTCCCAAGCGGAATAGATCTTCGCCTCATTCCTCTTCCTAACCTCGTTGGATGGAAGATTTACTGTGCCAAGGGCGCGTGCACGATCTCGAGTTGGACACCCTCAAGGTTTATTACCCGTCTTGGGCTCCGTCCAACATTCGACCGATTTACTCACCTTTCCCTCCACACTCCCTATCCTCATTGAGCGTTAGCGAAAGGGAATTTTGGCCCTAAGTCTATTCTCGTAGTAGTAAAGTCATAACAGCATTCACTTATCCTATTGAATTCACAAATCATCACAGATTAGAACATTCACTGATATTGATGCTAATAAGATATGAGTTAGGTACTACACTGTAACCTACTAACAGAGGAACTAGAATTCGATTATATAAACCTCAATGTTATATCAGTTGGTTGAGGGTACTTACCTTTGATCGTCGTGCTAACTAGACTTCTTCTAGACTTATTTCCCTATCTTCTTTCTTCCACACAATGATGATAGTACCCTTCCCTTTGTGGTACAAATATGTAATGACCCCTTTCTAGTGAGAGCGTTTAAACCTGTATCTTTCACTCAAAGTGTTCTCGGAAAGACATTAGAAATGTTAAAGATCAGTAAGTTTCAGTGATGGCATCTAATAAGGTCAAGACAATATAAATATTTCATTTTCTTGTCAATGGATTATTCATTTCCGCCTTATCACACTTATGAATGGCCCTTCTATATAAATTCATTAGCACATTAGATAGACATTAAACGTCTATCAAGATTTCAGAGATGATATTCTACTATACCATTTATCATAATAGAGTCATTATTACTTATTATTGGATAACCACAATTAATATATTATTTGTATAATTTGTATGGTCCCCCCCTTCTATGAGGTGTTTATAAGTCTCTATACTCAACCATTACCAAAATATATTTAACAACATTTGAATTAAATATATTCAGAACCTCTTATGTCTAATATATTTATATTTATCTCAGGTATATAAATATTAATACCAACCTTCACTAAATTATCATTCATTCCTTCCATGATTAGTCTTCCACATAATTTACCATTATTTATTTAATTCAAAAACCACTTACCTTTTGCCCTAGTCGGGTCTACAAATACTCTCCTAGGCACGTCTAACGCACGATGTACTTTAATTGTTGAGTAGATGCATGATCCAGCTAGAGGATACGATTCTTGCTAGGAGCTTGATTACCTGCTCAGAATTAGTCTCTAGAAGAAGACGTCTTTTCCATAACCGACCACTGCCCTCAGAATATAAATCAACCCTTCAAAGTCTTAGAGCCACGACTTGATGCATTTTGTCTTCTTCAATGACGTCACACAAAATACCTCGTCTCTTCTCAAGGGCAATAAAAGAGATATAAGATTACTATATGCGGTAGCCAAAATGATCGACTTTGACCTTACAGTTTGTCTTTTCCCGTCAAAAAAATTTATCTTCTTGTTGAGTCTTCAACTACGTCTTTGTCTTATGCCTTTATTGATTCTTTATTTCATAGGAGAATTCACACTGTATTTTCCTTTTTAATCTGGTCGTTCCCCCATTCTGACTTGTCTTTCCCTCTTATTTATTCGCCCATTTTCTGAAGGCCATGTCCTTTAATAAATTGTTGCTTTGTTTGGTAATTATCATTTTATGTTCATTAATTTATAATTATATATATTTTATATTTGAAAGCTTATAATATTTTCTTTCAATTAATGGTGTTCATAAATGTTAATTCATATTATATTATAATTATAATAATGTTTGATCTGAGATTTTTTATATTTATATTTATAATTTTTTGATATTTATAATTGTAATTACTCATGTCTTTTTGTATTTTATTTGTCTTGTTTCAAAAGCCTTATATCCCAATGCTACCATAACAGGGGACATGACATATTTAGCATTTTCTTACACTTCATTTGATCATAATTGCTGAGTAGAATAGTGTATCTGCATCTTTTGGTCAATGACTTGAGAGGGTAAGCAAAATGCTATTTTCCTGTATAGAGCACCTTAGTAGGGTGATTGTCCTAGGGATGCCACCTTCCCTAAGCATGTATGCATTAATGCTATTGCATTCTAGGAATCTCCCATCCTTGTGTAGAGTGTGTTCCATGGGGAAGCACACCCCTATGCACTATCACGTTATTGTTATCCTCTACTCCTCGTACATTGTATATTGCAACTAAGTGGTGCTTTATGTGCTTTTCAAAAACTAAAAAGTCTCATGTGTTTTTTCTTTTACAAAGTTATGGGCATTACACTTGGTATAAGAACCAAGTTGCAACACTAGGGACTCTAGGGATCATTAATTGAGTCTTGCTTCTTGTTTGTGTTAATATATTGTGTGCTAGAGGTGTCACTATTTCATCTTAGTATTTTTATACTTCTATGTGACTATACTATTACCTAGTAAAATTAAAAGGATGGCGCTTGAAGGCATTAACCTTACATGTTTACTCATGTATGTCTCATGTTGGCAGGCCTATAACTAACACTTTTGGCTTCTTTGGGGGATTTTAGAGGGGACACTTAGTTGTTGAGTGGCACTTTATAGCTAATTATAGAGAAGGGGGATTCACTACTCATGAGTCTCTTTATTCTCAAGAGAATCTCAAGGGACGAACTGCCCTAAACTACCTCAAGGAACAAAGCAAGAGTTTTAGAATTAGAAAGAGCAGGTCACAAAGGTTTTCTGGACAAACTAATGAATTCTCGATCAAAGGACAACAGCACAGCGCGCTGGAGTCCAAAGGCACACTGGCATCTTGTACGGACTGAAAACCGAGAATGTTGCAAAAAGGAGCAAAGTGTCTACTTCTATTTTGACTACTGGAAACTCTAAGAATGGGGGAAAGTAACAGATTGTAATAGAACTGAAATAAAGTGAAGTACAAATGATAAAGTAAGAGAATAAGAGGTAGAAACTGCTAACAACAACCCAAGTAATGAAGCCTCCAGCAAGGAAATATCTTCAATACCTATGTACATAAGATTGAGAGAAAATGTTGGGGTAGTATAAGGGTTTGCCTCAGTCAAACCCCTATTTTGGTGTTCCCACCTCCACGGACAGTCGAATAGATAGAGAAAGTGAACAAAGTAAGTAAATATGAAGTGATAAAAGCAAACCCTGCTCAAGGAGGAGAACCTGTATCATGAAATAGAGATGCAATTGATAGGGGATGTGAGAAATCCCAAGATGCTCGCAAGCACAAGATAAGGGAGATAGAGTTGCAAGAGCCAAGGGAGTTGCAAAGATCGCTATAAGAGCTTAAGAGTGTTGTTGTAGCAAGCTGTATGGAGCTATGCAAGCGAGATATCAAGACAAAAGGAAGAGAAAGAGACCAGAGCCAAAGCTAGAGAGGTCCTCAGAGAGAGCAAATGAAGTGAAAAGATAGCATTTAAAGAGAGTATAGGAGGGAAAAGAAGTTTCCCAAGTCATTACAAGGCGTCCCGAGTTGTTACCACCAACAAAATGAGGTGACAAGTGACAAACATGCTTGGAAACAATCGTTTGAATGTTGAAACGTCACAGGATGCTAACGTGGCGTGCTAGTGTCCAAACACATCACGGTACAAAACGACACAAACAGGAAAAGCACAAGGTTTGACTTGAAGCTAGCGCACGAAGGTGGCTGCAAAAAAGGGTTCTTGAGCATCTTGAGAGGGAAAAAGGCTGATGCAAGGGCTAAAATGAGCCTACACAAATGCTAGGGGAGTGGACACTAAAGTGGATACAAGAATATATGTGAAATTGCAAGGGGTGCAATTTTACAACATTACATTTTGCCCCCACTTTAGCGGGCATCTGAATCTAGCTGTATGGAGCTATGCAAGCAAGATATCAAGACAAAAGGAAGAGGAATAGACCAGAGCCAAAGCTAGAGAGGTCCTCAAAGAGAGCAAATGAAGTGAAAAGATAGCATTTAAAGAGAGTATAGGAGGGAAAAGAAGCTTCCCAAGTCATTACAAGGCGTATCGGGCTCTTGCCGCCGACAAAAGAAGTTGACAAATGGCAAACATGCTCGGAAACAATCGTTTGAATGTTGAAACATCATAGGATGCTAACGTGGCGCGCTAGTGTCCAAACACATCACGGTACAAAACGACACGAATGGGAATAGCACAAGGTTCGATGCGAAGCTAGCGCACGAAAGTGGCTGCGAAAAAGGGTTCTTGAGCATCTTGAGAGGGAAAAAGGCTGATGCAAGGGCTAAAATGAACCTACACAAATGCTAGGGGAGTGGACACTAAAGTGGATACAAGAATATATGTGAAATTGCAAGGGGTGCAATTTTACAACATTACATTTTGCCCCCACTTTAGCAAGCATATGAACCTACACTAATATGTACGCTAAAGGAAGTCTACTAAAAATAAATAACATCATGATGCCAAAAGGATATTGTAGGGGAAGCAAACAACTCTTCGAACCAAGGAAGAATGCCCCCAGGCTAAAGACCTACAAAACCAATGCATTAGACATGAAAGACCTACACAAGACAACAATGTTAGAACATGAAAAGCCATTACACCATGGGGTTAGAACATATAAAAACACATACACACAGGCACACAACAAACTAAAAGATTTGAGTTAGCAAAGCGAAAGAGACCTCGATGTAAAAGGTCGTCTCAGTACTATGCATTGTCCCCAAATTAAAAAATAATACACATAAAAGAATTCTTAAACGAAGAGAAGAAGCTAAGGAGTGGTTGCTTCAAGAGAAGAATGCACCCAAAAGTTAGGGAAGCAACCAATGTCGAAGAGAGAAAGAGCATATACTCAAGATGAAGAAGATGCAGATCTTCGACCTGGTATATACAATTGAAAAGAGAATAGAGAAGAGAATTTAAGAACTAGAAAGGAATGAAAATTCCAAGAGAGATGGCTCCACAAGTACTCTCCTGGGGAGGGTTGAACAAATGTGCCAAAGGTTCGCAAACCTACAGACGGGTGAACAAAAGGCTCTGGAGGTACTCTCTCCTATAGAGTTGAACAAATTGCACCAGAGACCCGCAGACAAACAGTGAATAGATCCCGCAGGATGAAAGCGCTTTACAGGTCCTCAAACTTGCAAAGAAGGCACCCGAGGTACTCTCTCTTGAGGAAAGCCCGATGTAGGGGACTCTGCAGAGTCGGATTGGCCCTTACAGGTGCTCATTCTTGCAAGGATGATTGAAAAGCAGCTTCATAGGCACACCTGCAAAGCAACATGTTAATCTGCAGACTAAACATGTTAGGCAAGCTTGATGCAAAGCAGCTCTACAAGTTCTCGGTCTTGCAGAGCAAGACTAATTAGAAGAACATGTGGCTACTACAAGTTACGTTGCAAGACGGTCACAAAAAAGATAGGTCTAGTCGGCCTACCCCCGAGCTAGGTGCCAAGATACAAAACAAGTCTAGTTGGGCTGCCCCCAAGCTAGACACCAATGAATTCATTCAAGAGAAAAGCTTTCAAAGGGGGCCCTCGAGAACCCCTCAAAAGAAATGGGGGTCCACTCAAGCAACGCTTCATTTGAAAGGCATAGAAAAGAGAGGGGGTCCTTAAGAAGGACACACATCTCCAAAACAAGTTATCATTGCCCCCAACATACAAGGGAAGAGAACCATGCAAGATACTGGGAACGTACAGGATAGAGGTAGACCTCAATATCACTTGTTATTTAAAGAAGAGACAGGAGCATCAACAAATAAATGAGTGATGGCACCTGAATCAAGAAGTAGTTGTATTTTATCCTTCAAGGCCTTACATTCACTAGTGGAATGGCCAGGCACTCGATGGTATGCACAGAAAGAATGTTTTTCTTTATCATGCTTATGAAATTTCTTACATGTAGGAGAAGGAAGAGTAATCAAGTGGGCTTTTAGAAGCCTCAACAAAATACGCTCTTGCTCAGATAAAGAATTGAGCAGGAAGCAACACTTTCTCTTGTGGAGAAAAAGTTTGACTACTCACAAGAAGAAGGCACAAAGTCAACAGATAATGGTGGATGAATCAATCCGAGAGAACGGGGTTGATCAGAAATCATGTTGCCATTCAACCATGATTTTCGTTTAGATTGTTCATTCAAGCAACCAAGCCCCAAATTACGCTTACGAGGTGCACATTCTATAGGGACCTAAATGCCTTGTTCATTACGCCCACAACCTTTACGCACATAGCCATATTTAGAGACAAGCTTAAAGCCAAGGCCATAATGTGCTTGCAAATCTTGAGAAGGAGGAGGATCTTCATAGAGAGCGTTATTCCAACAATGGGGATCACACTCTTCTATAGGATTGCCATCATCCTTATTGACAGGACTGCCAGCATTAGCCTCTTTAACAGAAGTGTGATCATCTTCTTCGGAAGGAGGATCAACATTAAGAACATTACAATTATTGCTCACATTATCCCGCAATACAGAAGAATAATCATCTTTGATAGCGGGTGTGGATGATGTTATCGGAAGGTTTAAGTGGATCGGGTGGGTCAACTTTATATTCTCCATCGAAGGATTCTGTAAAGTCTCAAAAACCCCAATCATCACCAAGAAATGCATTCTTTTGAGAAGAGGTAGAAGGAGCCAACTTAATATTTCTTGCTTCAAAAGGAAATTCTTCAGGGACATCTGCCTCAAGAGTATCCTTTGTAGCAAGTACTATTGGAGTAGATGTCAACACATTGTAAGATACTAAAGTGATAAGAGTAGGCACAACCGAAGCCTGACCTACAGCTGCCATCTAGCATAAACGCATAGCCTCAAGGTCAGCCTTGAATGTGACTACTCGATTGTTACAAATGAACTTAATAGATTTATGTAAGGTAGACAAGACTGCACCCATAGCACGAATCCACAGTCTACCGAGGAGAAGATTATATGGTAGCTTTTCTAACATAACATATATGAGGGTGGGTACGATAACGGGTCCCAAACTCAAAGGCAAGACTATCGTGCCTAGGGCTTGTCGACCGACATTATTGAACCCACGAATGACAACAGAAGAAGCATTAAGAGAAGATGAATCGATATTAATCTTAGGCAATAGATCAATGCTACATACATTGAGTGTCAAACTGGCATCAACGAGAGTACGTCTAATGCCAATATTATTAATGTTAACTATAATCATCAGAGGATCTGCTTGCTTCTGCACTTCCGAAGGTGGGAGTTCTTGTGGATAGAATGTAATATTTGGAAAATCCACACGAATATGAGCTATCAACGCATTAACATCCGCCGGCCTAGTAGAAAAAGGCAAGAGGATCTTTTGCAAGGCTTCCTGAAGCATACCTTGGTAAACGGGAGCAGACTAAAGCAAGTCCCACAGTGAGATCTTAGCCGGAGTAACTCGAAGTTGCTTGACAAGATCATAATCACTGGGTGCTTTAGTTGTAGGTTTACTTGCTTGAAGAAGGCTTGGTTGTTTATTCATTATATTCTTATAAGTATGGGCTACCGCTCTATAAGAGGGAGCCATTGAAAGATCAAGAGAATCGCTATCAAATGAGACATCGTCAATAAAACAAATCCTTTTAGCAGAATGACTAGCTGGAGTCAGATAAATGGCCGGTCTCTTAGGCCTTTGAGGGGCAGTAGAGACATAGATTACATTTACAGATTCATCACAACTAGTGGAATAATTATTTGAAGAAATATGCTCAACATCTATCCTTGGAGGATCCGATGTGAGTGGAGCTTCATCATTTACTAATACATCATCTCTAAAAGAGAGTGCGTTGGAACAAGGATGGGACTCATCATTCACAAATGCAACATCTCTAGAAGAGAGTGAATTGGGATAAAGAAGAGATTCACTATTCACTAATGCATCATCTCTAGAAGAGAGTGCATTGGAATGAAGAGAAGGTAGAGTAATGTTAAGAAAAGTATCAATGATTTCATCCTCTTGAGCCAAAATATCCTTAGAAGGAATTTTAGGAGAGGGATCAACAAAGAATAATAAGAAAAGAGACAAGAACTCACTTTTACATGCTTGTAAGAGAACTCCTTGAAGCTTCTTAACAAAGCTGGAAAGAGATAGAAGGAAGAAAGAAAATACATTTTTGTTCGCGTTTCGATTAGCACCTCTCAAGTGCTTATTGGAAACAAACAGCTATTGCAAGTGTTTTAGTAACTGCTCCTTCGGATTATAGAGAGGAAGATCCCTTTTTGTTGATGTTATGCGTAAAAAAGTACAGTAGACTAAGGTTCCTATCTTTTTTACTCAGCGGCAAGACACAAGGGTGCACAAACACAATGTGCCATAGCTAAGCTTTTCTCTAGTTTCTGTAGATATTAACTACGACTAAACTAGCTTTTAATCTATCCTATCTCCCCAAGATAAACAGAGAATGAGGGCATAGAAGCGGGAATGGATGGTTGGATTACTTGGTCCGACCCTCTCGCCAAAATGAGTTTGAGGCTCTGAACTCTCAAATCTATGCTGGAATAAGGCTTTATGCAAGCAAACACTCTTTACAATAAGATGGATCTCAGACTTGCCAAGGAGGAGGAACCCCTATCTGAGGTATAGGCTGGGAAACAGCTTACTAGAAACAAGATACGATGCCTTGGCTAACAAGATTCCCGAGAAGGTGACGACACTTGTCCAAAGTGTAGGCTGAAAGACAATTCATTGAACAACATCAAACGATAACTGTCAATGACAAAATATCCAAGGAGGAACCTCTGTCCAAGGAGGAGATTGAAACAACAAGTTACAAACACAAAACATTGAAAGAACTGAAATATTTGGATCAAAATGCATGCACTTTCTGATTTTCTTCTTTTCTCAACGAGTTACAAAGAATTAGGACATGCAAAGGCATGAAATCATGCACCATTGCTCATCAAACCAATTAAATCTCATCCAAGAGTGAACAAATAAGCACTTTCAAACTTGTTGGCAACAATGGCGCAGCAATTTTGCGTAGTAAATAAAGGTTAACAAATAATGAGCCCAAGGCTCTTATTTATAGAACTCAAAGGAGTAGGCAACCCTAAAATCTCCTTGAGTTAACAATCAGTTCTTACCAATCAGCAAGATTTATTCCCATGTCTAAAAGTAGGTGAGCAAACAGTTAACTGGAAAACTACTTCAGTTAACTGAAACTAAACAAAGAGTCAACTGGAAAACTACTTCAGTTGACTGAAACTAAACTAAAGGTGAACTTTACTACAAAATGTTCCTCCAAAATAGACATCCACATTTAGTGGAGATCTAAGATCCACAAATTATGGAAGTCAAATTAGACATCCTCAATTAGTGGGATCTGACATGCATGATCTGTGGGACCCAGAGTTAAGTTGGAAAGGAGCATCAAGTTAACTCCAATCACAATTAATGCTACTTTGGAGGGTAGGACGTCCTTTTTGGGGGTGCTTTACACTTCATCTCCACTAGTCAACAGTGCCTCTATCCAGTCATTGACCTCTTCAACCTCTGGGCAATTAATGCTTTGCAAGATGATGGCATGGCGTTTTAGCATTTCTTCACCTGTCACAAGCTGCTGCTGATAGTCTATGTATTTGGTAGCTGCATCATCTAGCTTGGTAGACATGGCTACAACTTTGCTCAACTTGCAACCATCGGCGTCATCAAGAAATGTGCTAGGAATGAAATCCTAGAATTGTTTATGTACTATGCCTAGCTCAATGTAGGCACCTCCCTCATGCGAATAAAGGCAAGGGATGGATATTACCAACATTCTTGCGAAGTTGATAATACCTGCCACAATATGTCGGTACTCAATCAGTTCCACAAAATAGGCATCATAGGCTTTCACCTTGTATGCCAGTTGTTCTTTCCAAGCAAAGAGATGTTGCTTGTTCTCTATAGCGGTAACTGATTGGTGCGCCACTTGTACATCTGCGATTGTGACTTCATCCCCTAGCCTCTTTTCTGTTGTCTCTAGCTTTGACTGTTGGATCTTTGTGCTCTATCCCTCAACTGGTATAGTTTTGTCATTACGCACAGCCCTCTAACAACAAATTCCTCCACTTGATTTCTCAAGTGTTTTCCATATGAAATCAATTGATGATGGTTTTGCTCCGTGGGGAGGTCTAGCAATTCTTGTGGCAAAGCTAAGACGTTTGGGGTACCGTGCATTAGGGTAGATATGTACATCCTCAATTGCTGATTTTCAGCCTTTAAGTCTGCTTTGTCTCTTCCATCCTTAGCCATTCTCTCTTGAACACTCACCGAGGCAATTCCGAGAAGGTCTACCTCCACCTGACGGGTGGTCTTTCCAAGGTTGACCTTCAATAATGTGAAGTCCTCAACCTCTACCTCATGTATGTTTTTGTCCTCAGGTGGGGCAGCCGTCTCTATGATAAACGCATTATCTACATTCCTTCCTGCATGTACTTGCTTTCTTCAATTTTTTTGCTAGCATGTCTTGAGGGACATGGTCAAACTCTATGAAGTCAAGCTAGGACAGCCTTTCCCTCTTCCTTCCTAGGAGACCTTTAAGCCAGATTGAATCTTGACTAGCCTTGCTGGAAGGAGGAATGTTAGGCCCCTGAATGCCTGATGAATGAGACTGTGTTGTAGTGATGTCTCGCAGTAGAAAGTCCAAGCTGATGGGTGTTAAAAACTGAAGATCAGATTTAATGCACAGAAGATTAAAACAAAAATCAGACAAAATGACACAGCATGTACCCTGGGAAAACCCTCCACTTGAGGGAGAAAAACCCAGCAACAAAGATCTCTCTTATATATGATTCAACAGAGGCAATTTACAGATTACAATAATGGTCTGACACAGGACCGATATCTGATAATAACAAATTAATAACATCTAGATAGCACCTGGCAGAAGTTCGCTTGGCAATAATAGGTCTTCGCATTAAGCACTGGTAAATTCATTCATCACTGAACTGACTAATATCGCCGATCTCTTTACATTTGCAGTGAATGCACTTATCATTGACTGTGACGCACCTTTTTCATATCATATTCGCCCTTGATAATGACGAATTTCTCTTGATGACAATGATCGCTTCTCAAAACAATATTCGCACTTGACAGTGATTTATTCTCAGATGTATTCGCACTTTTCTGTTACCTGTTCTTAGAAGTATTCGCCCTTTTATAATGACGGACTTCTCTAGATTGCAGTTCTCTGCTATATTCGCCTTGACTGTGATCTGATCTCAGAAGTATTTGCACTTGTCTATATCGGACTGGGAGAGAGCTATCGAAGAATATGTCTATATATATGATGAACAGGCTTGAATTCGAATATATATCAATTCATTACATGTCGGCCTCAATACATTTCAAAATCCTTTTACAAATGTCGGCCTTTAATAAACATTTCTTAATGAAAGATAAATAACAAAAGAACTTTTTATGTCGGCCCAAAAAATAAATACAATTTGAATAGCCTATGGCTATCATTCAAATTTATTTATCACTGCGAAGCTGAGCTGGAAGGAGCTACCGAAGCTGTCACAACATTAACAATGGGGACTTGTGACTGTTGTGATGGTGGTGAAGGAGGTGGCTATGTCTCTATCACAGGCATTGTATCCGCTGCAACTGCTTCCATCATGGGCTTTGTATCTACGGTGATTATCTCAATCAATGGCTCGGCTGCAGCGGTTTCTACTATCTCAGGAATGTTTGTGGCTATCTCCACATACAACACCTATGCTCTTTCCCTTTGTGTGTCCTAACATCCGCATCCCTTTGGGAGGATTGCTCCACTGCTTTTGTCTGGGCTTCTTCCTTGAAGTGGAAGGTAGTGAAGATTGAACCGGTGGTGGCTCTGTTCGTGGAAGTACTACCTTCCTTGTCTTCTTTCTATCTAGGTAGAGTTGACTGTTTTTGACAACTCTACTCGTTCTTTCCTCTATAGATGTGTTTCCCTGCGCATACCAATCCACTCTTCCGAGTGGTTGTGAGTCTACTTGATTCATGAAGAATGACTTCCCCTTCATCATCAGATAGGCCCTCAATGTCTTCTGGCATAAAGTTAGCAATTTGTGGGAGCCTAAACCGGCTATAGTTCCTTCTTTGTACATCAAACTCATCATCACAATTGACCCAGTAATCTACCATTGAAGATTTGTGTGATGAGCATTGCTCAAGGTGCACTGCATAAAGGCTTCTTGGATCATACGACCTTCTCTCAACGAGATATTTGAGATTGAGCCTCACCGTTTATTGGCACATCAATTTGGCATCAGTCGTTGCTTTACATCTATAGAGTCCCATCTAGATAGGAAAGCTCGCAACTGGCTTCTTCTTAAGGCATAGGTGAGAGTGAACTTCGGCCAACTGTCGTAGGAACTCCATGAAAACTACCCTATCTGAAGGGTAGCATGGTATCATGGCGGGGTGACCATTGTATCCATACACGCGTATATAGGTGAAGATGGGGAATTGGATAAACCAATCCGCCCAGTCCACCATTGCCTCCTTGGCTGCTGGTGATATACGCATGTGCATCTCATGGTCGAGGTCTCATACGACATGCATAATGAAAAGATCACTTATCTGCTTGAAATGTCATTATGCTTGTGTAAACTCAAGACGCAGAAAGTATTCATGGACCTTCTACACACCTAAGGTTCCCATAGTGTTTAGTGTCCTGAACTCGCCTTGGAAGGCAATCAAGTATACAAGGTAGGAACACATGTGGAACCTATGAGCCTCTAGAAACCCGATAATTTGTTGGAGTGTGTCACTGATCAGGGTGGCCCAGTTGTAATGCTCTCTTTTGTTGATAATCTTGGCAATGATGTAGTACATCCACGACTGAAATTGGTTCCCATCTTCCTGTCCAGTGATCCTGTTCAAAAGAGTGATCAGCACTGCATACTCGTCTCGGAATTCTACTCGTCCAACCAATTTGGGCAAGTTGGACTTTTTCACTTTTAGCCATCTTTTTGCCATTATTCCTTGACATTTATCCTTTGCCACTTTGAATGCTCTTTTGGATTTTATCACTGATATGACCACATTGGTTGGGCATGGTGGAATAGCAGAGCATTTTTCAATGTCCTTTGGTTTAAAGCTTCAGATCACCCTCCCATCCACTAATCGGATTTCTCGTGTGGTAGGGTTGTAATGCTTAATGTAAGCAATTACAAACTCCACGTTTTGTAATGTGATGGGGATTGACGCAATCTCAAACAATCTGAATTCTTCTATGTTTTGTAGCGTGATTTGGTTCATGCCCTCCAAATCTTCTGAATCAACCACTGGGTTTACCTGATGCAAGTCTGTGTCAATTGTTTTCAGGAAATCATGTCACAAGACCGTTTTGGTCTTGTATTGTACCTAGGAGTACTGCATCCTAAAAAACTTAAAGATCAACTGTGCACACGACCCTGTTCTGACAATTTCTGAAAACCCCTAAAAATAGCATCTGTCGAGAAGTATTTTTCTGGGAAAAATCCAACACATGGGTTTTGTTCGTGCTTCAATGTTGAACAAACCCAGTTTATTAGATTTTTTATTTTGAGACTTTTTTGGAAAAACCACTAAAAATAGGGGGCAGCAAGTTTGTTGTTTCTAGAAAATTTGAAGAGATGGGTTTTATTGGAAAATTTGAAGAGAGCATACCCAGTTGGACAAATCTGTGGTAGCCTGTTGTTTTCTATGACATGCAAGAAATTTAAGACAGATTAGAGGAAGTAGATAAGAGGAAGATTGGAAGTTATTAGCTGCCTTCTTGTAAAACTTATCTTCGATTCAACGCCTAAGAAATTATGCTTTTGTGCCACTGATCTTCGAAAAATAATGAACAGTCAAAGCCCTCTATCAAATCTTGAAAAGACATCTTGGAGAGCAATTTGTTGTTTTTTGCCTTCAACCTACAAAATAAAATAATGAAATGGGACGCCTAGCTTGATTATATACCGATTCAAGTTGAAATCCATCAACTATGGGCGGCAACTCATGAGTGAAGCATGATTTAGCCTGATCTGGAGTTCTAAAAGCTGATTTCCACTAATTGTGGGATGTTTTGACCAAGTTTGCCTCCAAAATCTCTAACTCAAGTCAACAAATCCATCTTTGACTTTTTAGGCGTCCTTCTTGAGTGTTGGACACTTTTTTCATCATTTTTCATGCTAAAGTGCCTCCGTTCAATCCTTGCTCCCGATCATTCAGTTGATCTCCACCTGACGCTGACAGATTCACTACTATGATGGAACAACCCTGATCAAATGTGCCTGGGAGCTGAAAAGCTCAAAGACTAAATCTGATGCCTTCAAATCAGGAGCACCTTTCCTCAACAGAGCCGCTTTTGGCCTAAGACTTAGTCAATTTCTTGATTGTTCTTCAATTCTTATCATTTTGACCCCCTGTGTTATGATTCGAGATCATTGTTGACTGGTGAGTCTGACAATCTCGCTGAAACATGGGGTGGATAACCAGCTCAGTCCTAGAAAGGATGACTGGCATCTCAGCTCTTGAAAGTCAGTTTAGGTCCTTCAAAAGCAGGGGCAACCTTGGCTGACTTATGATTTTCATGTTGTCAACCTTCGAGAGTGGCCTCAGTTTGATCTCTGTTGTCAGGTGTCAGATTACCCTGTTATCTTTGTTGACAGTGTCGTTGAGATCGATCATAACAGAGAAGATCATCCTGGAGGTAACTAAGCTCATAAGCTACATCTGATTGCCCAAAAAGGTGGGCACCTTTCTTCAACAGGGACTCTTTTGACCAACACTTAGCCAATTTCTTGACATTCTTCATTCAACTTTCACCGTTAGGTGTTTATTGCTTGATCTCTGCTTCTGATTGCTTGACAGGCCCTGTGGACGCGCAGCTGGATTGATCATGAAGTTGAGAGAGTTAAGCAAATGCCGTGTATACAACAGTGGTTGGAAACCTCATCAAGTGCCTCAGATTCAAGGGCACCCCTGGTCATGAAGTTGAGAGAGAACTGAGCAAACGCCGTGTATACAACAGTGGTTGGAAACCTCATCAGGTGCCTTAGATTCAAGGGCGTCCTTGGCCAATAGGGGCGCTTTTGCCTTGTTATGCACTGATTTATCATTAATGTTGCATGCTATGACGATCAACCGTCGTTGTTGTTTGATCTATCTCACAGGCTGGCTGACAGGTTCGTTGCAAAGCTAGGTTGGAGCCAGAGAGATTTCATGAAGACAAGTCTTCTCAAGAACTAACATCTGGGACACCTTGTTCAAGGGCGCCTTTTCTCAGTAAGGGCATCTTTTTTCATGTTAGACTGTCATTTGGGATGGTTCTTGCTTCCAGCGTCTTCATGCTCCGTTGACGTTTGTCGGTGATCTTTGAATCAGATGGTCTCGCTGAATGATGCATTGGAAATCCGGCAGGAATACAAAGAAGATGAATGCTTTAGATAGATCTGATGACTTCATTTGGTCCCTGAGATCCAAGGGCGCCTTTCTTCAATAGGGGCACTTTTTGACATTTGACTGCATTTCCTCCTTGGTAGCAAGGCGTGGTTTTTCCAGAGAGCCAAATTTTTGGAATTTTTCAGTTTTGAAAATCTCCTCAATCAAACAGCATCTTTTGATCCTTTTCTGCCATGGTTTCTTCGTTGAAGCTTTTGAAGCTCAACTTTCAACACCTGGTACTGGCCAATCTGCCATTAATGTTTGCAGATCTCCTACCTTTCTTCCTAAAAAATGAAAACAGACCCACCAGAGTAAAACTAACTTTTTGGTGATTTTGACTTGACCAGTGTGATCGTAAAGTCGATTAATCCTATCAAGATCATTTTCAATCAATTCTGCAAAGGTCCTATTTTCAAGCGTTTCCCTAAAAATAGGGGTTTGAAACCCTAATTTTCAATTTTCAGAATTTTGCACATATGTTCCTTGACATAAACCTACAAAAACTTTAACTTTTGTTTGACCTAAAACATACTTTTGACAACACTTTTACATGATCTAGGTCATTTTAACAAAAATGTCTCTTTAAAGCAAAACTTTATTTTGGGTACAACAATTTTGAAATAGAGATATAGACATGTCGGCCAATCCAGAGCAATCCAGGGGTGAGAGAACTGAGAAAAACTGTAAATCCTGATTTTCCAATTTTTTCGATATTTTCTAGGTTCTAGTAATTTGCATTTTCAGAGGTCTTCGGAGCAGAATTTGGGGTCGAAACTTGTGTTAGTCCCTAAAATTCAATTGTAGTATTTTAGGGACTGAATTAGTCCTCTTGGAAACCTTTCCAACTGTGTAGACGGTTCTGATTTCCGAGCATCGAGACAAGTTATGACCCCACCAAGTTGGGGTAAATAAATTCCTAGTTTTTTGAAAAATACTATGTTTCACATCGGATTCACCAAAATGTAGAGAAGGGGGATTTGCTACTCATTAATCTCTTTATTCTCAAGAGAATCAACAAACAGCCCTAAACTACCTCAAGGAACAAAGCAAGAGTTTTATAATCAAAACGAGCAAGTCACAGAGGTTTTTGGGACAAACTGATGAATTCTCGATCAAAGGACGACAGCGCAGAATACGGACGACAACGCGGCGTGTTGGCATCTCATACAGACCGAAAACCAAGAATGTCACAAAAAGCAGCAAAGTGTCTACTTCTATTTTGATTGTTGAAACTCTAAGAATGTGGGAAAGTAACAGATTGTAATAGAACTGAAATAAAGTGAAATACAAATGATAAAGTAAGAGAATAAGAGGTAGCAATTGCTCACAGCAACCCAAGTAATGAAGCCTCCAGCAAGGAAATATCTTCAATACCTACATACATAAGATTGAGAGAAAATGTTGGGTAGTATAGGGGTTTGCCTCAATCAAACCCCCATTTTGGCGTTCCCACCTCCACGGACAGCCAAATAGATAAAGTGAACAAAGTAAGCAAATATGAAGTGATAAAAGCAATCCCCACTCAAGGAGGAGAACCTGTATCACAAAATAGAGATGCAATTGCTAGGGGATGTGAGAAATCCAAGATGCTCGCAAGCACAAGATAAGGGAGATAGAGCTGCAAGAGCCAAGGGAGTTGCAAAGAGCGCTATAAGAGCTTGAGAGTGTTGTTGTAGCAAGCTGTATGGAGCTATGCAAGCAAGAGGCCAGAGCCAAAGCTAGAGAGGTCCCCAAAGAGAGAAAATGAGGTGAAATGATAGCATTTAAAGAGAGGATAGGAGGGAAAAGAAGCTTCCCAAGCCATTACAAGACGTCCTGGGCCATTACCACTAACAAAAGGAGGTGACAAGTGGCAAACATGCTCGAAAACAGCCGTTTGAACGTTGAAACATCATGGGACATTAGCACAGTGTGCTAGTGTCTAGACACATCATGCTACAAAACAACACAAACGGGAAAAGCACAAGGTTCGACGCAAAGCTGACGCACGAAGGTGGTTGTGGAAAAGGGATCTTGAGCATCTTGAGAGGGAACAAGGCCAATGCAAGGGCTAAAATGAGCTTACACAAATGCTAGGGGAGTGGACACTAAAGTGGATACAAAAATGTCTGTGAAATTGCAAAGGGTGCAACTTTACGACATTACACTAACTTTGGGCCTAACTCTTGACCAGTTATTTGCCTATACCAATGCTCTATTTGAAATATGTGCATCCCCTTGGTTATCATTATTAAGCAGACATAAAACCTCTATAAGCCTTCTTGGGGGCGACCCTTTGGTGAAGTGGTGGGGCTTCTTGCCTGTAGGGCCAACAACCAAGGTTCAAAACTCGCAGGGCCTTTCCCTACCACGTCAACAATTGAGACTGTTTGACCTTGGTGTTAAAGGGAGACACTTTGGTGAAATGGTGGGGCTTCTTGCCTATAGAGCCAACAACCAAAGGCTCATACCCTTAATATCATACAATTTTAGTAGCATGACTTAACTAATTATCTCTATATTTGGATGCATTGATCATCCATTAATAGAATAGCAATGAAGAGGAGCGAGAAGAGGAGAGGAGGGGGCAATTTGAATTTTGGATATGATGCAGGCGAAGAATGAGATGATTCAAAGGATGCGGATGGATCACTGGTGGGAGGTGACTTGTGGCTAGACAGGTTGTTATTGTGTTGTTGGGTTGCAACGGCTTCGTGTTGGTTGTTCCTGTCTTCCAATTGGGTGGAGGTGGTGCAGAGCAAGTTGTTGTTGTCCAATTGGGAGGCGACAGTTTTGCTTCTTCATTGGGACAAGGTGGAGGCTACCGCTGATCTTCTAGTTCCTAACTGCTTTTTGGCCTACCCTTCGCAGTTGCTTTTCTTCTTGAGGGTTTTGATTGTGGCCTTTGTGCGGAGCGCTTGTTTTTCCTTGCAGCTAGTGAGTGTGTGCTTTGGGTTTTCTGAGGAGGCTTGGTTGGAGGATGGGCTTATTTCTGGTCCTATTGGGTGTAATGGAACAGCTTGGGTGCTCTCTATGCTGGCCTACTCTCTTTCTGGTTTCTTCTTGGTTTCCCTTAGCCCCTCTCTGCTGTGTATTTGGTGGCACCTTTTTAGCAGCTCTTGCCCTAGGTGTTTTGTGGTTGTTGTAGGTTTCTCTCTTGTGGAATGGTGGTGCTTCCCATTGGTTGGTTCTGTGGAGTTTTGGCCTATCTTTGGCTCTAACCGGCGTGTTGGAGTTGTTTGGGTGTTTTATGGTTTGGCCTTCTCTCAGTTTCCTTCTTGTATGGGTTCGCTTTTCCCTCTTGGGTGTTGTTTGCTTCTACTCTCTTTGGGCTCGGGTCTTATGAGTAGCTACTTGTTTCGTTCTTTGTCTAGGCTGTTTCCAAATTGTGTTCTCTTGGCTAGGTGTTTTTCTAGCATTTTTCCTAGATCCCAAAAGTTGTTTCCTCTAGTTGTTGTTGTTTATTGGCTGATGGATGAGCTGTTTTTCAAGCTTTCATTGAAAACCCAGATGAGTTTAAGCTTGAAAGTTGTTATGGTGGCTCTATGGCTATTATTCGATCTTCTTCTCTTGGTCCACAATATGGTCCTGGTGCTGCGTTTACCAAAGGATGCTACGATCACTTGTTTGGCTATTGTGTTGGTTTTCTCCTCGAATACTATGGAGGCGGATTCCTCTCCTTTTAAGGTGGAGATGGGAGGTGATGGTTTTCGGTTTCCTCAATCGCTTATCCTATTGAGGTGGATGCTTCTCCTATGGAGGTGGAGGTTGAGGGAGCTGGAGATCTCAGACTACAATGGATTACCTGGTCATGACATCCTCTCGGATAGAGGCGAGCTCTCTCCTTTAGAGGTGGAGAATGAGTTGGTTTTCTGGCACCAGGTGAGATTGTGCTGCAAGGAAGCTAATTTTGTGCAAGTTAATCCTCTAGACAAATTGAATGTTCTTTTATGTGAGTATCAGAAATTTGAATGTAAAATCCTTGTGAGAAATCTGGCTCAAGTTCACTACGAAATAGAGATGGAATGAATCGAATTGGCGTGTTGACGTGATCAAAATGAGATGTGTACCTCATTGTGGGTTTCATATGTGAAAGAAGTGTTGAAAATGTGTCATGTGAACACTTGTAGAACGTTGAGAACCCATCCTAAGTATGTGATTACTAGGTACCCATATTAGGTAATAGAATCGTTGTGAACGGAACATACGATCCAGTTCTATGCACCACATGTCAATTGTGTTTGTGTGTTGTAATTGTGGTTAGCACAAGCATAGAGTTAATATGCAAATTTTGTGTGTTAATCTTGTTCTAGGGTTATGTACTTTTAAACCCTTCCATGTTTTTGCGTTCTTTTGTTAATTGTATTGTTGTCCTCCTCTAGCCTTGGCCCTTAGTTTGGCTTAAGAACAAGCTAGTGCAACTAGGGGTAGAGAGAGACAAGATGTCCATTTGAAGATTGTACTTCTCCATTGATATTACATTCCCTTATTAATCCCCCCATAATTAAAACCACATTGTTGGTTGGTAGTGTTAACCCATATTGCCCTTGTTGTTCATATTGTGTTAGCTAGGGGTTGGATTCTATAATAATCCTCATATGTTAGACACATAATATTGGCATCATGACTGACTCTTAATGTTGGCATTTTAGGTTGATTTCAACATCCACCATCAAGTTAGACGAAGACCTTAGATACTAGTCTTACGAGGTGCTATGATAGTCAGAGGTGCATGATTAAAATGGACATGTCAATGGTTGGTATTGGTAATAAAGATTTCTAGTCATGGCTCTTGTAACATTTCTTCTACTTAAGGGGGGTAACAATGTTATATTGCTTTCTAAAAAATGTTGGATAATGTAAAGTGACAATGATAATATTCTATGTGATCACATTTAAATTGATATTGATCTTACCTCAAGGAGGTAGATTTTATTTGTACTAGTATGTAGCACTAGATGTGTAGCTGCAAGACATGTAAGCATGTTGTTGCAGAACATGATCATTACCTATGTGATTTGGCATAGTGGTTAGAGGACCACTGTTCCCCTCCTCCCCTCCAAGAATTCACAATGTTTGCTTATGCTGATTTTATGTGCAGTATTGTACTTGGTGTAAACTACCATATTCAAGAGGGGTCCTTAGGTTGTATGAAGAATCATTTGTTCTAAGAAATTGTGCCATAAGGATGGGGGCTGCAAATGGGACAAGTATGAAACAGACTAATCTATTCCCCCTATGTATGAGTGATCTTTTTATGCCCTTCTAGCCTCCAAGGGAAGGGCGCTAGGAAATGTATGGAAGGGTTCTCGGGGAAGGCACTGAGACCATCTTTCTTGTTTACTGGATGCTATGGCACTTGTTGTACTGAAATTAGAATCCTTGTTACTTGGTTCTAGACTTTATTTTGGCATCAGCATCCTTGTGAACCAATTTTGTGTCCATTGTGTTGAGAAGATTGTGATGTGCATTTGGGAATGTGTTTTGTACGTGTATATTGTGTTGTGAAAACCGTGTGATGTGCATTTGGGGATGTGTTTTGTCTAATCATTGTGATGTGAAAACCTTGTGATATGTATTTGTTGATGTGTTTAGTCAAATGATGTGTATGCAATGCAAATGGCTATCTGAGTTATTATTAGAAGGATATGCAAGAAAATGATTTGGAATGCTAATAAACATTTAGAATTGGACCAACATGTAATATTGCTTAAGTTTTATTAAAATGTAATTTGAAACATTGAAATGAGCTTGTTTCGTCTTTGGTTATATTGCAAATGATATAAGCCATACAAGTGACATTGTGCATGATAACAAGACAAAAAGATCAGTTTTTTGCTATTTCTTTGACAATCATGACATAGTGTCTTAACTATTGAAATTATAAACAATTAAAATTCAAACATTGAACTTTCAAGTTTAAAGAGACAAAGCCTAATATTAAATAGTGTCAACTTTCAAGACTCTTGACTCAAGATTTCATACTACGTAGTCAAATGCTAATACACATACAAAAAAACAAAAGTCAAAAATCTAAATGATCATATCATGCCATCAAATGGATGAATTTCCACTCTTGCATCAACCATGTTGCCAATTTTTAGGTATTCGGTTATGATGCTCTCTAGATATTTGTTACTCTCAAGTTCGGGTTCCTCTATAGGCAATAGAACTGGGTAAATCATTGAGGCTATCTATATATATATGATTATGTAATAATGATGCTTGCAACAATTATTAATCCTTATTAGTCATTATTCAATTGAAACTAATCTGTTTGTTTTTATTTAAGCAATATCTTTTGGACATTGGGAACAGATCAATTGAAGAAGAAGAATATTCAGACCAGCAATCATCTACAGGGAAAATCAATAAAAGAAACTAGACGTCTTCCATCCTCTCAATTGGAAATGATTAATAAGTTGGTGTGCATAGTAGACTGATTTCTTGAATCAGTGGTATGAAATCTGGTTTGGCAATAATTGGTCATGAAGGGATGAGGCAGGTATGCAAGAGAGAGAACTGCTAAAAGGGCACCTTATTATGCAAAAGGGAGAACTGCTAAAAGGGCACCCTATTATGCAAAAGGGAGCACTGCTAGAAGGGCACCCTATTGCAGCCTCCCAACTATCCCCAAGTGAATCAATTGTTGAAAACAAATGAAGAAAGTTCTTCAATCATAAGAGGAGAGGTTGACATGATGGAGGAGAACTGTGTAAAGCCCTCACTAGGTACACCACCTCATGATGATGGTTGAGGACCATCGGTTAAGGACCACATGAGGCCACAGAGGGTGAGGTCCTGCTGTTGGGTCTAGAGGAGGATACTTGGGGCACGTCATCATGTCCTCATAGTCCTTGGGACTCGTTATAATGATATATATAATCCTTCTTAATGATATATATAATCCTTCTTAGACTTAGAATTAAATGTATTTCATGGATTATGTCTGTCATATTCATCTAACATTGGTTGCAGGTTTCTATGACCAGACTTACATCATCTCAATTTTAAGTAGGAATTATATCTTTAATTATAATCTGTTATTGGTTTCATTTGCAATTGTGATTTCAAGGCGAAATATAAGGTGATCCCAAAAGGGGACATTACATGCTTGCGGCTAAAATCTAACCTCATGGATTAAATATAGTATTGCATGTTGTGAACCAACTACACATGTTTTGGACTCAATTCACTATGACATGAGTGACATGAGGATATATGATTTTAATTGAGTTGTGCCTATCTTCCACCCTTGATGGTTTCTAGAACGAAGCCTAATGTTAGGGAGAGATGAAGTAATGCCCCTCACATTTATGTCATTAACTATCTAATTAATCTATAGAAACATGGATGTTAAACTGAACACGATGGGCATATGGATAGTGGATGACAAATTGATTTAATCGATTGAAGTTAATTGTGATAATTTTTATTTAAAAAGATATGATCTATTCTCCAGATTTTACACTAACAAAATAAGAATATTATAAGATAATATAGGTAATATTGATATTTGGCTAAAACTGCCAACAAAGGAACAAGTTAATAATTAATTTGAATGTGTCCGTACATTTCAAGTCCTCACAAACACACTCCAAGTTATCTGAATTGAATCTACACCTTACTCTATTCAATTATTTGAGCTCAATTACTGAATGTTGTGATATAACTAATAAGTCAAGTATGGTAAAAAATGAATGCATATAAATATAATATGCCACTATTATTGGAATAGTGCAGAATGAACTGCTTGCTTTATCTGGTCCGGTATTGGTGCCAAGGATTGATGGCCATTCAATGATACGTCAATAACAAATGGAATAGTGCAGACACCAATTCCGAAAAGCTAGTTTATGGCCTAGTTGCATAGTGTGTTCGAAAGCCTATGGATCCAAAGCCTGTTGATCATAAACTATTTACATAACTAATTTTATTTTGGAAATTATTGTTTAAATTTTATCTAAGTTACCGGTTCGCTGGATTTAGGCCCCTGGTTCGGGTTCAATTTGACCTGGCTAGGAAATTCTGGTTCGGTTCAAGACTGGTTTGATCAAGGTTCATTTTTTGCACTGTGGGTTCAATCAGGGTACGAAATGCTGACTGTGGGTCCGATTTTTACCAGAACAAGGAAATGAATACCCAAGCTCACAAAAACAGTCTCAAAGATTAAGTATTGACCTATAAATGTGTCTTCCCTCTATGCGCTAGTTTTATCATAGGAATCAGAAAATATTATAATAACCTACTAGTAGAATGCCAAAAACTGGGAAAGGTGCATAAGACTTGGAAAATAAAAGCTTTTTCAAACTCTGCAGAAATTGTAGAACAAATCTGTACATGTTTGTAGCATTTACAGTAGCAAACATGTACAACATGGAAATAAAACCAAGTTGCAACTGTTTGGCCTTAGCTTGTATCCTTTTATCAATAACTGGGGATCTCACTAATCACCACTTCTACATTCAACTAGCATTGCCTATGACCAAATGAGAACAACTACAAGAAATGAGAAGAAAATTTATTTTCTAGTTTTTCCATTCATAGCCCCCATAGCCCATTCCACTTCAACCCCCTGCTCTACTGAAAATATTAAATAGATGGGAAACAACTTTAATGCATGTAAGGGCTATCGGGAGGCTCGCCAATACCTTACTAAGGAGAATGTACGGGAGGATTTGAAGGTGAAACATTTTCATCTCAGTAGTAATTTTAGACAGTGCAGCAGAAGCAGTAGTCATCAACAAGAATCTATCATGTTGTGGCATGCAAGTATGAATCTATCATGTTGTGTCTTGGGTTTTGTAATGCTGACGATGTTTTTTTGATGACCCATATGATTGATCAATGATCAATAATGGCTGATTGTAAACACTTGACATTTTTATATTTGAACTTTAATTTATATCATGACATTTGAGTATCACTAATATTTTAATATTTGACTATGAAAGTGGTGGTGTATTTTTGCTATGTTATTTGACTATTAATATGGTGGTGTATTTTGAACTTAATTACTGGTGATTTTTATATGTTTTTGTATTAACAAACCCAACCCCAAAAAAAAATTCCTGAATCCGCAAATCAAACCCTCGAACCCAAAACCAAACCGGTAACTTAGAATTTTATCCAATAGTTTCATTAATATAAAGTGTGAAAATAATAACAAAATATTCTTATTAAAATATTTATTATTGAATATTATATTAATAATAGTCCAACTAATAAATTATTGAATAAAAAAATGGATAGATGTTAAAAATAATATATGCATTTATATAACTTTTAAAGAGGAAAGATGGACAGTTGTTGAATTTAGACAATGCAATTTTAAAGTGACAAGAATTGTCACATGAAAGAAGAATTTTGCTATGCTCCCCCAAGTTTCCAGGATGGGAATGGTAAGGGATGGCTATTAAAAATATAAATAATTTTTTAAAAATAAGGAAATTTCAAATATTCAAATGATAGCATTGATAAAGCATTCAACATAGACAGTATCAAACCTTTGTGAGCATGGGTAATTGAATAGGAATTATGATGTTCTTTATATATACATATGAGCATGAGTTGATAAAGACATGCTTGACTCGTGTGTATATTCAAGTGAGGAATTTATTATAAAAATTTCCTAAGGCCTTGAAGACTACATGTTTTGTTGTCAAACTCATTAACAAAGATGAACAGTTAAGTAAGAAGATAACTGGTTATGTTCCAATTCGAACTTAGATGGGATTGTTCTATGAGTTGTCTATTGCAAATAAATACATTTTTGCATTATAAAAATGGCATTTCCTGCCAACTATGACTTACTCGTATTCAGCAGTATAATAACTGTAACATACCAACTTTGTCTATGGCATTCCTTGTATAATAAACAAGTTGCCCAATGTATGAAACAAGATAACCCTTGATTGTGGCTTTGATTACCAAGATGTAGGGGATATGTATTTTGTCAATTTTGTAATCATGATTCATCATTGGTCTATTACTTGATTAGACTTAGAGTTTGATGGGGGTTTGGGGGCAATACCCTTGACGGGATCGAGAGGCAGTGCCACTCATGAGGTCTGAGGGCAATGCGAACACCGTTTTCATAGGGCAATGCGAACACCATTTTCATATTTTTTGTAAATCCTCAATGGGCATGTCATAAACCAAACAAGCATTGGAAGGTTGTAAGTTTTGTTTTAAATAGTAATTAAAATGTCCTTGGGCATGTTATGGGACAGCTAGCAGTCCTCAAGACAAATGGGGGACGTCTAGACATCCCCTAGCCATCCCTTATCATACCTTGCAGATTTTTTGATGTAACAGGGACATTTCCTAAATTTTGACAAAAAAGGGGACAAGGCAAGACATTTCCTAGGTGTCCCCAAAACGACCCCTATAGGGGGCAGGGTAAATGAGCAAGGGATGCATCCCCAAGGAGCGCTAGAATTTGGGTTTTCAATTGGCTTGGGAAAAGGCTTATTTGACAATGAAAGGTCTTTGTTGAAGTTTTGGATTTGCCATGCAAGATCCAAAATTTTGAGTTCCTTGCATTCAAAATCTAGAATATGTTTCACAATACTAGAATTGGTTTCAGCTTTTGCAGAAGGTGGAACTTTATTTAATTGATTTTTAGGGGCTATCAAAGATGGAGGATAAGGCTGGTTCTACTAGCGGTAGGCAAATTGGTTTTCATCTTCTTTTGGTAAAGTCGGCCTTCTCCTACTAATTAACATTTGGAGGCCACTCTCAGAAGTTTCATATTGCTAATGATTGGCTTTGAATTTTATTATCTATGAAGAAAGACTCTAGGGCTTCCTCCAAAGGTAAGCCATCCTATTTTTTGGGAAGTAATGAAATTTTGATTTGATTTGTATAAAGTTATAAACCTTTAGGCATACTTGGGTTGTGACATCTAACAAGAGGATTGTACATTAAATATGCTTAATTCCTCTGGTGACTTTTGTGGAAGGGACAACTTTATAGTTGTGCCATACATTGATTTATGAAAGCCAAAAAAAGAAAACCTCCATTATCTATATATAGAGGATCGTATTTATTATTCATATTAAAACCTATATTTTCACAGTTTGATGGCTATTGCATTTGCATTTTTTTGATCCAAGACCTAACTTCAAGCACTAGGTTTTACTTCTTACCCTTAGGATGTACAAAAACCATTTGGAGCTTTATCCAAGCATTCCATTGTCTTCTGATACACTTTGCAGATAAAATTAAATTTGTCAATCAGTCGTGTGCCCTGTATAGATTTTGTTAGAATATTTAGAATATTGTTATATCTTTTATTTAATGGTCAATCATAAACTATAGATACAATAGTCAATAGGTATAGGTAGTTAGACATCTTAAATGTCTACAGTATTTTACCTTCTCTATATATTGTAATCCTTTCTTTTTGTTAATACAAGCAAGAATTTCCAATTCTTTCCAAAACATGGTATCAGAGCATGCTTTTTGAATTTCGTGGGTTTTTTTAGCCATAATTCGAAATTCTTGTCTGAGTGTCTGAAAAAAAATATATATAATAAAATCGTGGTCCTTCAGAATCGCGTCTTTCTTCTGGCGTGATTTCTCTGTCTAAGCGCGTGTTTTTTTCTGGTTGGGCACGATTTTCAATTTCTTCAGGTCTTAAAAAAATCTGAGGTCGTTTTTTCACTATTCGCGTGCACAACGCGACTCACGATCTCTGCAACTCCCACGTCCATTTCTTTGTACGGCACGACCTCCATTTTTTTGCCTACGCAACCTCTTTTCCGGCTGCATTCTCCCACATTAGGCCTGCTTCAACCCGCAAAGACACCCGTTCTTTCATTTTTGCTAGCATTTTTTCTCAAACTTTGAGCTATAGCGTTTTTTTTTCGTAGTTTGGTCGTTTTTTGGGTCTTTAGAGCCACGATTTTTTTCTGAAGGAGGCCATTTTTTTTAAGAAGTTTTAAAGACATGATTTCCAGTTTCAACCACGAGCTCTAGCTAGGGCACAATTTTTTTTTGGTTCTTTATTGGCTACGACCTAGGGTTTCGACAATACAAAGTTTTTCAGACCTCTTAGACCTATGTTTTTTCACTCCAACCGACTAGGGTTTTATAAAAATCCTCAAATTTTGTGGTCGGTATCAAATTTCAGCTACATCTTTTTTGTGGGTTTTTTATAAAAAATTTTGGGTTGTCCTCAATTTTTTTTTGGGTATCTTGAAACATTTTCTAGGTCCCTAGACATCTGTGGTTTTTCTCTACGGCTAGGGTTTGTAAAAAACCTCTATTATACTCCACTGTTTTCAATCTTATGCATCAAATCCTTATGGATTTTTATTAAATATTTTTGGGTCTGCATTAAAATTTTCTAGGTGTTTGTTCTATTCCTATGGCTTGAGTTTATACCCTCTGTTATATTTTGTGGCTAGGGTTTTGTCAAAACTCTCTATTATCATCTACTGATTCGTGCCTTCACTAGTTTGACCTCGGCATCAGTGATGGCATCTTTGACAAATATAATGCTCGAAAGCAACCAGAAGTTCAATGGGAAGAATTACAACACCTGGAAGTAGCGCATAATTACGATCTTTGAATATCGTTGCCTCGATCAGGTCGGTTTAGGAAACTCAACTCGTCCCACTGTTGCCGGAAAGGACCAAGACAAATGGGATGAACACAATCGGGAAGCCGTCATGCTCATCAAACTCTCAGTCACAAATGAGCAGCTACCTAAGGTACCATCTAGCAAAACTACTACAGAAATTTGGGATTATTTGAAGGCCCTTTATGAAACCTCTGACAAGAGCAAAGCGTTCTTTCTCAAGAACATGCTCTTTTCCATCATGATGGATGAGAAAATGTTCTTACAAGAACATCTGACAAAGATTAAGGACATTCGTGATCAGTTGGAGGCAATTGGTCGCACAATGGAGGAAGAGGACATGATCGTCATTACTTTGAAGAGTTTGCCAAAATCTTATGCACATTTCATTGAAATGCTAAATATTACTTCAACAAATGTTGATTTGAAGTTTCCAGACTTGTGTAACAAGCTTCTACAACAGGATTGTTGGAGACAACAATTTGGAAGCAGTAAGAGTTCGTCCTCCACAAAGCATGCATTCTCTACCAAATTTTCTGCTAAGAACAAATGGAAGGCGCAATCTTCTCAGCCAAAAGGCTCTAGTTCTTCTCAAGACAGCAAGAAGAAGAAGAACGTTCAGTGCAATTATTGCCATAAATATGGTCACATGAAAGCTGACTGTCGCATTCGGTTGGCTTCTGAAGAAAAGAAGCAGGGTGGGTCTCAACCTAAAGCCAATGTTGCGGAGCACACTGATTAGAAAGAATCTGCATTCTATGCGTTTAAGGCCAAGAGAACAACAGATCCAGTACAATCTTATGCCTGGTATATTGATTTTGGGGCTTCGCAGCATTTTACTCATCGTCAGGATTGGTTCACAAAATTCGAACCATTCTCTGATTCTATCATTTTTGGAGGAGGAGACGAGTACACAGTTGTCGGTAACGGCAATGTTCAAATTCACTCTGCAGGGAGAAATTTAATATTTCTCGATGTCTACTATGTTCCAGGCATGGAACATAATCTTCTCTTTGTCAGCCAAATCATGAGGCATTCTCCCTAGTTGGATGTTATTTTCAATTCGTCCACCTGCAACATTGTTGATAAGGAGACACGTACTACGATCGCTATGGGACTTGAGGATCATGGCCTGTATAGACTTGTTGATTCTGGTGATTCTCAGGAGCACACTCTTGCTGCCAGGAGTACTTCCATTAGCAAACTTTGGCATCAGTGTTTGGGGCACTTGAATGTGCACTACTCTCTTAACTGTCTCGGGAGGGTTTGGTTGCTGCTCTACCTGCAATCCAAACTCAAAATCATGGAATTTGTGGAGCCTGTCAAGCTGGGAAGCAGCATCGGACACCATTCTCGGATAGTGATTCTTGGCGAGCCTCCAAGGTACTTCAATTGGTTCACGCTGATGTATGTGGACCAATGAACACTCCATCTGTTACTGGGTCCAGGTACTTTTTGTTATTTGTTAATGATTTCAGTGGAAAAATGTGGGTGTATTTTTGAGAAATAAATCAAATGTGTTCAGTACATTTCAATAGTATAAGGCCTTAGTTGAGAAAGAATCAAATTCTCAAATTGTCACTCTAAGGTCAAATAATGGGGGGGAGTTTTGTTCAACTAACTTCTCTACTTTTTGTGCTACACATGGCATTAAGCGCCAACTCATCACACCATACACCCCTCAACAAAATGGTGTCGTTGAACATAGGAATCGCACCATTACTGAAATGGCTCGTTCTATGATGGAGCATAGAAATGTCCCCAAGAAATACTGGGCTGAAGCAATTTATACTACAGTCTACCTCCTGAATCGATCACCTACATAGGTCGTTAAGAAGATGACTCCAGACGAAGCCTAGTCAGGACGTAAGCCTAAGGTGGGCCATCTGAAATTCTTTGGTTCTACAGCTCATGTTTGGATTCCAAACGCCAAGCATACCAAGTTGGACTCCAAGAGCCAGCAACTTATGTTTGTTGGTTACAATGACAATCACAAGGCATACAAGTTGATTGATGTGGAGACAGATCGTCTCATATTCAATCGTGATGTTGTGATTGATGAGACTACTAGTCCATTTCTTCCTACTACCGGTCTTGAGGATCAGCCTGTGAAGGCTTCTGCTGAGGGTGTTCGTCTTCCTCTTGGTTCCCCTGATGGGAGGGCTTCAGAGCATTCTGACTCTGAAGATGAGGAGTCTACCGGTCATGATATAGCACCACCCGATTCCAAATGACTTTGTTCCAGAAATTCCAGGAGATGTTTCTCCTATTTCAGATGTTGGTACTTCTACTCATCGGCCTAAGTGGTGGCTCAAGACTATCGGTGATCTTCATGATGATGAATCATTGAGGGCAAATCAGCTCGTAGAAAGAGCAAGCAGCAAAACACAGTCAATTTTGCTCTTATGGCCAACATCCACAACATCTATGAGCCTCACACATATTCAGAGGCTAAAGGAATTCCAAAGTGAGCAAAGGCTATGCAGATAGAATACCATAGTCTTCTGAAGAATCACACTTGGGTTCTTTTTGATCTTCCTCTTGGGAAGAAACCTATCAGCTGCAAATGGGTTTACAAGGTCAAATATCATGCAGATGGTACTTTAGATAAATACAAGGCAAGGTTGGTAGCTCAGGGATTCACACAGCGGGAGAGCATTGACTATGAGGAGACTTTTGTTCCTACTGCCAAGATGAGCACAATTCGTCTTCTTCTCGCTATTGCAGCCCAGTTTGGATGGACAGTTCATCAAATGGATGTCAAGAGTGCTTTCCTCGACAGTGAGTTGCAAGAAGAAGTCTACATGACGTAGCCTCCTGGTTTCAAGGTTGCCAGCAAAGAGCATCAAGTATGTAGGCTCGTGAAAGCACTCTATGGACTAAAACAGGCTCCTCGTGCATGGTACATTAAGATTGATCAATACTTGGTTGATCATGGTTTTCAACGTAGCCCTTCTGACTCTAATTTGTACGTCAAGCACTTTGATGATAATCTTTTGTTTCTTGTTGTATATGTTGATGACTTGATCATTATTAGCAATTCAACACATTTGATTGCAACAATCAAATAGGATTTGTGTCAGGCTTTTGATATGACAGATTTGGGGCTTCTCCATTATTGCTTAGGCATTGAGGTTTGGCAAACAACTGATAGTATTTTTATCTCTCAATCTAAATATGCTTTAAGTCTACTTGACAAATTTCGGATGCAGGATTGCAAACCTGCCTCCACACCTATGGAGAAGGGGCTGAAGTTATCAACCAAATCTGATTCACCTTTGGTCGATGAAACAAGATTCAGGCAGCTAGTGGGCAGTCTCATCTACCTCACTGCCACTAGACCTGACATCAGTTTTGCCGTGAGCTACCTTTCTCGCTTCATGACAACTCCAAAACCTAATCATTGGGTTGCAGTGAAGCGAGTGCTGAGATATGTTAAGGGCACTTTAGATTATGGCATTCTATATGGCATATGCAAGGATTCAAAGCTGATTGGTTATACAGACTCAGATTGGGCAGGTTCAGTGGATGACAGAAAATCTACTTCTAGGTATGTATTCAATTTAGGTACAGGTGTTGTAACATGGACCAGCAAGAAGCAATAGGCAGTAGCTCTTTCCTCGACTGAAGCAGAATATCAAGGAACCGTTAAGGCAGCATGTGAGGCAGTTTGGCTCCGCAGGATGCTTTCTGACATGCACATGTCACAAGCAGGACCTTCTCCCTTGTACACTGATAATCAAGGGGTGCTCAAACTGGCCAAAAATCTAGTCTTCCATGAACGTACCAAGCATGTCAAGCTTCATTGTCACTACATCGCAAGCTAGTAGAAGACACATCAGTTCAGTTGCAATATGTTCCGACAACCTGTGTTACACGGGGAGGCGTCCCCTGCCCCAAAACCCCCTGTCACTGTCCCCTGCCGTCCCGGAGACGGGGGGATGCAAAGGGGACGTCCCCACGCCGTCCCCGAATTAGCAAAATTCTTAGGAAACGCCAGGAAATGTTTCTTGTAGTTGGGGGATGTTCCCTCGTCCCCGATACGCATTGGGGACAGCTAGTCGTCCCCTAATCGTCCCGAGGACAGCTAGCGTCCCCCTTTTGCAAAAACCCTAAAAAATTAAAAATCAATAAAAAAATCAATTTTTTAATGTTTTTCGCGGGGCCCACCATCTCTCCTTTGTTTAATATTTTTTTTTGCCTAAAGTTTTATCAAAAAATAGAATAATCAATAATTATTAATGTGGAGTTTGCTAAATTATAATATATTAAATTTTCTATATAATAATTTTAAAATAACATTATAAATATAAAATATTAAAATATCATAATAAAATTATGAAGACAATATTATATTTTATAAGTTATAAGTTTATAACTATTAATTTATTAAAAAGTTAAAAGTAAAACTTTAACCTAAGATCGACTTCCTCATGGCATTTTTGATCACACGACATGACTCAAGGCAGCACCAACCATATCAGACTCACACTCAAATAGGCGACCAATTCTCAGATGCAAACAGTGACGGCTTAAACAGGGCGGCGCGCCGACGGCTAAACAGGGCACCGCCATTATTAATATACTCAAAGTTTTTTAATATACTCAAAGTCTCAAACACGCGACCATCTCAGATGCAAACAATGGCGGATTGACAGGGCGACGCCATTATTAATATTTTTTTAATCTTCTCCTCCTGCTAAGCGGCACTCATCTCCTGCTACGACATTAAAAAAATATTCTCCTTCTGCTGAGCGCACTTATCTCCAGGTAGTTTATTATTGAAATTATTAAACTTTAAAGTTTTAAAATTGAAAGTTTAAAAAATTCTATTCTGACTGAGCATAAAATTAAAAAAGCCCTATGGCTATTTTTTAATTTTATGCTCAGAATATCAGAGAATGCAAATTTTTTTTAAATGAAATTATTAAACCCTTGCATTCTCTGTTATTCTGAGCATAAAATTAAAAAGTAGCCATAGGGCTTTTTCAATTTTATGCTGATTTAAATTTTTAAGTTTAATAATTTAATTGATTGTTTAAATTTTAAATTTTAAAGTTCTGATTTTCATTTTTAATGTCATTGTTCATTGATTTGTTTTACCTTGGCTTTTTTGGTTTCAATTTTACAGAATTACAGATTTTTAACAAAAAAAACATCCAAAATGAGTAGCAACAGCAATAGTAGCAGTGACCATGAGATTGACAGTAATGACAGTGAAACTGAAGCTCCAGAAATGCCAGTAAATCCTTCTTCTACCTCTGAAATTCCAACCCATGCTTCTTCAGACCATTTGGCATGGTCTATACCCACTCTTCAAAGGTTTGCAAAAGGCCCTTTCAACAAGAATAAACCATTGCGTCAGTTTGCCACAGATGTGACCACCAACAAGAAGAAAAATTCAGGGGGCAGTAGGAAATGGTTTTGTCATGTTTGTAAAACTAATTACCATGGGAGCTATACTAGGATTAGAGGCCATCTAGTGGGTGACTGTGGAAAGGGTGTTAGAGTTTGTACAAGAATAACATTGGAGCAGCAGCTTCTATTTGCAAGGTTGGCTGGAGTAAGTGAGGAACAAATGATTAGCATTCACAACAAAAAATGCCCATTAGCTGATTTTCAAGCCTCTTCCAATGTATCAGTTGGAGAGAGTTGTGATAGAGGGAAGAGGAAAGCAAGTGAGAAAGCTTCAGTCATGGGGTTAATGAATGTGCAAAAACGTGAGCAAGTTGATGATGCAGTGGACAAATTCTTTTATGCACATGCTCTTCCATTTCATTTGGCAAGGTCACCCTATTACAAAACAATGGTGAGAGAAATATTGGCAATTGGATCCTCTTATGCCCCCCCTGGAGAACATAGATTGTGTACCTCCCTCCTTGACAAACAATATTCAAAAGCTACCATGATGATGGAGGAGATGAGGCAAACATGGATTAGGACTGGCTGTTCCATTGTCATGGATGGGTGGAGTGATATACAACATAGGCCACTTATTAATGTTATTGTTACATGCCCTGCTGGTTCATACTTTCTTCGAGCTATTGATTGTTCTGGGAAGCTTAAGGATGCTGATTTTCAGTTTGGCATTTTGAGGGAGGCCATAGAGGAGGTTGGGCCTTCTAATGTTGTGCAGGTTGTGACAGATTCAGCTCGTGTTTGTAAGCTAGCTGGTTTGATAATTGAGAGTGCTTACAAACATATTTTCTGGACTCCATGTTGCGTACATGCTTTGAATAATGCTTTGAAAGACATTGGCAAAATAGATTGGGTGAAGGCAACAATTTTAGAGGCTAGAAACATACAAATGTTTGTATGTAACCATCAAACTTCACTTGCACTATTCCAATCTTATTCAAAGAAAGAATTCCTCAAACCAGTTGAGACTAGATATGCTAGCTACTATATTTTGTTGGAGAGGATGTTGGAGGTCCAAGATGCTCTACAAGCCATGGTTGTTTGTGCAGAATGGAAAAGGTGGACTCTATCGAAGACAAGTGAAGGCAAGGAAGTAAGAGATAGAGTACTTAATGAAACTTGGTGGGCCAATATCAAGTAAGAAATCTGAAAATTTAAATTGTTTTTGAATTTGTTACACTTACACTGTCTTACTTTAGTCTTTGTATTTTAAAAGTTCTAATTTTTTTAATTTTTTTTTGTAGGTATATTTGCTCTTTCATATCACCAGCTGTTGCGATAATCCGGTATGCAAATACAGACTCTCCTAGCTTGGGAGAGATATATGAGACTTTTGATAGCATGCTTGACCAAATGAAGCAAGCTATTCGTAAAAATGATCCTGAGATGAGTTTTTATGAGGACAATATTAGGCCTATTGTGACAAAGAGGTGGAACACAATGAATACCCCTCTTCATATGCTTGCCTATGCTCTTAATCCGAAGTGGTATGTACCTAGACCTGGCCGAATGCTTCCTTCTGAGGATGAGGAGGTGATAGAGGGGCTTACAACAGCCCTTCGTAAAATGTATGCCAATGAGGAGGCAACCGTTCTTAGAGAGCAGTGGCTTATGTTTTCTGATCTTCAGGGTCCTACATTCAGCAAACCAGAAACTAGGACAAATAGGGCCACCATTGCACAGAACAATCCCATTGGATGGTGGAAATTCCATGGGAAGGACACACCAGATTTGAAACAACTTGCCATTCGTTTGCTCTCACAGATTGCTAGTTCCTCTGCTGCAGAGAGGAATTGGTCCACCTATGGCTTCATCCACTCCATTAAGAGAAATAGGCTTACTTCAAAACGAGCTGAGAAATTAGTTGCAGTTCATAGTGCTTTGAGACTTTAGGACCGACAAACTACTGAGTATCGGCAGACTCCAGCAGCACGATGGGATGTTGATCCTGAGGATGTTAGGCAAATTGATGAGGAGGAGACACAACCAAGATTGATCGGGCTACCATTGGATGATCCACTCTTGCCAGAGGATGATAGTGACTCAGATAGTTCTGAGTCTTTGGATATTCATAGCCTGAATGAGGCTTAATTTCATAGACAGTTGTATTTAATATTTTGATTTTCATGTTTGAACTTTGAGACTTTTGGATACATGTTTGAGACATTTGGATATTGATAGACCATGGTTTTATTGATGTTTGATACTGCTGTGATAAATTTTATAATGCTTTAAAGTTTAATGACATTTCTTATGCTGTTATAGTACTACTCTCGCGATTTACTTACATATTGATATTGTTGTTATCAATTATTAATTTATTAACATATCTATCTCTCTGTCCCTCTCTCTCTCTCTAATATATTAATAAATTTTGAAAAAATCATATATATATATGTATTTTGTATGTCGCCGTCCCCTAAAAATTGCCCCTTAGGAAACGTCTCGGAAATGCATCCCCTGCTGTCCCCCCGTCCCCGTCCCCAACAGGGTGTGGAACATAGCCGACAACGGATCAGACTGCAAATATTCTCACCAAGTCTCTAAGCCCGGATAAGTTTGCCAAATTCAAGGGGCAACTTGGTGTTGTTGACGGATTGACCATTAAGGGAGGGTGTTAGAATATTTAGAATATTGTTATATCTTTTATTTAATGGTCAATTATAAACTATAGATACAATAGTCAGTAGGTATAGGTAGTTAGACATCTTAAATGTCTAAAGTATTTTACCTTCTCTATATATTGTAATCCTTTCTTTTTGTTAATACAAGAAAGAATTTCCAGTTCTTTCCAGAACAGATTCCATTTCTTTAAGGCATTTTGTCAAACAACTTACATGTCCTCATCATGCTCCTCTCTTGATGCATTTTGTAAAACATTTGGCATGCCTTGTGCATGATTTTAAATTGTTGCATACCTGCTCACCAAGGCAGTTTTTACATTGAATTTTCTATATTCTTTCTAAGCAACTAGGTCCTATAATGATTATTCTGGAAGAGGAAATTTAAAAGAACCAGGTATAGAAATTCTGCTAAGCTATTATTGAGTGATTTCAATTTTCCTTTAGATTGCCATTCTGCGAGGGCAGCCAGGCGAGTAAAGATGCTTAATTTTTTTAATCTGTGCTTGAAAGAAGCCATTAAAATTCCCTTCTCTGTTGCTGTAATCAATATATATTTATTCATATCTATGATAAGCCTCTATTAGACTCTTAGTGGAACTATAATGAGTATCAAATAACAGCTAAGTTGCCAGTTCTGGTATGAGAATGAATTCATGTTTAGGTCAGTATGACCAAAAAAATATCTCAAGCATGGGTTCAAATATATATATGCAAAAAATAGATATACACTATACAGAATTTAAAATAAATATGATACTTATTCTAAAAAATACACTATAAAGAATTGAAAATACAATTTAAGTTTGATACAATGATATTTAGTAATGGTAAAGATAATTGATAATTCAATTTTATATCATATCTCTCAAATCATTACAAAAAAATTGTAATAGTAATACTAAACGTAAATACAAATTACAGTAAAAAATCTGTATCTTGCTCTCCAGCAAAAGCATCTAGATTTAAATCATCACTTGGGTCAACTTCATTTGAACAAAAAGCAACCTCAATGTCACCCCAACTAGCTACACTAGTTACATCGTCTGTCGAAGCCTACTCATCGTGTAAAATGACTAGCAAGCTCTACAACAAATGCATCCAAGTGGGCAAACTCAAGTGCCATATCCCAATTCTTTGTTGCCCTTTGCTTGTTGTCAACTTCCTTCCGTGATAGTTGATGCAATGTAATATAAGACCCTGATTTTTTTTGTTTTCCTTCTTGCTGTTTGCATTTGCTTGAGAGTGTTTTTTACATTGAGTTTCATGTGCCATTCATGCTTTGAGCTTGCATAAAGTAAATAATGCTAAGTGCAGCAAATAGAAGGAAAGGTACACACACTAGATAATGAATTTCCAAAGCTTTCTATATTCAGATTTCATTAACAGAAAAATTACAGTCCTTTCACATACAAATAACACACTCAGAAAATGTAATTAGGCCTTTTAATGAAACTCCAACAGCAGGTTGAAAGAACACAACTTTGCAACGTCCTTCTCCAAAGGAAGTTCACCAGACCCTGTTCTTTTCCAACGCCAAACTGACCTCAAACAGTCCCTTCATTAACAGTAACCAGAACTGCCTTACAAACTTAGCCTTCTCCTTAGCCCCATCCTCATCATCCAAAAGGATGGTGAAGGACCCTGAGTTTCTGTTGCAGGCATCAATTTTTTCCTCCTTAAAATGCAATGTATCTGAAATTCTGAATCATAGCAAGAATGTCTAGCACAATAAATGCTGACCTGATTTGGTATAACAATAAATCATTGGATGGATCGTCGACAATAACCAACTGATCAGTTTCACCAACAATAAACCAATGCATACTGCTGCCATTTGAACTTTATGAGATGGACTTTGGATAAGATCTAACAAAATAACTCCATGGGATAATTTGCATTAAACTTGAATTCTCTTTATCTAGTATTCAATGTAATATAAATTTTGTTTTATAGAATAAACCACCCATGCTTGACATTAGGGAAGAATGAAAGCACTGCAACAATACCAATGAAGTCCATGTGCCCACCTAATACACGCCGTTGAGCATGCTAAACTTTCCTTGCATGCAGAATGAAGTATTCTGCATTCATGCGGTTAAGAACATGAATAAGGCCCATGATCAACATGGAGATGTGGTCACGACTAGGCAATATGCACAACAATTGATAGTTGTAGGTTTAGCAGTGATGGTCTAATAAAATAACTTCAGCCTGAAATCTTTGCAGTAAGTGTTGGGTGTGATATATATTGTATTATTTTGTGAAAGAAACCACCTAAGTTTCATTGGGGAAGAATGAGGATGTCACAAGAATGGCAATGAAGTTCATGCTTTTTGCCATCTGTTGAGCATGTCAAGATCTTCTTGCATGCAGGAAGAAGACTTGTTTGTTAATGCGGTTTAGAACATGAAAAATAAAAAGGCGCATGGTCAACATGGAAGCGTTGTGACCAGGCAATATGCAAAACAGTTGATAATCATAGTGTTTCAAATTTATGATTAGAAACAAAAAGTAATTCTTCTAACCATTTTTGCCTTTTCTATAGGCAAAATCTATGTTACTGGTTTGTCACTGTAACCTTGCCAATTTGGGTACAATCCATTAAGTTTGGATACCGGTCTAGTGTGGGCAAGGTTCAACCAGGGTTCAACATTTGGCTTGTGGATACATCCGAGACAACCTCATGAGAACTTGCAAAGAACTTTCACATTTTTTCTTCATATTTTATTACAAGGCTTGCGATTTTTTAAAAAACCTAAATAAATCGTTGGAATTTGTCTATGTCTTGCGAATAACTATTCGGATTTCTATTGCAATAGTGGAAGGAATAAAGGCAGCACAAAATTGGTTGAAAGCTTTGTGCCATTTATTTTTCCACCAAGAGCTTCAAGTATTCAAGGCTTTCCTGCTCAAGAGTCTTGTGGGATCAAGGCTTCAAATCTTGGTACTCCCAAAACAAAATAACATTGCTAAATTCATGATGAATAAAAATAATAATATTAATTTATATTTATATTTCTTATATATATTATAATAATTTATATCTATATTTCTTAATATAAGTTATAATTATAGTCACATTAATATTAATATATATTATATTTATATTTTATATTAATTTATATTTATATTTCTTATATATATACAATCATACTACTATATTTTTTATTTTTTATTTATATTTATATTAAAGGATGTTGAATACAGATTTTATTTTGCTGTATTTATTTATTATTTATTAAAGCAAAGTCTTATATATGTAATTTTTATACTTTTTTTAATGGACGAATTCAACCCCCAAATTTTTTTTGACTGAACCTACAAACCCAAACCCAAACCAGTACCAACATTGGTAACTTAGGGCAAAATAGTAGAGGTAAGCATCACATATGACACGATGACTAGGATGCATGCAAGCTGCAAGCAAGGCAAGATTCTTGTTTACATACCCAAGTGAAAAAATTACCAAGTGAATGACCATGGATTTGAAACCAAAACACATTTGGAACTAATCCAAGTCAAGAATTGGCTGCTTAAGACACTTCAACATTTCCCTTGAATAAGTGTGGTGCTTGGTCTTAATAAATCAAGAGATTGTTGAGCCCATACCATCAAGACTATTGTCATTTGAATTATCGCAATTGTCAAATCCAATGGGTTCAGAAAATTTCCTGAGTTGAAGTTAAATTGTCAATTTGATTGAAACCATTCATGGCCCCAACCCATGTAGACATGTAGATTGGGAAGTACATGGTGAAATTCAAACTTTTATCAGCATAAGACTTGCTATTTAGAATTGACATGGTGACAATGATGTGTGCAAGCAATCACAAGGCAACGATCTTGTCTTATGTGCCAAAGTGGCTTATTAAGCAAGTGAATGAGTATGAATTTGAAACCCTAAGACATTTGGGACTGTTTTGCATCCAGAATCAACCACTTATGACTATTGTGAAGATGCTAAGTTTGCTCTTAATAAGTGTGTTATTTGGTCTTAATGACCAAGAGGTTGATGAAGCTCGTAACATCAAGACTGTTGTCATTTAGCTTATAGAAACTATTAAATGCGCTGGGGTTGTAAATTACCTGGGATGTAGAAGTGAAATTGTAATGACATAAAACTTCCTACTTGCACTTTTGAGTTCATATCCTACTCTCCTTAGAAAACATGACTTGGATAGGTGGAAAAAGTTGCAAGAGATGAGTGTATTAGTATTAGATCAAGTTCATGACATTGTCTTTTGAGTGAATAGCTTCATTTGATAAGTGGTCCACGAACTTATTGTTCTTTCTAGGAATATGTTGAATTTTGATAACATTGGTTGCATCCACCAATCTGTATAGGGAGGGCTATGTTGTTGTAGTTTTAGCAAATACTTAATTACTAATATAGAATCACTTTCAATGAGGAAAGTATCTATATTCATTTTGATTGCCATGTGATTCTATGTGTTGACATCTTACCAAAGGCTTCTATTAATAGTAAAATTGAAGTCTTCCTAGTTTTGTTCAATCAGGTGGTGAGATCTGCTGACTCAAACTCAAAAGGGGCTGAATTGGCATGCTCAATGCCCACCCTAATTGCTGTTGAGATAACTCATTTGATGGTAAAAGTTGTTAGTAATTCTCATTTTTTATGTTAATAAAGGCATATTTACTGTCTTCCCATTCTTGTAGTTTCTGAGTCTACCTCTTCCAACAACTCATTCAACTAAGCAACTCTTCATGAATTCTTCTGCCCTCTAAATCAGGACTTCTCTCTCTATATTAACCCTTGTACTATTTCTGAAGTCAGTTCCTCTTTCTCCTGGGTGGTTTCATCAATTCTCATCTTCTGCACTTCATTGGTAAAGTCATGTTGGCTTTTCAAAGTGATATTTTCTTTTCAATGCAGAAAACATGCCAGTAATCAATAATAACCTATATTCTATATTTGCAATTCTTTTTTCTACAAATTTTTGCTGCATCAATTTTCCACTGAAGCATGGTATCCTTCATTAATAGATTAGTTAAGAGTGGTTTCTAGAACTCCCAGATTTCTAATGGAACTTTCTAATGATTGAGAGGAATACACATCGCCACTCCATTTTTTAGCGGTGGCATGATATCTTTTAGTAAATCTGCAAGCACCCACATCCTTCCAACTTCAAGATCTATAAAATTTAATAAAAAAATATTGGCATCTTGTTGCTTGAGAGATATGGATAAAACACTCCACCATGCAATCTGGAAATTTCTAAGACATCCTCAACTTATTCAGGCTTAGCTTCAATACAGACAAGATCACCAAACATCTTAGGAACAATGACAATGACAAGTTGAATTACAGGACTCCTTTTTTCTCATTCTACAACCCTCCAACTCTTTTTTCCAGACTAAGCCTTGAGCTCAATGTTTGCACTTCCATTTTCATTTATTCCACATCAACATGAATCTCCATTTACCTTCAGGCTAAGGCCATCTATGTGTTCATCTAAATGTTGGCAAGATCATTAAGAGTTCCATTATTCAAAGATATTGATCCCTTACTATTTAGATGTCTCTGAGCTTAAGTTTTGATCTCTTTTAATTATCAGCAAAATCTCCCGACTTACATATCAAAATGAAGTAAATGCAGTATAAAAAGCCCTTATGTAATGTCCCCAATTTGGGATATTCCCAGATTTTTCCTTAAAACCACAATTTCAATCAAAATAAGAAATGTAATACATTTAAGATTATAAATATACCAATTGAAATGCCCTTTATAAGATATAAATCCTGGTTTAGGTCCTGCAACAATGTTAGTTTCCAACATAATCCATGAGGACAACTATTATCCATAAGAGTTAGAAATCGATAGTATTAATAATCATCCTACCATATTCCCATAGTAACCATATTAGGAATTTGATAGAAACCTCGCAAACCACAGTCTCAAGGATAGTTCCATCCATCGGTCCACCTTGGAGGCTGGCTGTCCTCCTTGATCAAGCCTAGGAGCACTAATAAGCCCCCCAACCCATGAGGCCTAACCCCCTATGGGTGGCATGCTTGATAAGAGCATGAAGACTACCTCCCTTCCACCAAAGACCAGGAGCGCACATATACCTCCCGGCCCACAAGGCTTAACCCCCTATGGTTGGTGTACTTCACCACTCGTTAACTCAAAAGGTTGATCAGCCTTCCTGTTTTGCAATCATTTCTACTTAATTCCAAATTGATTATTATACGAATCCCTGTTCGCAAGATCATTAATTTTCTGTAATTGTCACAATGAAAGGAACACATATTATATGCATTTATGATGCTACCTATTACTCAGATTTATCCTTAAATAAATTCCTGCAATATATTCCTTATTCTGATTTCCACTTCTTATTTTCCAATCAGCGTCCTTGATGCCCTCTCCCAAGAAAATGATTTCTCTTTTATATCTTCCCATCGTAGGGGTCACACCTCTTCATCAAAGCATTTCCTTGCAAACAGTCACACCTCAATGAAGCACTGTTTATAAACTTATTTTAATTATTATTTATTTATTTTGGAGTGGCCGACCATGTCATGCCCCTCTAATTAATAATCACCGATCCCTTTTTGCTATCTTAAACCTTGGTTGGCTCCTAATATTAATTTGCTATTTCAGCCTTGGTTGGCCCTTTGCTAATATATCTATTTTATTGCCTGGATTAATTTATTAAAGCTGCAATTGGTGTGGCAGGGGCTGGGGCAGGAGCGGGGGCGGGCATGACACCTTAATTGCCTGCCCATGACTCAATCAACAAATCCAATCATTTCAATGAGTAATTTAGGCTCACCAGTGCCAATCTTGATGTTGCTTTTGAAATAAAAAAGGCCATCATCAATACCAAGCCCTAAGGGTTGAACACTTCCAAGAAGAAACAAGTCAAAGTTCTCTCAATCAACTTCATTAACATCTTCACGGTCACAAGGCACAAAATAATCACCTTTCTTCTACCTCCTCAAAGAAGAGGGCTGTGATTGTCCTATCAGTGGTGACTTCCTCTTTTTAATAAGGGCTAATTGATTGGCCTTCATATTTTCCCACCTCTTTTGTGCCAACTCAACAGTGGAAACAGATGAAGACTGCCTCTTTTGTGCTGACTTAACATTGGAAACATATCATTTTGTGTCCATTTCAACATAGCAGAAATTTCGCTGTAGTAGAAGCATACCACTGCCTCAATGCTTGAACCAGCAGCAATACCAATTGTTTCATCTGAGCGTAATATCTTTTCAGACATACTCCAACATTCAAAAATTTGTTATTTTCATTAGTAGGCTTGTCCTTTAACCTCTTAAAAAGTGAGATTCGTTGCCCCAATATTTCCTTCCTTTTTAAAGCCATCAGCCTCCTTATCACTTGACAAAATTTATCACTATGCTCATATCCCATCTTTGCAACCCAATAGGCAAATGCAACAGTATTAATGGGTTATTGCTGACTTTGTGGCTCCAATTTACCTTGAGGGATTTCTCCCTGCTCTGATTTGTACAGTATGTATTGTTGGAGACTTGGAGTAATAGTGATGGCAACTGCATGGGCTTAACTGGCAGTGGCACGAATGTGTGGCCAGTAGCAATCGCTAAAAGACTAACTTCGCTGCATAGTGGAATGCTTACAGTCTCAGATGAACTTGAAAGAACCTTTGCATTGTCATCCCATTCTTCCACAAAACCAAAAGCACCTGCCCACAGATCAGACTCCTCTTCCTGTGAGCCTAATGGATTTGGGGACAAATCAGTGTCATCTTTTACTGCAAGACACTTTGGTGTAAGTCTATTGTCAGAGCAATTCCACATCAAGTGGAGAGCAATCCTCCTCTACAGGGCATCCTCTTTTTATGTACCAATTCTTCCCACAGCCTATAGTTTCTTCATCACATCTCATCTTGACTGAGAGCATCTGGAAGCTTGTTTCCCCTTATCTATGTTTCCATGAATTGTTATTACACTAATGAAATTTTCCCTCATGTATTTTGGTAGTAAATACAAGGCAACCGGATTCCCTTTGCACATGAGCACCTCTAAGCATTCATTAGTAGGGGAATGAGTGGTGAGTACAATCCAGCACTTTGGACTCCTCACCTGTTAGCCTCTTTCTCCATTTGCAAAGCTTTTAAAGCATGTAATGCCTTATAACTTTCATTATCCAACACAACATATAAGGTCCAATTATGACACCCTTAATTCCACCTTTTGCAATATGACAACACATCACTGATTTTTCACCTCAAGTTGAATTCTGCCTCAAAAATTGTTCACAGAAGCTCACTAATTGATTGTGATATTAGATTAGTAATCATTGTCATCATTCTGTTGATTACAAGTTATCACATGCCGTCCCATCAACATGCGCTGCCACATCATCATATGGCTCCCACCATAGAATTCCATGAAAATCAGTGATCAAGGTATGAAAAGTGTCAACATGTTCATAGGATGCAGAAATGAAAACATCTGACTATTGTCCTATTTAAATTTATTTCTAGATACAAGTTGTAGAATAGATTGTTAAATATGTTAATTTTAACAACACACGGGTATATTAATAATGTTTACCTCCCATGACCTCTCTTCATGTGAAAGCCCTTCTCAATATGGGATGACACATAATTTTGCAGAAAACACGGCCACGTAGTTTGCAGAGAAGGCAAGCAGGATGCCACAACAGACACAAACAAGATCTAAGGTTGCCTTACACAAAGATAATTGCCTCAGTAATGGAAGAATGAAGGTGCAGAGGAGGCACAGTTAACATTCATTACTCAAGCAAGGCAGAAAATCCTAATGAATAGAAAATGAATATTGACAAAATACAATACAAAGAAGAAGAAAGAGGAGAAAATTCTCACATTGTAAACAAAAAAATTATTTTTCTTTTCCTTTCACCTTTCACTATTCTGCTTATTAAAACTTAACTGGAAGAGTCTAGCAAGCTTCAAGAAATAAAAAAATCGGCAATCTGCTAACATAAGACATAAACTTTGCTGAAACCTGTGAGGGAGCTAATATATGTACCAAAAAAAGCAGACAGGACAATAAAGAATACATACCACTGATTACACCATCCTCCTTAAATTGACCTGTTGCAAAGTGGACATGATTCCTCCTCATACGTTTGAGGCCCTCCTTTTTAATTGACTCCAAATGTACCTTGTAAGTCCCATGTATGCAGACTGCATTTTGTAAAAACAAGGAGTTGTAGAATGAAGAATAAATATAATAAATCACAGTATTGTGCATAGTTATGAGATCTTACTCAAGTATATACATATATTATAGATATTTTCTTGGTGGAAAGGAATCATAATTGCATTCCATAGGGCTTACAGGACCATACTTAAGGTCTCATCTGTAGGGAATGTGTTACTAGGCTTGTGCATAGAAATTCCATAAACAGAAATGAAGAAATTTGACTACACTTGCATACAAATTCATTAAGAAGCTGTCACAGTACTGATCAGTATTCAATTGTTTTAATCATGTCTTTCAAGTAGCATGTTGCTTTCTACCACATCATTTTAGACAAATTTTATCGTAATATAGATCTCTGATCTGATACAAAATGATTAACTCACAGAAAATTGTGTTCAATTATTCTTAACCACAACAGCAAATACTGTTCGAATGGACTCCTCTGCTCAAATTCTCCAATAAGGCAGTAAGTGAAACTTGAAAAATGATAAGAAACAAGAAAAGCATAACACACAACTTTGGAAGAAACAAAATATATTATCTTTAATTTCACCTCTACTTGAAATAAGTGAAATAGAATCATACCTGGAACTTCTTCAGCTGAAAGGATTGGTTTTAACAACTCCTCTGAACTTATCATCTGAGCCATAAAATAACAAATACAAATCAATACATTTGAAATGAAGAACTTGAACTTCATTCACTCAAAACAATCTAGCTATTCCCAGTTAATAAAGTATTCGAATATGATTAATGTTTCCCTGTGTTAAGAGACTGTATAGGTATTAAGTTTAACAATTACAATAAATCACTTAACATCAAAAACCTGCTAACAAAAAACCAAAAGTTGTACAGAAAATGCACAAATCAAATATAAAAAGAACCAATGGGAGACTTAAGTTAAATTATACATTTATGCTGTGGCCTTGGTTTGCCCTGATCAGGAGTTGGCCAGTTTCTTCACGCAATCCAAATCGTTGCTTATTGTCCCTCTTTACTGCCTATATGATTAAGAATCCATTACAATCATATAATTAAAAGAGAGTTTATATAATCCATGTGCTTGATACGAATGCTTGTTCACCTCTTTTAAATCATCAACAGAGTAATCACGAAGAGGCAGTCCCGCCTGAGTTTTTGTAGGCAGCCTTAACAAATCTTTTACTATTACATATCCATCACTTCTGACTTTCAATCCCAACTTAGGAGCTTTGTGTCGCAAAATACTAGATCTGCAAACATAACAAAGTATCAGCAAATTCTGCTGATTATGATAGAATAATCTTAGAAAACTTCATCTCCAAAATCACTGACAAGAACCAGATAACAACAATATGAGGAATAAAAAGGACAGTCATGAACAACAGTTAGATCGATGAATTAACTATGTATGCATAACAAATAAAGTTTAATTAGCATTCTTTAGCATTAATTACAGACAATAAAGTGAGAAAAGCAAGATCAATACCATACAAAATAAGAATGCATCCCCAACAAATAGTTGACTAGACTCATTATGTGAATATCATTATATCCAATCATGGTGCTGTCTAGGCTCCTATATGAATATTAGTACTACTATTTCATACATATAAGAAAAAAATCTACAATTTTCCTTATATATAGAGCAAGAAAAGTAACTACATTCTTGAAGCTGGTTTTTGTAAAAAAAATTTAAAAAGGTGGAAACCTTTAGTAGTTTTTCAAAGGGCCATGAAAAATGGCAGCCTAGAAGGCCCAAAAGAGAAGAGGCTGAAAGCAGCCTCAATAATTGCATTCCAGCAACATGTCTATCTAATAAAATTTAAAAGAAATTTTCATTAGCTGAAATCTCAAAATGGTATGCTTTAGTTTATTTGAATATAGAATATTCTCATGACAAGATTTATCATTTTTTTAAACAAGTTTATTAGGGGGGTTTGAATGAGAGGATTTGCTAATTGGAATGAACCTGTAGGTTTCACTAAATGCAGAATAAAATGAAAACCAATGACTAAAACAAAAACAAATCGAAAAATTACAAATGAAAAACCCCTACAAAGCTCTTCCAAGGGCATCGATTCGTCCGCTGTCGTCTTCATTATCTCCTCCTCGGCCTCTGCACTGGTTTCCATAATACCCATGTTGTCTACCTTGACTGGAATTTTTGCCTTCATAACTCTGCGATACACTCGAATTTCTGCCACTAAAATCCTCTCTGAAACCCTTGTTCCCATCGAAGCTCGAACGCTCGTCCCTTTGCTTCTGCTTCGACTCCAGCTGCGATTGCCGCAAGCTCACGGCCTCTTCTTCCCCAGACTTACGCGAAGGTCCCCATTCTCCACCACCTGATTTCTCCTTGACAATTTCAGCCATATTCTTTCCAGCTCTCTTATCCTGCACCGCTATAGAAGCATTAACTTCATCTACCTTTTCATGTTTGTTTTCTCCCGGCCCCCTTTCTCCACCATCTGATCTCTCCTTGTGAATTTCACCCATTCTCTTTTCACCTCTCTTATCCTGCACCGCTTCAGAAGCATTACTTTCAGGTGCATTTTCCCGTTTGCTTTCTCCCGCCGTTGAAACCCTTGTTCCTCCTGCGGCCGATACAGGGTGAGAGCTTGTGCCGCATGAAGCACTATTCGAAGCAGGAGTAGTATTATCATTATTAACAGTTGTGCTTGTCTCAGATGCTTTCAAGGCATCAGCTTTAGCTTTCCGCGCGTCTTTTTGTGCCCTGGTAAGGCTCGGCATGGCTCGTTGTATTGTGCACTGATTCACAACTCTGAAACCTATTGCTGAAACTGTAATTTTTTTTCTTGGGTTTCTGATAATAGGTAAATAAAAAGTTGCAGATACAGTAGAGCAGAACTTTAGTTTCAGTACGTTTCAAAGGTGACGGTTCTCAGAGTAACCTCCATGTTGAGCGCTTTATTCGTGTGAAAGTCAGTTTCCGAATCAATGATGCAAAAAAGTTGTTACGTACGTAAGCTGGCTTCCACAAAGTAAGTGTTTTTTAAGCGTTTATGTAATTATATACTAGCCCTTGCACCTCTAGGGGTGTAAGGGATAGGCCTATAGGAAATTTAAGGAAGCTTCTAAATTAGTTGATAGTATAATATAATATTTTTTAATAATTAATAAAAATTATATTATAAATTTTATTTGTATATATTTTGAAATTGGATATTAATTGTAATTTGTATAAGTAATATTGTACAATATATTTGTACACATGTTCTTTCATAACAGTATAAGCTAGTCTAAAATTATACAATACCTCTTTCATTATATAAGATAGAGCAATCTCATCAAACAAACGGTTCACCATGTTCATCATCTAATTCAAGGTTTGATTCACCGGAAAAAGATCTCATAATTCTACATTTAGTTTCAAAATTTATAAAAGACGAAAAAAAAAAACTAGTTTCAACCTCAATTTTTTAGAAAAAGAATGACAAGAAGCATCATTTTTTTTTAAATATAAACAAATCTAATAGATTTAAATTGATGAAAACATTCATCTTATGTTTCTTATATTTGGAAAACTAAAAGAGTGTTTAGTGAATAGCTACATGCTTCCAATCTTGGTAAGTAGTTCTTATCATGAGCATCGCTCATAAGAACCAGTGTAGAGACTATATCATGAGGTTTGAGTGAAGAATTAGATAATTGGATAGTTAAATAGTTATCTACATGCTTTACACTCTTCACATGTTTTCTACAGAAATAAAGAGGATAATGTTTTACAAACTAATGAAAATGAAATACACACAATAAGTAACATGTGAAGGTTATTTGTAAATTAATAGAAATGGAAAATGGGAAAAGGAAATACTACAAAACATATGAACGGTATGAAAATTAAAAATAGCAATAATTTGGTAAATTTCTTCTTAACTAATGATAGAGAAACACATTGCAAGAATTAGTTTGGATGTAATGTGTATGTATAGAAACAAATGGTAGGCTTAGCTAAATTTTCAAGACATTATTTATGTCAAAGTAAGATGTGTTATTTTATTTCATTCATGCTCTATTTGTTCTTTTCTATAATTAAAAACAATCCTAAGCTTTAGCATAGTATTAATACTACATTCAAATAAGTTAATAAATAATCTTCATGCTCTATAATGTAAATTCAATAACCATTTAAATAGAAACAAAGAATGAGTAAATTTGAGGGCATAAATACTAAAGCATCAACATGACACTTGTGAAGATCGAGCACTAATAAAAAAAATTAACCATTTTAAAGAACTTGCACTAACCATGTGGCAAACCAGCCTTGGGAGCATACCAAGGTGGGTGCAAAAAGATGGGGGACCAAAAAGTGGCCACTTTAATTTTTCAACCTAGGGTGATCACACAATACTAGTTTACAATTTTTGGCCAAACTGGACATTGAAATGAATTTTTTTAACTAAATATTCACTTTTGGGCATCTATAGCTGCTAAACCATGAGGAATTTGAAGATGATGCAAACTAGTGATTTGTGACATTTCGTTTGTAGATTCTAAACTTTTTTTTTTAAAAATATTTGGAATCAAATTACATTTTTTTTTCATCTCATTCGAAAATTAGTTTTCAACAATAAACACTATTTTTAAAGAGTACCGTGTACTTGCTAACACAACTTTTTTCTATGGAGGATAAAATTCTTTTTTTGTTTTAATTTAGATTTGTAACTATGATATCTAGTGCATGGAATTGGTTTCATAGTGTTTTATTGAATATTTTATCTTAATTAAGTTTTGAAGTCAAACTAGTTACAATTCAGACATAGGTTTACTTACTAACACATAACTTTTTTTGTATGTATCAAAATTCAATATTTTTTTTGTTGGATCAAGGACATCAATATCTAGTGTATAAATATTTTTCAAAAAAAATTGATAATCTACTATTTTTCCTCATGTGCAGAATAGAGAGTTTTATTTTCGATGAAAAACCTATGTTTAATTAAACTAAAAAAATACATAATAAAACTAAAATATATTAAAATTATATTCAATAGATAGCTTGTTCTGAGGACTACCATCATCTAGTTGGGTCTATGAAGTTTCCTCCATTTTCATCCTCAACCCGATCTTCGGAAGGCAAAAATTTACAAAAAATTGGTAGAAATTTGGTAGAAGAGGGGGAGAAGGGAAAAAAAGGGGAGTTCAAGTGAACACCCCTTCGAGCAAACCCCCCTTGACCCCTTCGAGCAAAGGGGGGTTTGCTTAAAGGAGGGTTCGCCAACCCCTTTTTTTGAAATTTTCCTTGTTTTTATTTACAAAAAGGTGCCAAAAAAAGATGACATCACAAAAGGGGGTTCGCTCAAAGAGGGTTCGAGTGAACCCCTTTTTGGGTTCATGCAAACTCCCCCCTTGAGTGAACCCCTAAAAACCAAAAAATTTCTTCTTTGAAGTGTTTTTTCAATTTTCCTTCCTCAACAAAATTGTAAACTATATTATGGGTTTACCCCTTGAAATAGTGAAAACACAAGCACATTATAGTAAAACGCACTCACATTATGGGTTGGTAGTGATTGAGCCTGGGCCCAGTCATTACCAAGTCAAAACGCGCTTACGATATGGTTTGAATTTCAAAAAAGCATTGATAAAATGTGAGCGCATTATAATGCACTCACATTTTGGTCTACATTAAATTTTGTTCTTCTCTTTTTTTCTCTTTCTTCTTGTTATCTTTCAAGGAAACTATATACATGAAATAAACATTTACATACATATATATGCATATAAGTATAAGTTGACATTTACATATGGACATTTACTTTCTTATACTTTAAGTTATATTTCATGTATATAGTTTTAGGATGTTTGAGAGTGGTTTCGGATCTCTAGGAATTATAATGCAAATTCTAGTTTTTTGAAGATCTTAAAAAAATTCAGATAATCAAATTTTAATAATCAACATGTCAAATTTCAATAATCGGGAGGTCAAATTTCAGTAATCAACAAGTTGTATTATTTCTCTCTATCTATCTCACTCATTGTTTATCCATACACTCTAAACCTCTCTCTCACTATCTTCGTCCCTCACTATCTTCGTCCCTTTATCTTACACTCTCTCCCTTGAGCTCAAGAAATCTCTCTTCTTCCTTCCCTCTCTACTTCTCCATATCTCCCATCTCCCTCTCTCTACCTACCTCTCCCTCTATCACTCCTTACCACTCTCTTTATTTCTCTCTATCTCACCTCTCTCTTACCTCCCATTCTCCCTCCATACTTCTCTCTCCCTCTATTCTTCCCTGTCTACTCTATCTCTCAATCCCTCTCTACCTACCTCTCCATCCATCTCACACTACCACTCTCTCTCTACACCTCTCTATCTCACATTTCTCTCCCTCCCTCATTCCCTCTATACTTCTTTATATCTCTCCTCTCTCTACCTCTCCTTCCCTCTCTACTTATCTTTATCTCCTCTCTCACTCTCTTTGTTTCTCTTTGTCTCACCTCTCTTTCCCTCCCTACCTCTCCCTCCCTCTCTACTTATCTATATCTCCCCTCTCCCTCTCTACCTACCTCTGCGTCCATCACTGCCTACCACTCTCTATGTTGCTTTATATCTCACCTCTCTCTCACCTCACATTCTCTCCATCCATACATCTCTCTCTCTCTCTCTCTCTCTCTCTCTCACACACACACACACACACACAACCTTCCTCCATCTCTCTCCATCTTTCTCTCACTCTCCCCTCTCATCTCTACTCTCTATCTCACCATTCTCTCTCTACTTCTCCCTCTCTATATCTCCTTCCATATATATTTCTCTCTATCTCCCTCTCTCCATCTCTACCTCTCGCTCCCTCATTCCCTCTCTCCCTCTCTCTTAGTCTCCCCAACTTCCTCCTCTGTCTCTCGCTCTCTCCTTCCCTGTCTACTCTCTATTGAGCACCATTCTCTCTCTCTTCCTCCCTACCTCCTTCCCTCTCTAATATTCTCAACTCCCCTTTCTCTCTCTTCCTTCCTCCCACCCACCTTCCCTCTACTTCTCTCCATCTAACTTATCCCTCTCTACCTCTCTCTCCCTCCCTCCTCTCTCTCAATCTCTCTACCTTCCTCCACTCTCTACTTGTCTCTTTATCACCTCTCTCTCCCTCTCTCCCTCTCTCTCAATATCCCAAACCCTATATTGAATATCATACATCCTAATCCCTATACCCTAAACCCTACACCCTCATCATACCCCCAACCTTATACACTAAACCCTAAACATTATCCCTTAACCCTATACTTAAACCATAAACTCTACACTCTTAAGCCTTAACCCTATACCTTATACCCTAAACTCTATACCCCATACCCTATACCCAATATCCTAAACCCTAATCCCTATACCCTATACACTTAACCTTGACCCTCAACCTTGAACATTATCCCTCAACCATAAACCCACAACCCACAACCCTACGTTCAACCTTGTGCCCTAAACCCTCAACCATATACTCAATATCCTAAACCCTAATCCCTATACCCTATACACTTAACCCTTTACCTTGAACCCTGGACGCTATCCCTCAACCCTCGACCCTATACCTTAAACCCCACACCCTCAATCCTCATCCATGTTTATCTCTCTCTCCCATACACCTTCCCTCTCTACTCTTTATCTAACCTATCCCTATCTACCTATCTCTACCTCCCTCTCTCTCAATCTCTCCCTAGCTCTCCCCCTCTCTCTCTCCCTCCCTACCTCTCACTCTCTCTTCCTTCCTCCCGCTCACCTTCTCTCTCTACTTCTTTCTATCTAACATATCCCTCTCTACCTCTCCCTCTCTTTCTATATATCTCACTTCTCTCTCCCTCCTCTCCTCTCTTTGTATATATCACATATCTCTCTCTACACTTCTCCCTCACTCCACCTCTCTATCTCTCTCTCTCTCTCCATATCTACTTCTACCTCCCTCTCCCCCCTCTCTCTCCCCCATATTTCTCTCTCTATCCTTCCCTCTCTACTCTATCTCAACACTATCTCTCCCTCTCTCTTAATCTCCCAAACCCTATATTGAATATCCTAAACCCTAAACCCTCGTCCATATACCCTCAACCTTATACCCTAAACCATAAACATTGTCCCTCAACCCTATATATAAAGCCTAAAACCTACATTCAACCTTGTACCCTACACCCTACACCCTAAACCCAATACCCTCAACCCTATTCTAAATATCCTAAACCCTGATCCCTATACCCTGTACACTTAACCTTATACCCTCAACCCTATACTTAAACCCTAAACCCTACATTCAACCTTCTACCCTGAACCCTCTACCTTAAACCCAATACCCTCAACTCTATACTAAATATCCTAAACCCTAATCCATGTACCCTCAACCTTGAACACTATCTCTCAACCCTCAAACCTATACCTTAAACCCTATACCCTATACCCTCAACCTTAAACCCTAAACCCTCATCCCTGTACCTTATACACTTAACCTTATACGAGTAAAAGCACAAATCTATGTCACACTTTATAAAGGAATCAACCAACAGCAAAAAGAATTGAACTTCGACCACAAAAAAGTGGTTTTTATGTTTTGAATTTAAAAATGATGTAAACTAATGAAATGTAGAACTTTTGATGAAGTTTATTCTTATAATTTTTCATACTTTTTAAAAAATTGTTTTCATTTTTTTTTATCAATTTAAGAATAGAATTTGGAATGCTAAAAATTTCAGAAAAAAAGTGACGTTCACGAGACGTCAAGAAACAAATTGAAAAAAAACTTCATTTTTCTTTTATTTTTTTCTCTAAATAGGTAACTTCAATATCTAGTGCATGGAAAAGAAATCAAATTTTGATGTATATTTTTTTTGTAATAACATTTTAAAGTCAAACTTGCAAGAATTTGACAATTTTCATGGGACGTCAACTACTATCTATTTTTTTAATCATTTTCAAAAAATAAATTATACCCTTTTGAAGAGGACTCTCTCCTCTAGTGCACCATATATTTTTTAAAAAAATTAATATGTTTTACTATTTTTTTAATTTCTAATCAGCCTCTTTTTTAACTTTAACAACCTACTTGCATTATTTTAAAAATAAAATATATTAAAACTAGTCAAAATATTAAAAAAATTACATATTCGGATTTAGCACTCAGAGTTCTACAAAAGGGTATTTTGATTTTTTTTTAAAACATCACTCTGATTAAAGAAATACTTAGTTGAAGTTGAAAGCTTCAAAAAATTCTAAAAAAAATTGAGTTGGTTGCCAACTAGTACGCCACATAGATAGTTTCAATAGAAAGGGTTTTGACTGAAACCCTTTCTATAGAAACCCTACACATAAAACAAGCCAATTTTAAATTGGGAAAGGGAAAAAATTATTATTTTTGGATTCAATCGAAACTTATTCAACTGAAACCCAGTTTTCCACATACATGCCACGTGGTTTCGGTCAAAACCTATTCGGCTGAAACTTTTCCGACCAAAAATGTTTCGCTCGGAACTATTTATTTGGCCGAAAGTGTGACACAACTTTGTGCTTTTACCCATACCCTCAGCCCTCAATGCTCAACCCTATACTTAAACTCTCAACCCTACATTCAACCGTGTAACCTAAACCCTCAACCCTAAAACCAAGACCCTCCACCCTATACTAAATATCCTAAACCCTAATACCTATACCCTATACCCTCAACCCTCAAACCTATTCCTTAAACCTGAATCCCTACACCCTCAAACCTCATCCCTATATCGTATACCCTCAACCTTATACCTTATACACTTAACCCTATACCCTCATCCCTAAACACTATCCCTCAACCCTCAACCCTATACCTTAAACCCTACACCCTCAACCCTCACCACTATACCCTATACCCTCAACCTTATAACCTAAACCCTAAACATTATCCATCAACCCTAAACCCTACATTCAACCTTGTTGTACTCAACCTTAAACCCTTAATCATAAACCCAATACCCTCAACCCTATACCCAATATTCCAAACCCTAATCCTTATATCCAATACACTTAACCCTATACCCTCAACTTTGAACACTATCCCTCAACCCTCAATCCTATACCTTAAACCCTAAATCCTACATCCTCAACCATCATCCCTATACCCTATACACTTAACCTTATACCTTAAATCTTTAACATTATCCCTCAAACCTATACTTAGACCCTAAACCTTACACTACCCTTAACCCTATACCTTATACACTAAATCCTACACCTTAAACCCTATACCCAGTATCCTAAATCCTAATACATATACCTTATACACTTAACCTTATACCCTCAACCCTATACTTAAATTGTAAACCCTACATTCAACCTTGTACCCTAAACCCTCAACCCTATACCCTACATAACCCTATACCCTCAACTTTGAACACTATCCCTAAACCCTCAAACCTATACCTTAAACCCTATGCCCTCAACCCTCGTCCTTATACCCTATACACTCAACCTTATACCTTAAAACCTAAACATCATCCCTTAACCCTATACTTAAACCCTAAATCTTGCACTCTCAACCATATACCTTATACCCTAAACCCTACACCCTAAGTCTTATACTCAATATCTTGAACCCTAATTCCTATACCCTATACACTTAACCTTATACCCTCAAACCTCAACACTATATTTAAACCCTCAACCCTACATTCAACATTGTACCCTAAACCCTCAACCCTAAATTCAATACCCTCAACCTTATACCAAATATCCTAAACCCCGATCTCCATACCACATACCCTCAACCTTGAACACTATCCCTCAACCCTAAAACCTATTCCTTAAACCTTAATCCCTACACTATCAAACCTCATCCCTATACCATATACCCTCAACCTTATACCCTATACCCTCAACCCTAAACACTCCTTCAACCCTATACCTTAAAACCTAAACCCTGCACCCTCACCCTCACCACTACACCCTATACACTAAACCTTATAACCTAAACCTTGTGACATTATCTATAGTCTAAACTTAAACCCTAAACCCTACATTCAACCTTGTTATACTCTAAAACCTAAACCCAAAATACTTAACCCTATACCCAATATTATAAACCCTAATCCTTACACCCAATACACTTAACCCTATACCCTCAACCTTGAACACTATCTCTCAACCCTCAACCTTATACCTTAAATCCTAAACCCTACACCCTCAACCCTCATCCGTATACCTTATACACTCAACCTTATACCCTAAACCCTAAACATTATCCATCAACCCTATACTTAAACACTAAACCCTACACTCTCAATCCTTAACCCCATTCCTTATACCCTAAACCCTATACCCAATATCCTAAACCCTATACACTTAACCTCATACCCTCAACCCTAAACCCAATACCCTCAACTCTATACCGAATATCCTAAACCCTAATCCCTATACCCTCAACCTCAAACACTATCCCTCAACCCTCAAACATATTCCTTAAACCCTAATCCATACACCCTCAAACCTCATCCTTGTACTGTATACCCTCAACCTTATACCCTAAACCTTGAACATTATCCATCAACTCTATACTTATACCCTAAACCCTACACTCTCAACCCTTAATCTTATACCTTATAACCTAAACCCTATACCCAATAGCTTAAACCCTAGTCCCTATACCCTATACAATTAAACTTATACCCTCAACCCTGTACTTAAACCCTAAACCCTATAGTCATCCTTGTACCCTAAACCCTCAACCCAATACCATCAACCCTATATCCAATAGCCTAAACCTAATCTCTATACATTATACACTTCGCCCTATACCCTCAACCTTGAACACTAGGGGGGAGGTGGGAGGGAGAGAGAGAATGATGAGATAAAGATAAGGAGAGAGTGAGAGGGAGGGAGGGAGAGAATGGTGAGATAGAGAGAGAGCGAGAGAGAAAGAGGGGGAGAGAGGGAAAGAGAAAGAGATAGGGAAATAGGTAGAGAGGGAGACATAGGTGAGTTAGGGAGACATGAAGAGAGAGTGGCAGAGGGAGAGGTATGTAGAGAGAGGGAAAGGGGATGTAAAGATAAGTAGAGATGGAAGGAGAGGTAGAGATATAGGGAGGTGAGATAGAGAGGAGCGAGTGAGAGAAATATGGGGGAAGAGAGTGAGAGTGAGGTAGGTAGAGGGAGAGAGAGGAGAGATAGATAATAGAGAGGGAAAGAGGTAAGGGGGGAGACATAGGTGAGATAGAGAGAGTGATGGAGGGAGAGGTAGGTAGAGATAGGGAGAGGGAAGATAAAGATAAGTAGAGAGGAAAGGAGAGGTAGAGAGAGGAGAGATAGATAAAGCTAGAGAGGGGAGGGAGGGAGAGGGAGGGAGGAGATAGAGGTGAGTGTGTGTGTGTGATAGAGAGAGGTAAGATAGAGAGGAGAGATTGAGAGAGAAAGAGGGGGAGAGAGAGAGGGAATGAGAGAATGAGAAAGAGAGAGGGGGAGGTGGGAGGGAGGTAGAGGTAGATAGGGAAAGGTGAGATAAAGTCAAGTAGAGAAAGAGGGAAGGAGGTAGGGTGGGAGAGAGAGGGGAGCGAGGGAGAGGTAAAGAGGAACAAGTGAGATAAAGAGATGTAGACAAAGAGAACGATTAGATAGAGAGGAGAGGATGAGAGAGAAAGCGAGGGAGGAAGGGAGGGTAGGGAGGGAGATAAAGGTGTGTATGAGAGAGAATAGTGAGATAGAGTGGAGAGAGTAGGGAGTAATGGAGGGAGAGGTAATGGAGGGAGAGGTAGGTAGATAAAGGGAGGGGGGAGATATAAAGAAGTAGAGAGGGAAGGAGAGAGGGAGGAATATGTAGGGAGGGAGGGAAAGATAGGTGAGAGAGAGATGTGGAGAGGGAAGGAGGGAGATAGGGAGGTAGGGAGAGTGATATGGATAGAGAGTGGTGAGATAGAGTGTAGAGAGGGAATGAGAGAATGAGAAAGACATAGAAAGGGAGGTGGGAGAAAGGGAGAGGTAGAGAGGGATAGGTGAGATAGAGAAGTAGAGAGAGATGGAGAGAGAGGAAAGGAAGGGAGGTGGGATAGAGAGGGGAGGGAGGGGTGAGATAAAGAATAGAGAAAGAGAATGACGAGATAGAGAGATGGAGAAAGTGAGAGAGACGAAGAGAGAATGGTGAGATAGAGAGGAGAGAGTGAGAGAGGGAGGGGGACAGAGGGGGGATAGAGAGAGAGCTATAAAAAGAGAGATGGAAATAGGTAGGGAGGGAGACACAAGTGAGATAAAGATGAAAATAGAGACAAATAGAAAGAGGGAGAGAGAAGTATAAAGGGGGGAGAGTGAGAGAGAGAGAATGGCGAGATATAGAGAAGTAAAGAGGGAAGAGAGAGTGAGAAAGAGGTAGAGACTAAGAGAGAGGTCTAGAGCATAGGGGATACATAATGAGAGAGAGAAATATGATACAACTTACTAATTACTGAAATTTGATTGTCTAAATTTTCTAAGATCTTCCAAAAACTAGAAATTGCATTATAACTCCTAAAGATCTAAAACCACTCTCAAACATCTTGAAACTATATACATGAAATATGACTTAAATAAATGTTTATTTCATGTATATAGTTTCCTTAAAAAATAAGAAGAAAGAAAAAAAAAGTAGAAAAAAATTAAATGCAGATCAAAATGCAACTGCATTATAACGCGCTCGTGTTTTGTCAATACATTCACAAAATGCAAGCACATTATAATGCGCTCACATTTTGGCAATTGTTTTTGGTGTGCTTTGGTAATGCATTTTGGCACATTTTTTGAAATTCATTGACAAGGAATTGTTGTAAGGGGGAAATCGAGAAGCATAAGATAATCAATGTAAACAAATTAAACAAGATTTAACTCAAATAAAGATTAAGATTCATACCCATTACTAATGAAATGAAACTATGAAGAAATGAAATCAAACAATGTAATCAAAGAAGAGAACATAAATTGAATTCATAAAACATAGCGTTACCATCCCGTGTCGAAGTGTATTCGCAATGATGTTGGATCGTTGTATCAATGCGAAGCCTCCATTGATGTGTTGCAAAAGCTCTAAATGTGTGTGTGTGTTGATTGAAGATGTGTGTCAAAGTTCTTCAAGGAATCGATTTTCAATTCGGCATTACTTCATTGTTCAAAAGATGTCAATTCTCTTATCATTTTTTAGGATGAAGAGTATTATTATATAGATTTTATGTTTTGAGATGAACAATCGAGATTGCATAGTAGAAAATTCTGATCAACGGTTGAAAGATGTTGAGAGGAATTAGATTGCTCAGTTAGCTTCTATGATCAAATCAATTAAGGATGTTAATTGATCAGTTAGAGGAAATAGATTTCCTAATTTATGGAATTGAGGAAATCAAGTTGAGTCTTTAGTGGGATTGAAGAATAGATGGATTAGTTAGGAAATAGATGAATCAGTCAGCCAATCAGAGTGAGAAATCGGTGATCATAATTTGCTCAATCATGAAAGTGGGTGAAGGTAATTAATTAATTTAGCCTTCTTGAGTTGAACATGCAAGTCATGTTTGACTTTTACAAATAAAGTTGTATTTATTTTGTTGACCTTTTTTAATGATGTTTTGAATAATTAATTTAATTATTCAAGTTTAGGGGAAAGTGATTTAATTAAACTATTAAGTGATAATAATTCAATTGATTTAGGGGAATAGGGTAAATTAGCAACATAATTAAATAATCAATGTTATTTAATTAATCAGGAGGAATAAAGGTAGATTAGGACTTTATTAAATAAATGAAATTGATTTAATTAGTCAAAAATGTTGAAAATGTGAATTAATTAAATAATGTAATATTATCAAATTAATAGAGGAAATTAGGGTTTTTGATGTAAATGGTGTGAAATGTAGTGATATTAGGTGATAATGATGTCGACAATGAGAAAATGTCATTTAGGGTATGTGATAAGTGTTAGGTCATTTTTACATGTCTACATTTTGCCCTTGTTTGAGACAAAGTAGTGGTTGTGTTGTTTCAAAGAATTTGATGTCGAGATCAAGATTTGAAAAAATTTATATGCCCCACTGTGCCTTAGTGGTCAGCAGAAAGATGGTAGGATGTTGGGCTGCCCCCTTGAGAGGTTGGTCAGAAAAATCATATTTTGGGTTGGGCTCGCGACAATGTTCCATTTTAGTTCAAATACATAGAGGACGAAAAATTAAGCTGATAAGACCTTCAGTTATAGTCCAAATGTTCTCGGGAACTTCTAATTTCAACCTAGGAGGGTTTCTTAGGTAAAAATATAGGGTTTAGTGGGTCAAAAATAGGTGATTAGGTTTTGATTTGCCTCATTTGCATTATGAGCCTTTAGTAATTTCTTGCCTCTAGATTTTGTGATTGTCGAGGAGCTATGGTGAGGATTCGAGGAGCCCCACATTACACGGATGTGGTTCGTGAGTTCGAGAGGCACGTTGGTGTCTGTGCACCGGTATGTACCCTTTCCTTTCCTATTTTTATCTTTTCATTTTTGAGTAATTAATGCATGAATTTTAGGCGATAGTGGTAGGTTTAGGATTTTTTCGCTTTTGAATAGTTTCTACCGCTTTTGATGTTTTTACATGTGTCGCTTTTGCATTTTTCAACCACCTTTGACTTATCTACTCGCTTTTGAGAAAAAAAATTGCTTTTGTTTTTCCCTTTGATTTAAATATTCGCTTTTGACATTTTTCATGTTAAATGGCCACCATTGTGAAAAAAATTCACTCTTGAGAAACTTTTTCACTTTTGATATTTGTACTGCTTTTGAGTTTCTTTACCGCTCTTGACAAAAAAAGGTTCGCTTTTTCCAAAAAAGTAACCACTTTTAAAAATAGTGACCGCTTTTGATGTTTTTGGAAGTTTGAGCCAGTTTGTTTACATTTCGTGTTTTCATAGCAATTTCTTAATGTCGTGGATTGAATGGTTGTAGGCGGTTCTCAAACTGCTTTACTCAAGAGAGCAACAATCACACAAGTTGTTTGATCTGATCACTGGTTTTCATGAGCTTGAGCAAGATGTGCTAGATGTTGTGGGGCTATGACATATATGTTACATGCCAGTGATTAGATGCCATAAAGCGATGATGATCTCTCTCGTTGAGAGGTGGCATTCTGAGTCATCGTCCTTTCATTTTCCAACTGATAAGGCCACCATCACCTTACAGGATGTATGGAGGATTCTCCATGGCACAATTCATGAAGAGCTCATGACCTATTATGTACATTAGGGTACATGTGCTATGCAGCGATTCCTTGATGTTAGGCATATTTGGGTTCAGGAGTTAGAGATAGACCTGTCTCCCTTTGTTGGCAGTGCAGATCTTGTTTCATTGGTTTTATGTGCTTTGGTCTCAGGGCTTGTCATTCCGAATCGACGAGGCAGATAGTTTCCCATTGGTTGGGGCATATGTATCGAGGAGATGTTTGAGCATGGTACCAACTATGCATGGGGCCCATGTCTCCTTGCACATCTTTACAGAGGCATGCACAAGGTCACCTATCATGGAGGTAGTTCCATTTCCACTGGTGTCACATTGTTGCATGTATGGGCCTGGGAGCGCATCCCAATTACTAGGCCCAATGGCATCCTAGATCGGGATCCAAAGGATCCTTACTCTTACATATACGGTGATTTTCTTCATTACACTTGGCCTGAGCAGCTACATTACTGGCATCGTGTGATAGATGATATGCCTGGTTTTGTTTGGAGGTCGTGGTTGGATTGTAATTCATGGCATAATGACCAAGAGAAACTCTCATTTTGTAGACAGACACAGTGGTTGATCAACCGCGTTCATTCTTTGCTCTAGAGATATCTCTCTGATTGGGTTCTTCTCTAGTTCAATGAGCAACAGAGTCATTTTGCTGATGAGTAATAAGTTTGTTTTCGGAGGACCGCCTGAGAGGTTCGGGTGTGGGGATTGCAAGTTGATCGTGATGTGACAATTAGAGAGTTTAGAGATCTTACCCCATTTGGATGGGGGTGCCTATTGGACCAACCAATCTAGGTACCACATTGGAATATGATCAGTGGTGGGCTCGATAGATTTTGCTTCGGTTTATAGATCCTATTGGTGTTGTGCCAGTTGTGGGTAGAGTAGGTATTATCAATCAGTGGGGTGAGAGACAAGTCAGGATCGTTGTTGAGTAGTTGGACAGAGCGATACAAGATAAATAGGAGGGCCAGTAGGATGATCCTATGTATCAAGATTAGGCATAGGGTCCTCCTCCTCCACTTGGGGATGCAACAACAACAACATAGATAGTACAATTAACAACTACCCGAGATATTGAGGTTGTGCGACGACAGGTCGCTGAGGCATTTGAGTCCTATGATTAGTGTTTCATATTCCAAGATGTTATTTGTACATGGGAAAGCAATTATTTAAGCCTTAGGTATACTATCTCCTTGTGGTGTGAGAAATAAGATACCTGCTCTCGAGCCATGTTGAGTGTGGGACCCGTCAAAGTATAAGGTCCAATGGCTTGTTTGTTCTGTTAGTAGTATACTTTTATTTGGGAGTCTATTGTGAGGGGTTGTTGATCTTCCATTGGTGCTTTTTCTAATTGATCTTCTATGATTTGTCCTTTGATGGCTTTCCTATCTATGTACTCTATGTCAAACTTGCTTGTATCATCACCCATTTAGTGATCCTGCCTGTTAGAGTTGCTTTTGCTAATAGGTATTTTAGTGTATCCACCTTTGAGATTAGCTTTACTTGTCTATTCAAGATGTAGTGTCTCAACTTCTATGTCGCAAAACTGACAGAGAGACACACTCTTTCTATGGGTGAATAGTTCAATTTATAGCCCACTAGTGTTCGGTTGATATTGTCGACCACTCTTTCCTTGTTATTATCATCTAGTTGTGCTAAGAAAGCTCCTAATGTTGCTTGTGTTGTAGAAACATAGAGTATCATTGATTTATTTGGAATAGGCGACATTAATACTTGAGGAGTGAGTAGATACTCCTTGACCTGTTGGAATGCTTGATCACATTTTCCATCCAATTTGAATGTGATATCATTGTGTAGTAGATGGGTGAATGGATGACACCTGTCTGCTAATTGCATGATGAATCACCTAACGGACTGTAGTTTCCCTTGTAGACTTCTTAGCAGCTTCAATGTCTTTGGAGGAGGCATTTCTAATATTGGTTTTACCTTTGCAGGATCTACTCCAATGCCTCTTCTTGATACTATGTACCCTAACAAATTTTGAGATATTACTCTGAATACACACTTTTCGGATTGAGCCTCAAGTTGTACTTTTCAAGCCTATCAAATACTTTTGCTAGGATGATGAAATGGTCTTCCCTTTTGATAAATTTTCATAGTATTTCATCCACATAATCTTCCATAGTTGTATGCAACATATCATGAAAGATTGTAGTCATTTCTCGTTGATGGGTTGCCCTTGCATTCTTTAGATCGAATGGCATGACGTTTCAGTAGAAGGTCCCCCATGCACAAGTGAATGTTGTCTTATGTTGATTGTCTAGAGATATCTTTATCTGTTTATATCCAGAGAAGTCCATTAGTGACAAAATTTCATGCATTGCAATTAGATCTACGATCATATTGATGCTCAGAAGAGGGAAGCCATCTTTTGGGAAAGCCTTGTTTAGATATCGAAAGTCCATGCAAACTATTATGCCCCAAGTGGGATTTGATACTAGTACTAGATTCAAAATCCATTTAGGATAATTGATTGGTCTGATGAAGCCCACATCTAATAGTTTCTTCAGTTCTACTTTCACCAAAAGTGCTATATGTGGATGCATCTTTCATAGTTCTGCTTGATGGGTTTAGCTCCAGGAAATATGGCTAGGTGGTGTATGACCGATGCTGGATCTAGTCCTATCATGTCGGCCTATGTCCATGAAAATTTGATTTTCCTTTCATTGATGAATGTCAAGAAGTTCACCTTTTCTTTAGGATCAAGTGATGTTGCATGGTATGTGATTTTGGGTGTTTTTGATGTGCCAACATTGATAGGTTCAACTTCTTCAACTAGGAGTGTCAACTTCTCTTGATATTGAAAAATAGGGAGATTGAATCCTCCATCTTTGGGCACCTCAAAGAGGTTTTCACCCTTAGATTCATCCTTTGTTTTTCTCTTTTTAGGATATGATAGAGCCACATCATGGTTTTCCCTAGGGGATCTCATTTTGATTTTTACATTGTCTTTTTTAATTTTGCAGCTAGAGGACACAATCTCCTCTCTGAAATATGCTTCATGTTCGAGTTTCATGACAAACCCTGCTTTATGATCCCCTAATGGTATACTTGTTTGAAGTCCTATAAACTCTACAATAGCTTCATCGTTTTGGAATTGATCCTAAATAGGCATATGATATTGTTGGTCCCAATCTATTAGCTATGGGTAATGGAGGGGTAGGTTGTCATCATTATCTATAAAGCTTATGGTAGTTGTTGAAATGGTCAACATAGCTTTGGCATCATTGTCCCATTGGGTATCTAGGTCATCGTCACTAGAAGAGGGGGAATCCCATTCATACTCGTTAGAGTATGTTTCATAAGTATAGTCTTTAAGTATAGATTTGCTAGGTCGGGGAGGGACTATACTTATACTATAGCTTTCAAATAGCTCTTTGATTGGTAAATCATCATTTATAAGATGATAGGTATCCAATATCTTAATGTCAGTAGAAGGATCTCCTTTCTCAAAAGAGGCACATCCAATGTCTGGAGTGACCACGTCTATTGAACCATAGCCTAATCCCATGTTCTTTCTTTATTCCACTATAATAGATTCCCATCTATCTTGTTTGTATCGCCCAAGGCCACCTTTTCCAGTGTATCCCATTTGTTTAGCCATCTGATACCCTTTACTGCTAGGATCAATGGGAAAGGGTTGTGGTTATTCTGGTTCTTCTTGTTCTTATTTGTAGATCATTAATGAGAGGTCTTCTTTGAATATTTCCTCATCTTTCATATCTCCCCACTTGGTAAAGATCATGGGTTTGACTACCATTGTTACTTTTTGAACATGTTTAATCTCCTTTGGCCCTCCATAAACCTTCGGTGTTGGGGGAAGCATTCCAATGCAAAAGGCTTGATTTAAATGATAGTTTTTGTTACCCTTGTCAAGTACTTGAATCTTGGAATCAAATTTTGGTTGTTCACTTGATGTGGTTTTAGTTAAGGTTGATGGTAGTGTTGATGGGTCCACATATGAGGATTGAAATGATATATCATTACTAGGTACTTGCTATATTTTGTTGTATTTCTCCTCTAATTTTGCACAGTAGTGGAAAGGTTAAGGATCAACGTATAATGTAACCTCCTTTCCCTCGTGAGGAAATTTTGGACACTGGTGGAATGTCGAAGGAATTACTTGTAGTGCATGAATCCATGGGCATCATAGAAGAAGGTTATATGGTAGCTCAAGGTCTAGTACTTGACATATTGTTTCCATTGTTGCTAGTCCTATCTATATGGGAATACTGAATGTTCACTTTGAATTTCTTTCCAGGTCATCATAATCCCTTATAGTGATGCTTTTGCCCTTATCAATTACATCATCAGAATACGCCAATTGTTTAAAAAAAATCAAGGTACAAATGTTTAGATTTGCATCGTTATCTATAAATACTCTTTTGAATTTATGTTTATGAACATCAACCTCTCTATAGAGGGCTTAGTTATGGAATATTTTTTGTGGAAGGTCTTTCTAAGAAAAGACTAGATGACGAGTGGCCGTGATTTTACCAACCATGGCTTGAAACTGATAAGGATTGAGGTCATTAGGGACCAATATTTCTAAAGCTTTCTTTAGTATTTCTTTAGGCATAGGTGATAATTTCAACAGCTATAGGATGGAGATCAAAGCGGGGTCCTTCTTTAGTTGTTGTACAATACTATAGTCATTGGATGGCTTAGTTGTGGGTTTAGGCATGGCTCCTTGTATTGTGACTTCCCCTCGACAGGTAATTATGTTACTTTTGAAGTCCATGCCTCATATAGTTAGCACATTGACTCTAGTGTCATCTTCTTAAGTGAGGGTGCCTAGGACAGTGTCACCATAGGTGTAGTTGGCGATGTGATAGTTTTGTTCTTTCCCTTTGTCATTTTTCTTAGCATGGCCAGGAATTGGATTTGTGTAGATTTGGAGGTCTTTGTTTCCAGGACGGTGTTCTATATCAACTTCTCCCTTGTTGATTAAGTCTTGCACGATATGTTTATGTCTCATGTAGTTATCCATCGTATGTCCCTTAATCTTGTGAAACTCACATAAGTCTTTTTCTTTGCACCATGGTGTTTTAAAACTCGTCTCTTCATAGTTTGTGTGCTCGTTAACTTTGATGATGTTTTGTTGAACTAATTTGTGCATGATTGTGTCAAATGTTTCTCCTAATGTAGTGAATTTCCTCCTTGGTTGGTTATATTGTCTTTGTTGTCCTCCCTGATTTGTTTATTGGTTATCTGATTGATTATTTTGGGGATAGCTGAGTTGATTGTTTCGTGCATTGTTGGGAGCATAGCTCGTTTGTGCAACTTGGGCTGTGTTTTGCAGTCCATTGAGATTTTGCATGTTCCATACAACCCTAGCATCAACTACTCCATCGTTGGTAACATTTTTGTTCTTGGCCCAAATCTTGGGTTTGTCATTTGAACTAGAAGGGTTGTCTTTTGAGTTGTTTAGTTTAATGACTCCACTTGCTATGAGAGCTCTTTCAATGTGTAGTCCCTTTTCAATAATTTCTTCAAAGTTGTTGGGGCACAACATGGTGAATTGGTAATTGATTTCCGCTTGGACATTGGAAATAAAGATATCCACCAGTTCTTTGTCAGAAATAGGCCACTTGCACCTATTAGCTTTGTGTCTCCATCTTTGTAGGTAGGATGTAAAGGTTTCCCATTGGATTTGTTTAATTTTGTATAGGTCAGTGATGGTGACATCCTATTCTATGTTGAACGAGAAATAGTTCTCAAAATTGTTAGACAATTCATTAAAATTCTTAATACCTGGTGGTAGATGGGAGAACCATTCCATAGCGTGACTAGTAAGATTGTGTGGAAAAGTCTCATTAGGTAGGAATCATTGTTTTTTACTTCCATGCAAGTTACTAAGAAGTCTCACACATGTTCTATCAAATTTCCTTTTCCCCTGTACTTGTCAAACTTTGTTATTTCAAAAAAATTTGGGAAGGGGAGCATAGTAATAGAGCGATCAGAAGGGAATGGACATATATCCTATAGAGTGTAGGTATTCTTTGGTTTTCCAATTTGGATGTCTGATATCCTTTGATCTAGGGCTTCTAGTTGCATGCCTACCTCTGTGTTTGGTACATTTGTTTGGGGACCTTGTGCGTAGTAGCCTCGTTGTCCCAAGATGTTTGTTTGGTCATAGGTTGGGTATGGTGGAGGTATAGGACCTTGGTAACCATGTTGGGTGGAAGGAGGGTTAAGTCCTTGTTGCATGGAAGGAAAATTAAGACCTTGTTGAATGTAAGGAGGGTTAAGTCCTTGTTGAATGTAAGAAGGGTTAAGTCTTTATTGTATGGAAGGAGAATTAAGTCCTTGTTGAACGTAAGGAGGTTTAAGTCCTTGTTGTATGGAAGGAGGGTTAAGTCCTTATTGTATGGAAGGAGGGTTAAGTCCTTTTTAAATGTAAGGAGGGTTAAGTCCTTGTTGTATGGAAGGAGGGTTAAGTCCTTGTTGTATGGAAGGAGGGTTAAGTCATTTTTGTTGAAGAGGGGTACCTTGGTAGTGCATTGGTGGTACACCTTGTTGTGGTTGATTCTGTTGAAGGGTACCTTGGTAGTGCGTTAGTGGTACACCTTGTTGTTGGGACAAATTGTATTGAAGGGTACTCTAGTAGTGTGTTGGTGGTACACCTTGTTGGGATGAATTGTAATGAAGGGTACCCTAGTAGTGTGTTGGTGGTACACCTTGTTGGGAAAAATTATATTGAAGGGTACTTTGGTAGTGCATTGGTGGTACACCTTGTTGTTGGGACGAATTGTTTTGAAGGTTACCTTGGTAGTGCGTTAGTGGTATACCTTGTTGTTGGGATGAATTGTTGGTTGAAGGATCAATATATGATGCATTATGTGGTATGTATTGTCCTTGCGATGGGATGTTTCCTTGTTGTTCCATTGTTGGAAAATATCCCATGTTTTGCATATTGTTGTTTTATGGCATGTATTGAGTTGGACCTCCTTGATATTGTTGGACCACTACTACTTGCTTGATTTTGGATGGTTTCCTAAAAAGAGGGTTGTCCATTGGTTGTTGTTTAGGTTGATCATTGCTTTGTGAGAAGATTGGTGGCATGTTCTGATTCTCCACTAGTTTGGGTATTTTCTCAAAATTGATTAATCTCCTAAGGTAATGAGGGTAGGATCCTTAAGACCTTCCACATTAAATTCTATATGTAGCTTTGCACCATTTTGTGCTAATTTGAAGAAGCATGCATTTGGATCCTTTCTTAGCAATTTGTCCATCAGTTTAAGTGCCTTGGGATTGTTGGAATGTTGAAAGAATTCTTCCTCATCCAATTCTTCCTCACTATCCAATTCTTCCATGACCATATCATTGGGATTTTTATTTGACCTATCCATCATTTCTTATTGTCTACAGACTACTTTCTCCTCACTTGGTGGTTGGTTTGGTTTTGCCTTGAATGTGGGCTCTTTTTGAGGAGTTAGAAGGTCACTTGGTCTATAGCCCCATGGGCCATTTTTTGTCACTTGTGATGTTCGTTGGGGGCATACTAGAGGTACTTTTTTTTGTTTCCATATTATTTTTGTATTGGGATCTTGTGGTTGTCATAAAAAAGTGCCAATATTTTGTGGAAGTTGGTGATTTCTAACTATGGAATAAAAGAATGCTTTGTTTTGGGATTTTCTGTTTAAGGAAATGTAATCATGTTTTTTGGGTTTTATGCTTTAAAAAGTGTTATTTTGTGATCCAATATTTTCTATTGCCATGCAAGAGGTGGTAATACTGGCCTTCAAATTGCAAGATCAACTTTTTGTTCCTCTTTGTCTAAGATATTAGCTGAGTTTCTCCACTTAGTTGGTGTTTCCTTTTTCGCAAATATGAAACTTCTCAAACTATTGATAATGTTTATTTGTTCACCTTCAATTCATGTGATATTTGGTTGTATGATGGGTGTCATAAGGTCTAGTTGTTGAATTGGGGCAGTAGGACGCCAAATAGTCATAAGGTGAGGAATGTTTTTGGAAATGATTCTAACTTTTGGGATTCAAAATGTTGAGAAATCTAGACCGATATTTCAATTCACTTTTCTAGAGGATATGTTTTGGAAAATCTACTTGAACTAGCCTTGAGGTTCAAGAAAATGTTGATATCTTAGAATTTTGAGTGAAGGAATAATCCAAAGTTTGTGTTTCAATTTTGAATCCTAAAACTAGGTTGAGGTGTTTGATTTTGCAAATGGATTTGGACTGATGTAGATTATGACATGTTTTAGAAGTCTAAATGTTTTCATTCTTACCAAATTTAACTGGTTTAAGATCAATTTCTAATTTTTACTAGAAAATAAGGCAAAAGCGGCAATCTTAGAATAGTAGCAGTAATTTTTGTCAAAAGTGGTCAGATTTTGGTCGACTGTCGCCAAGTTTGAAGGACAACTACAGTAGGATTTTTCAAAAGTGGCTTCTATTTGTAATTTTTGTAACTGGTGAATTTGTGAAGGAAAAAGCGACATTCTTGGGCAAAAGCAGCCAGATTTTCATCAACTATGGCTAAAACAAAAGTTGATTGTGGTAATATTAAGATCAACTATAGTATTTCTAGGATCAACTACGTTCTAATTTTCAAAAGCGACAAGTTTTTGATAGTCACTATCAAAAATTAGAGAGTAAAAGTGTCATGTTTTAGGTAGACTGTGACAATATTTAGTCAATAACGACATAAACAACAACAATAGTGATTTTCTATGTAGTTTTGTTTTCTAGTTTTTGTGTTGGTAGCAGTTTGGATAAATTTACAGATTTGATGTCTTGTTTTGATCTAATTTATTTTTTGAGAATTTTGGCAAGTGATAATACAACACGACAATCAAAAACTATTTGACCCTAAATGTCTATAGCTTTTAAGCAAGTCTCTTTCCACAAAATCTCAACTTTTGTGAAAGTTCAAATAATGAAGCCATAGTTTTCCAACATTGACTTTGTTCTTAATGATACTTGAAATGTAAGCCTAAATATTCAGAAACCTTTAGAGATATTGGTTTAAGATATCTTTTAGGAGTGAAAATATAAGGCTCTTTTTAAAGTATTCACACTAAGTCCAAAGGGTTTGAAGTTTGATAACCATGTTCAATGCTTGTTTTGATGTGTTCATTTTAAATCAAGCAAAAGTGTTTGATGTCAATAAAATAACCTTGGCATGCATCAGTCGAGTCACCCTAGGTAGGTACAGTCTTTTAGGTAGGCTTACCTCATGCCTTGAAGGGATGATTTTACATTCAATTTATGGAGGAGTGTAGAGGTATGTTAAGAATGAACTTTTAAGCTCTACGCCTCAAGCAAAAATTGGACTTGGTAAGTAACTTCTTGGAAGCAAAATTTTGATGCACTACTTTCAAAGAGCATTTCAGAAAACAAGGACGACTTTCTAAAATAAGGTTCTTAGTGAAAAACTATGAACACTGTACGTACACTACCATCTGTTGGTCACTTAAGACTCTTTGACCTTTCTTGTTCCACTTAAGGCATGGGATTAGGTGCAATATGTTGTTTCCCAGGATTGAAGCTACTTTCTTACAATTTTGTAACCTTTAATATAGCCCGCTAGTAAACGTGCTTCAAGACCTTGCTTATGAGTTCTCCATCACAGGATGTATCTCATAGCAAGCCCCCTCTTTAAGGTAATGTTTGAAATGAAATAAGTGCAAAACTCAAAGTGCTTTTCTTCACCCAGGATTTCCAAAAGATGTGAGGGGAGAGGATAGACACCTAGTTTTCCAAACATGGAAGACACAACATACAATTTATTGCAATATTCTTTTAAAGCCCCTTGAATGATGCTACTTCAAAAAAATGAATGAAGTGTGAACAAGATAGCAATCTTCTTTGTGTGTGCACCAAATTTTGAAGTGTTTGAGATTTCAAGAAAGTAGATAGCAATATGCAAATCAGAATGTATTTGTCCAGTTTTAAGCACCAATTTGAGTGTTTCTAATAACCTTTTCTTAATGGGGTCAACAAAATAAACTCATTCATTTTGTCAACATAATGAAAGCATTGGCCAAAAGAAAGCATTCCATTTTAAACCACCAAATCAAAATTTTTCCCTAAACTAGAAATATTTTGAAATGTTCTTTTTAAAGCACCAAATTGAAAGTGTGTGATTTGTGGGGTTCATTTTTATAGCATAAAATTGAAAAAAATTCCCTAAACTAGAAAGATTCTGAAAATTTCTTTTTAAAGCACCAAATCGAAAGTGTGCAAGTTGTGGGGTTCAATTTTATAGCACCATATCTAAAAACTTCCCTAAACTAGAAAGCTTTTGAAATTTTATTTTTAAAGCACCAAATCTAAAGCATGCAAGTTATGGGTTCATTTTTATAGCACCAAATCTAAAAAGTTCCCTAAACTACAAAAGCTTATGAAAAGTTGGATTTGGACTGTTCGTCTTCTCTGCTAGTGTCTATTTTTTCTTGATGTAAAGTGTACCATATCCTTGCAATAATTGCACAAACATAGTCAAAAAACAAAAAACATCCAAAATAGCCACATGTTAGTGTTAGAAATCGAAAAGTTACTTGCAGATTTTCAAATAAAAAATAACAGAGTGAAAGTGTAAATTTTAATCAAAAGCGGTCCTGTTATTTTTAGAAAATGCGGTTAGAAAATTCAAAAGTGGCCCTATCATGAAGCAAAAGCGGTTAAAAAAGTCAAAAGCAGCCCTGTCATGAAACAAAAGCGGTTAAAAAAATTAGAAGTGACTGTTTCTCAAGCAAAAGCGGTTAGGAAAATCAAAAGTGCCAAAAATGGAGTAACCGCATAAAAATCCTGTAGCTTTTGCGTGAAAATTTCTCAAGTGCATTTCTGGAAAATGCAAGCACATTCTAGAACCTACAACTTCTCAATTAAAACTCATAAAAAGGTTAGTGTCAAGGATCGAGGTCCCGCCAGGTGTGCCAAATGTTGTAAGGGGGAAATCAAGAAGCATAAGATAATCAATGTAAATGAATTAAACACGATTTAACTCAAACAAAGATTAAGATTCATACCCTTTACTCATGAAATGAAACTATGAAGAAAAAAAATCAAACAATGTAATCAAAGAAGAGAACATAAATTAAATTCATAAAACATAGCATTACCATCCTGTGTCAAAGTGTATTCGCAATGATGTTGGATTGTTGTATTAATGCGAAGCCTCCATTAATGTGTTGCAAAAGCTCAAGATGCATGTGTTGATCGAAGATGTGTGTCAAAGTTCTTCAAGGAATCAATTTCCAATTCGGCATTACTTCGTTATGCAAAAAATGTCAAATCTCTGATCGTTTTTGAGGATGAAGAGGATTATTATATAGATTTTATGTTTTGAGATGAAAGATTGGAATTGCATAGTAGAAAATCTTGATCAATGGTTGAAAGATGTTGAGAGGAACTAGATTTCTCAGTTAGCTTCTATGATCAAATCAATTAAGGATGTTAATTAATCAGTTAGAGCAAATAGATTTCCTAATTTGTGGAATTGAGGAAATCAAGTTGAGCCTTCAGTGGGATTGAAGAATAGATGGATTAGTTAGAAAGTAGATGAATCGGTCAGCCAATCAAAGTGAGCAATCAATGATCATAATTTGCTCAATCATGAAAGTGGGTGAAGGTAATTAATTAATTTGAATTAATTAATTAAGCCTTTTTGAGTTGAACGTGCAAGTCATGTTTGACTTTTATAAAGAAAGTTGTATTTGTTTTGTTGACCTTTTTGAATGATGTTTTGAATAATTAATTTAATTATTCAACTTTAGGGAAAAGTGATTTAATTAAACTATTAAGTGATAATAATTTAATTGATTTAGGGGAATAGGGTAAATTAGCGATATAATTAAATAACTGATGTTATTTAATTAATCAAGAGGAATAAAGGTAGATTAGGACTTTATTAAATAAATGAAATTTATTTAATTAGTCAAAAATGATGAAAATGTGAATTAATTAAATAATGTAATATTATTCAATTAATAGAGGAAATTAGGGTTTTTGATGTAAATGATGTGAAATGCAATGATATTAGGTGATAATGATGTTGATGATGATAAAATGCCATTTAGGGCGTGTGATAAGTGTTAGTTCATTTTTACATGTATACAGGAACAAATTTTAATACAAAACATAACGCGAGTGCATTATAACGTGTTCACATTATGTCTTGCTTTGGGAATCCCCAAGCCTTAGGTTTGGATTTTCTTTGGATTTCCAACCCAAAGGCTTGGAGTACCTTCCCAACCTCCAAAGACATGTTTTTGCATATTCTACAAAATTTAACATAATTTCATTTGTGGTAACCGTTAGGTTTGCATGTGTTTCAAGTCCAAATAAATCGAACACCTAGGTAAAGTTAGGCTCTCTCTTAACTATTTAATGATATATTTTTTTTCACATTTTGACTATGTTAAGGCTTTCATCTTTAATTTATTTTGTTTGTATGTCTATTTTTTGTTAAAAACAAATGTTTGGTATTTTTAACTTTATTTTTTAACCATTCATTAAAATTTCAAATAAATTATTTTTTTATAAACTAGACTCCATTCTACACATTCGAAAAAAAACTTTTGATTAGTTTTAAAAAATTATAGGAGTGTCACAACCAGATTTCTATTTTTTACGATGTGTCCACTTTGAAAATTAGTAAAAAAAACATATAATCATTAAAAAATTATTAGAAAAATCGAGCATAAACTACATGATGTTAGATAATTTCTCACCAAAGCGATTTTAAAAATATCAAAAAAAGTTAACCTTTTGAGGGAGCCACAACAGATGCTATGTTATATTTTTTGACAAAGACAACACCAATTTTTGTGGCTCCTATATTTGAACCCATTAATATCTACTATTTTCAACGAAAAATAGTAGTTTAGAAAGTAGACTTGGAGCACTATGATCCTTGTTTTTGTTGCATCTAATTTTTTTGAGTGTACCATCCTCAATTTCTCATCCAAGGTTAGTATTTCTTGATTTCAAAAAAAAAATGGCCACTTAAGACCCCTTTTTGGCCCCCCATCTTTTTGCACTTACCCACCATGAAATTTGGATATATTATCTAATTTTCATTTTCTATAGATTTGGTTTAGATTTTTGATGTGATTTAGTATCTACCATATTATTGTAGACATCTAAAACTGTCCTAATTGATATCACATACTTGATTTCTCGTACTAACATCATTCCTAATCTATTTCACCTACTTCATCCATTTAATTAAATAATGTCAATTATTTAGTAAAAGTCATGTTTTCTCTTATTAATTAATTTTATTTAGTTAATTCAAATTTTCTTCATACTAATTCCATTCTCATTTGATTAAATAATGCAAATTATTTAATTAAGTGTCATAATCATACTTTGATTAAATAATTCATGATTATTTAATTAAATCCTCTAATTTCATCCACTTGCACAATTAAATGATTTTAATTAATTGTTAAATTAGCTAATTTCTTTCCAAATCCTCCAATTTCTCCCACTTGCACAATGAATATTCCCTTGGAATATTTTCAAATTCAAATATTTCCCTCTAAATGGAAATGTCCCCAACATTTTCCAACATAATTCCTAAAAATTAGAGAATTGGTTGAGTCTTTCATGAATTTGGGACCACTGATTTGATCCTTGATCCATGCCTCATGGATTGCTAACCATTGGATTCATCCTTGATCCATGTTCATTCCTTTCATTCGATTTCATCCATTGATTAGCATTTTTGATCCTCACCATTTATCATGATTTCAACATTCTATAAATAGCAAGTATTTTTCCATAATAATTCATTCCCAAGCATTGAATAAACTTACTCTCTTGAATTGATTGCCCCAATTTGATCAACTTGAGAGCACTTGTGAGCCATTTTACTTTATTTCTAGCTTCAATTGTTTTGCATTAACAATGGATTTTATTTGAATTGAGCACTCCACATCCAATTTGAGCATAATCTCACAATGGGATCGAGGTTTGCATTCCTTAGTTAGATTTCAATTTGAATTGCTTTGATCTTTCATGTTATTTGAATTATAATTCATCTTTGTGAACAATTTCATTGGATTGTGTAGTTAATTAATCATTTGATTAGCTTTTTAGTTCAATTTGATATAATTTAGTTAAATGATTTTATACATTCACATGATGTAGACAATGATACTAGGGTGCACACAAAGATATTGTTTGATAAAAAAAATACTTAGATGCATAGAGTAGTACAATGTCTTTCAAATGCATAATAATGTGTTTGAATGGTTTAAAATCTTGTCATATCCATGTTTAATGTTTGCTTGAGTGTTTTGATGATCAAGCAATGTGTTCAACTAACTTAATTAGTAATGGGAGATATTTCCTAAGCTTTCTTCCACAAAGCTCACTATCAATAGATCGATAGAACAAAAAAAAAGCACAATCATATTTAGTCAAGTAGGTTTATTTTCTTAAGTTGGGTCTGCACAATAAAATATTGTCCATAGAATGAGTAACTAGAGTATGCACACGTACACGATACAACTCTTACCTTGGAAAGAAAAAGTTTCTTCCAATGTGTTTATCACCTCAACTATGATTAGTACATGGTGAATAACTTGATGGAACGATGTTATTCCATTGTACCTCATTAAGAAGACATTTTATGGTCTTAAGCCTCTAAAATAAATAGGTTTTTAGTGGGTGAAATTAGGTAAACACTGTTGACCTCTTGAACATCACAAATTCCAAAGAGTTACAAGCGTGGATAAACCTATAAATTTTGCTCTTGTCCAATTTATATAGTGCGCCCTAAAATTTCGCTTTTCCTTGAGTTCTTCATTGCAAGATGTATCTCAAGGAAGGCCTCCTATTCGAAAGAAAAAATGAAGTTGGTACTATTTATCTTCACCCAAGATCACACGAAGTGCAAGGGGAGAGGATACATAGAAATAACCTTATAGGGTTTACAATGAACATAAAGTACAAACTAGAAGTATTTTTCTTCACCCAAGATCACATGAAGCGTAAGGGGAGAGGATACGCACTTGCTAGTCCACGAAACATGGAAAACAAAGCACACATTCTTGTTCTTTTTAGGTGCACCAAAGATAAATGTGAATAATTTTGGGAAAATGTGTCTCAACCTTGCAATTACATAAGTTATTATTGATACATAAGCTAATATTCATTCGATGACTATAGGGGTTGGAGGGGGGGGGGGTTCTCCCCCTACGAGGGGTCCAGGGGGATCATCCCCCTAGCTGGGGTCCAGGGGTAGTGCCCCCGAAAGAAAAAAATTATTTATATTTTATTATTGTAAATCTGGACCGTTCATCTTTATGTCTCATATTTGACAACCGATATTTTATTATCTTGACTTGCCTTAGAGGGCAACCTTATTTTATGAGGGCATTGTATTACGGCTATGTGTTGTGATGTATTCTAAGAGACTGATAGTGGTCATGTTGCCTCTAGATATCTGATTGGGGATACTCTTGTGAGAAGCTTGCTCTACAAGTATATTGTAATCTTTCTGATTTTTGAATAATATATTGGACAACTTTTGGAGTGTGGGGTTATTCTCCCAAAAGGGTTTTACCCACGTAAATCACTATGTTGTGGTATGCATGATATTTATGTCTATTTCAGTTTCAGTTTTTGTAACTATTAAAGATTTGTAAAATTTTTGCATTGTTCTCCCCTCAAGATTAGTATAGGAAGTTGTTCTACTACCTTAGCTTCCTTACAAGTGGTATCAGAGCCTGATCACCTTTGGTTTCAATTGTGGGTTGTAGGGTTTTTTGAACTAATCCAAATTTGAGTGGGAGCTTGTGTAGAAAAATCTTTGTGATCTTGTTGCATAAATTTTAAGATGGCAAGTTCATCAGGGAGAATAGAGGTGGATAATTTTTTTGGAAATAATTTTGAAATGTGGAAACTAAAGATGGAGGATTTGTTGATAGATCAAGATTTGTGGGATGTTGTTGATGAGAATGTTTCAAGGCCTACAGATCCTACTCAGGCTGCTCAATATGATGTTATGGACTGTAAAGCCAAGGGTCTAATTAGATTATGCTTGGAAGATTCTATTTTAATCAATGTCCATGAAGAGACCTCTGCATAAAAACTATGGAAGAAGCTTGGTGAGGTGTATCAAGCCAAATCTTTAGTGAACAATATTTTATTGAGGAAGAAGTTGTATTCTTTGAGAATGGAAGAGAGTGGATGGATCACATACCACCTGGAAGCATTCAATTTGTTGGTGGCTAAATTGGAATCAGTTGGTGTCAAAATGGATGAGGAAGAGAAATGCCAGATCTTTCTTTGTTCTTTAATTGATTCACAGGATTCTCTTGTTATGGCTATTGGGAGTACTTCTATTATATTGAAAAATAAAGATGTGGTGGGTTCTTTGCTTTCTGAAGAGATGAGGAGGAAGGTATCCATTAGTGCCAAGGAGGCCCTGAATGTTCATGGAATACCTAAGGAAAAAGGCAAGAAGAATGAGAAGCATGACAAATCCAATTCCAAGGGTAGATCTAAGTCTCCTAGAAAGTCCAAAGTTATTTGGTGGAATTGCAGTAAGGTTGGACATGTTCATAAGGAATCCAAAGAAGAAAAGAAGAAGAAAATTAAGAAATTTGATTTTGATTATGAGTTTGAGAAGGAAGATGGTGATGCATTCATTGCAACTTTGGCAACTCGTGCAGGTAATGATGCGTGGTTAATTGACTCAGGTGCATCTTTCCATATGACCTTTAATATAGATTGATTTTTTGAATATGAAGAATTTGATGGAGGTAAGGTGTACTTGGGTGATGAACCTTATTTAAATATTGTTGGTTGTGGTAAAGTTAAAATCAGGTTTCTAATGGTAGAATAAAAATGATTAATGATATGTTGCACATCCCTAGTTTTGCACGAAATTTGTTATTTGTGAGAAAACTAATAGATGCAAGTGTGCAGGTAGTATTTTTTGATGTAGGATGCAAGATGGCCAGAGGTTTTATGGTGATTCCTAGAGGTGTCAAATATGGCACATTGTATAAACTTGATGCATGCACTGTTGAGTGCAATAGTACTTATGTGAAAAGCAAGTTTGTGGAAAAAGTGAGGGTTTCACCTTCAGTAGATGGTCATGGATTTTGGGTACCCAAGAGTGCTCTTTCTTCTGAATCAAATTTACCTACACAGAAAACAATGTTATGGCATCAGAGACTTGGCCACATTGGAGAAAAGGGTCTAAGGAATTTGAAAAATAAAAACCTTGTTGAAGGTTTGTCTAATTGTAATCTTGAGTTTGATTTATGTGAGCATTGCATTTATGGAAAATAAAACCATGTTCAGTTTTACTTAAGTTCTCATAAATCTTGTGGTGTATTGGATATTATTAATTCTAATGTGTTTGGTCCTCTAGATGTTCCTTCAATTGGAAAATTCACATATTATGTTTCATTTATTTATGATTACAGTAGAATGACATGGGTATATTTTTTAAAGAGTAAATCTAAAGTTTTTAGGTGATTTAAAGAATTTAAAGTAATGGTTGAGTTGTAGAATGGGAAGAAAATAAAATGTTTGAGGACTGATAGTGGCAGCGAATTTTTCTCTAATGATTTTGATAGATTCTATAAAGATTGTGGTATTCATAAACAAAAGACAACTCTGTATTCTCCATAACATAATGGAGTTGCAGAAAGAATGAACAAGACACTGATGGAGAAGGCTAGGAGTATGTTGAGTGTTGTTGGTCTAGGAAAAAGGTTTTGGGTTGAAGATTTTTCCACTACTTGTTACCTGATTAATAGATCTCCTACATCAACTCTTGTTGGTAAGACACCTATAGAGGCATGATTGGGCCACAAGCCTTCATTAAGACATCTTAGAGTTTTTGGTTGTGAGGCATACACACATGTGCCAAAGGAGAAGTGAACAAAGTTAGAGAACAAGGATGTGAAATGTATCTTCATCAAATACAGTTATGGTGTGAAAGGATACAAGCTTTGGGATCCTATTGCACAAGAGGTAATACATAGTAGAAGTGTTATTTTTAGAGAAACTAAGCCTTTTTCTATTACATTGCAGCTAGAAAAAAGTAAATAGGAAGATGTGATTCAATTTCCTTCTACACTTGAGAAAGTTGAATCAAGGCCCATAGATAGACAAGAAGTTGAGAAGAGATCATCTAGCTCATAACCTTCAGAAGAGGAGGAAGAACCTTCAACTTAGCTTGTTCATAGGTCTATAAAGCATAGAAAACCACCTAAAAGGTATTCACCTAATGATTGGATATGCATTTTTGCTTTGAATACAAACATGGACAAACCCAGATCGGTAGAAGAGGCATCAGGTATGAATGATGCAGAATCCTAGAAGATTGCTATGGATGAAGAAATGAAAACTCTGAAAACAATGATATATGGGATCTTGTACCATTGCTTGGAGGAAGAAAAATTTCCAATTGCAAATGGGTATTCAAGAAAAAGATTGGTTTAGATGGAGGTATTAAGAAGTACAAGGCAAGGTTGGTTGCAAAAGGTTACTCTCAAATTGAGGGTGTTGATTATGGTGAGATATTTTCTCCTATTACAAAAATGACATCCATTAGATTTTGCTTGCTATTGCTATTGCTTATGATTTAGAGGTTGAGTAAATGGATGTGAAAAATGCTTTCCTTTATGGTGACTTGGAGGAGGATATTTATATGACATAGCCAAAGCACTATGTGGTGAAAGGTAAAAGTAATTTGGTTTGCAAATTGAAGATCTTTGTATGGCTTAAAATAGAGTCCTAGGATGTGGTACCAGAAATTTGATACATATGTGTTGAGTTTGATATTTGAGCATTCTAAATCAGATCAATGTGCTTATTATAAAATTGATGGTGATTGTTTCTTGTTCATTACATTATATGTTGATGATATGCTATTTATTGGCAAAGGGAAAGGTATGATTTTAGAACTGAAATCTCAACTTGCTGCTAAATTTGAAATGAAAGATCTTGGTGCAACTAAACACATTCTTGGGATGAAAATTAAAAGAGATAGAGTGAACAGAAAGGTATGGCTTGGCCAAAGTATGTCAACTCAATTTTATAGAGGTTTGATATGAAGGATTATAGACCATCATGTGTTATTGTTTCAATTGGAACGAAGTTATCTATTTCAAATTATGCAACATCCCCATCAAAGATGGAAGACATGAGCAGAGTGCCTTACTAGAGTGTAGTTGGAAGTTTGACGTATGTTATGGTTTGTACTAGACTAGACATTGCTCAAGCAGTGAGAATTCTTTCAAGATATATGTATAATCTTGGTAGAGTTCATTGGAATGTAGTTAAAAGAGTCTTTAGATATTTGCACGGTACCTCAGATTATTCCTTATGTTATCATAGTAATATGACTAAAGATGAGATTTCCATTGATATTCATGGTTATGTGGATTCAACCTGGGCAAGTGATGTTGATAGCAGATGATCCACTAGTGCTTATGTGTTTACTTAATTTGGTCCAATGCGATTAGTTGGATGAGTAAGCCACATGATATGGTTGCTTTTTCCACTACTGAAGCAAAGTATATGGTGGCTACTCATGATTGTAAAGAAGCCATTTGTATTAAGAGATAGTGTTTAGATATTTGAATAAAACAAGGTATAGTGACAATTTATTGCTACAGTTAGAGTGAGATATGTCTAGCCAAGAACCTGACATTTCATGCCAGGACCAAGCACATTGATGTACAATATCATTTTGTTAGATATATGGTCGAAGATGGCAAGGTGAGATGGTTAAGGTAGAGAATTTGATGAATGTTGTTGATTCTTTAACTAAACATGTGAGCACAGAGAAGTTTAGATGGTGTTCAAAGACTATGCGCCTTTCCGCCCCTAGCAATTAAGAGATGATGTTTATTCATGTCCCTCTCATTGCTTTTGCAAGGTGTTCGACAAGTGAGTGGTTGGTTGGGAAAATGTGTCTCAACCTTGCAATTACATAAGTTATTGTTGATACATAAGGTACTATTTATTTGACGATGATAGGGGGTGTGGGGGGGTCTCCCCTAGCGAGGGGTTCGGGAGGATCATCCCCTGGTTGGGGTCCAGGGGTAGCACCCCTGAAAAGAAAATTTTATTTATATTTTATTATTGTAAATTTGGACCCTTCATCATTATGTCTCATATCCGATGACTGATATTTTATTAGCTTGACTTGCCTTAGAAGGAAACCCTATTTTATAAGGGCATTGTATTATGACTGTGTGTTGTGATATATTTTGATACTCTAATAGCGGCCATGTTGCCTCTGGATCTTTGGTTGGTGATACTCTCGTGAGAAGCTTGCTTTGCAAGTATATTGTAATCTTTGTGATTTTTGAATAATATATTGGGTGGCTTTTGGAGTGTGGGATTTTCCTCCCAAAAGGGTTTTCCCCACGTAAATCACTGTGTTGTGGTATGCATGATATTTGTGTCTATTTCTGTTTAAGTTTTTGTAACTGTTAAAGATATGTGAAAGTTTTGCATTATTCTCCTCTCAAGATTAGTGTAGGAAGTTGTTCCCATACCTTAGCTTCTTTACAAATAAATTGTTAAAGCACCAATAGAAGTGTGAGATTTGTAGGTTAAACCCAAATGAAGATGAAGTTGTGTGTTTCAATTTTATGCATCAAATTGAAAAATGCAAGTTGTAGTTGTCCAATTTTAAACACCAAAGTAAATGGAGATGCATAAAATGCAATTTTCTCTAACGTTATTTCCAAATGAGTGTTTAATAAACACTTTTTAAATTTAGCATAAAATAAGTAGAAAAATATAATCAAAGACCACCAGGTGAGCCATTAATGCATAAAATGCCCAAGAAATTTTAAACAAACTTCTTGCAAAATGCAATTATGAGAATAATCACTAGACAAAAGTGTATAGAGATGGTAGCATTGCGGTTATGTCTTATTTTAGACTCTCAAAGTCATTTTACATATTTCTCTTTAATAATATCTAAACTTCTACAAATCAGGTAATTGTTTTTCCTTTATAATAACCCTCCAGATAATTTGGTCAAAATCATTCAAGGAAAAAATTGCTCAAATTTGTCTCTAAAAAATTATCTTTAATAATCTCTAATCTACTATAAATTAGGTAATTGCTTTTCCTTTAGAATAACCCTAGATAATTTGGTTAAAATCATTTAAGGAAATAATTGCTCAAATTTGACCCTAAAATCCATCAGCCATTGAAATAAGCATTCTTCCACGATCATGTTAAAGATTAAGTAATCTTACCAAACTTGGAGATCTTTTTTTGTGTACAAATCCAAAATTTGACACTAAAATTCATCTATATCAAAATTAAACTCCTATAGGGACTATTTGTTATAGTGTGAACCAGGTTCAATTATGATCAGTGCACTAAGGCATCCCATAGCCCTGCAAATCAACCACAGTGAAAAAAAGGTATCTTTGATTATAAAAAAAGCTCCAAAAAAGAGCTATGGGTAAAAATCTTTTGGAAAAAAATTATGTACGAGATTTTGCATTGATGTTGGGATACATCATCAGGATGTATGCATAATAAATGCAATTTTTTTCGTTTTTCTTTGCTCTACTTCAAATAAACCAATTTTTTCCAGTCTCAATATTCAAAAAACCTATTTAACCTTACTCACCTTCATTTTTTCAACCTCATTGGCCTAAATCAAAATTTTACTTAAACGATGTTATCTGTAGATTACATCCTCGGAGGATATTGACTTGAAAAAAAAATCCTTTATGTCCTCCATTTCAAGTTTGCGTTTAAAAATTCTTTCTTAGAGATTTTAATCCTCTTGTTATTTTTTTTTTATTAACATCGTAGCTACCATATATATTGAGTGTGTAGCCCAGGCTTTAATGGGGTACATTCAAATATACCTACGTTACTTATTAGTTGGAGCATAAGATATTTTTTAAGAAAGTGGCCCGAGCTTTCCTCAAACCATATTTAAAGCTTCCCAAAACCAAGCACTAGATGAACCAATCCAAAAGAAAGAGAAAAATAATGTATCCAAGCAATTAAAAACAATACATACTAGAATTAGAGAAATTAATGGGAATGGCATGCTTTCAAAAGTGAGAAACCAAGGTTCAAATCCCACTCTGTGTTGAGATAGCCTACTACCCAATGGATTCCCCATTAATGGGATGCTATGATGATATGGTTAAATATGTGGGAACAACAAAATGCTTGAACGCCCAGCACCAGAAGACTGTGCCCGAGCTATGACTTCATGATTTCTATAGGTAACCTCAGCCAAAAAGCAAGGATAATAAAAAACCCCAAAATTGAGAAGGTACATAATCATATCCAAGGGCACCACCTACTTACGCTCAACATTTTTTTTAATCAGAAGACACCCCAGAATCAGGAGGATACACAATCAAATTAAAATTCAATTGCGAAGAAATACATACTAGTATCCAAAGAAAAACCCCAGGTTTGAACCCAAGAGACATGAAACATGGACAAATTGAGTAAAATTTGGCATCAAACACTTAAGTAACTGTCAACGCTTGTTCAATTTAACACAATGAAAATCCCTCACTTGTGGCACAAAAAGCCAAATCATAGAGAAAGAAAACGTCTTAGGATACAACCATACATGCATTTGTCTAATAAAACCATTTCACTAAATGCATAATAAAATGAAAGCCAATGATTCTAAAACCAAAACAAAACCAAAAATTACAAATGAAAAACCCTTACAAAGATCTTCTAAGGGCATCAATTTTTCTATTGTCGTCTTCATTATCTCCTCCTCGGCCTCTCCACCAATTTTCATAATACCCATGTTGTCTACCAAGTGACTAGAATTTTTACCTTCATAACTCTACAATACACTCGAATTTCTACCACTAAAATCCTGTCTGAAACCCTTGTTCCCAACGAAGCTTGAATGCTTGTCCCTTTGCTTCTGCTTCGACTCTAGCTACATCGGCAGCAAGTTCAAGACCTCTTCTTCCCCATAATTATGTGAAAGTCCCCTTTCTCCACCACCCGATTTCTCCTTGACAATTTCAACCATATTCTTTTCAACTCTCTTATCCTGCACCGCTATAGAAGCATTAATTTCATTTACCTTTTCATGTTTGTTTTCTCCAAGCCCCCTTTCTCCACCATCTGATCTCTCATTGTGAATTTCACCCATTCTCTTTTCACCTCTCTTATCCTGCACTACTTCAAAAACATTACTTTCAGGTACATTTTCCTGCTTGCTTTCTCTCACTGTTTGAAACCCTTGTTTCTCCTACGGTTGATACAAGGTGAGAGATTGTGCCGCATGAAGCACTATTCGAAGTAGGAGTAGTATTATAATTATTACCAATTGTGCTTGTCACAGGTTCTTTCAAGGCATTAGCTTTGGCTTTCCCCTTATCTTTTGGTGTCTTTCTATGCCTCGACATGGCTCGTTCTCTTGTGCACATATTGACAACTCTGAAAAACTATTGATGAAATTGTAATATTTTTTTCTTGGGTTTCTGATAAAAAAAGTTGCAAATATAGTAGAGCAAAACTTTAGTTTCAGTACATTTCAAAGGTGATGGTTTTTAAAGTAACCTCCATGTTGAGGGCTTTATTCATGTGAATGTCAGTTTTGAATCAATGATGCAAAAAATTTGGTATGTACGTAGCTAGCTTCCCCAAAGTAACTGTTCTTAAAGCGTTTATGTAATTATATATTATTTTTAATAGAATGTAGGTAAGTTTTGAAAGGACCTGCTCAAATTCTTTATAAAGATAGCAAAAAAATAGTTAAATATCATCTCAAC